>VBSM01000725.1:909600-928582 GCA_008086735.1 Cheirogaleus medius
TATACATAACCGTAATATTTGTACCCCCATAATATGCTGAAATAAAATAATAAATGACCAAAAAAAAAAAATTTTGAACCTAAAAAATAAAGACCAGCCTGAGTAAGAGTGAGACCTGCATCTCTGCAAAAGTAGAAAAATTAGCCGGGCGTGGTGGTGCACACCCATAATCCCAGCTACTCGAGAGGCTGAAGCAGGATGATCGCTCGAGCCCAGCAGTTTGAGGTTGCAGTGAGCTATGGTAACACCACTGCACTCCAGCCTGGGCAACAGAGTGACACCCTGTCTCTTGGGGGAAAAAAAAAATAGAAAAATGTATGAGTCATTAACATATGCATGATATTTAAATCAGTAGATGGATATGATGCCTGGTAAGAAACATAGAGGTAGGGGTTGGGGCCCAAGGCCAAGCCACAAGGGCCTTGGCGACCGTAAGTTAGAATCAGATGTGTTTTGATTTCTCTTACCACAGCTTTTGTGATTTATTTTTTATGTAATTCTGAAAGAAACTAATATTTTAAGCATTATTCTTGAAGAAATACTTTGAATAAAAAATGATAAAATCAATTCAACCAGTAATATGACAGAAATAAGCTTTATTTATGATAGGTGGTAATTATTATTACATTGGTCATTGGCATATTTAGATTTTTTTTTTCTTCCTGTAGGTTTCCTGCACCCCATGTAATATGCCAATTGGAACCCCCGTGAGCGGCTATGCTCTCTACCAGCGACACATTAAAGCAATGCATGAGTCGGCACTCCTGGAGGAACAGCGGCAGAGGCAAGAACAGATGGATTTGGAATGTAGAAGTTCTACAAGTCCATGTGGCACATCCAAGAGTCCAAACAGAGAGTGGGAGGGTAGGTAGATAAAGCTATCACCACGAAGAACTTCTCTGAGTAGAAACCAAGCTAAACCAAAACTAGTGTCCTTTGTGCTTTGTAAGTTATTAGCATATCAATTGATTTATTACATTTGTCCTTAACAAATACAATTCCTTAAATTGACCACAGGGAAACTACTAAGGAATGTTAGTATCATTGATACTAACAATCATTATGGCAGTAACATTTTTAATAGCCTTCTGGTGAATATGAATTTTCTGATAGTCATCTTTATGCTGGCAGACTTTATAAATAAAGTCCTGCATTATGCTCCATTCATCTGAATTTTCAGAGTAAGTGAGAATTGTTGTCCTCTCCTTGAAGTAAATCACCTGTGACGTGCAATATTCTAATTCTCTGATAGAATGGGAGACAACTTTGTGCAGTAGATATTGCCAGTCAGACACTGGCTCAACCATCACCCTGCCATTTGCCAGCCTTGTGGCTACGGGCAAATCACTTAACCTTTCATAGGTTTGGTTTTCTCATCTGTAAAGTAAAAAATATATATCTACCTTGCTGGGGTTGTAAAGTTAAGAAATAATGGACATTCATCATTATTATATAAGACATGGCTCAGCATTATTTTATATATAATATAGTATATTGTTATATACTAATTAATATATTAGTGTTAATTTTAAAACTACCTTCATCCAAGGTATATACACAGTATAATAGACTATGGAGGTACCTGTTATTGTTATATCACTGTTACTATTTCAAATGACAGATTTGAGTTGGTACATGCTCTTTTAGTTGGTGTGTGATACACTTTTACTTTCTTTAAAAAAAAGATTATTATTTCTAAATTTTAATAAATTATTCTGACATGGTTAGAAGAATTGGCACATATATTCTGGTAGATGAACTTATGGTCCACTAACATGCTACAATATGCTTAGAATATAAGAATACTAAATTTGTCTTCGAATGATTCAGAAAACTCTTCACAGTACCTTACGTAGATAAGTAAGAGGTATTAGCTTTAGCATGCCATGGATTCCATGAACTATTTAGTATGAAATAGAAAGTATGGTATTTACATGATCCTGTTGACTCCCTACCCCCTGCCCAAATTACACCAATAATGAATTATTAGTTATATAACACACTGAACCTCTTATGTTAGAGTGTTAAATGTAAACTTGTTAGTGTTTTAAACATAAATCTTGTGCTGGTGAAAATGTGAACCAGAATGATAGTACCCACCAGGATATGTAACAGGTGCTAAATGAACATTTCTTGGATGAGAGTAGAAATGTTGCCGTGAAGGAATGAATGATAGATGAGTGACATAATGGAGATTCTTTACCATGTTTCACCATAAGGTAGGAATGGACTCAGCAGAGGTGTTTGTCTTTTGAGCATTCCAATTATGAGGAAATCTGTCAGTGGAGAATGATAAATTATAGAATAATTTAAAAATCTGTTGATCTTTTCCTTACATAAATGATTTAGTATAGATTTTGTGAGAAGTAAAAATGACATTCAAATGCTATAATTTGTTGAATTTATGCCAAAGCATAACGTTATTTAGTTAACAATATCTGGGTCATTTTAATATGGATATCATATAGTTACTTTAGAACCTCAGTATCTTTTCTTGGTCTGCTTTATAAAGTGAGTTGTATTTGAGAGCTGAAGAGATTGAACTAGGTTACCACCCAAAATTCTGAGAATCTAAACTGTGAATTGCATTTCTGTGTGATCAGTCATATTAATCCATGTAGTTTAGGTTTCAGTAGTATTCTAATTTTTAATCATAATGCAGTGATCTTAAAAATATAATTATACTTTTGATTAGTATGACATTGAAAATCTGACAGTTTGGTTCAAGGTGACTCTACAAAATTGTACAGTTGGTTACATTTTATCCTAAGGTTAGGTTTTGTTTTAGCTAATCTACTTGGTACAGTCATCTAATCTACTTGGTACAGTCATCTATTTTAAGTGCCTAAAGTCTCTCTTTGAGTTTATAGCTAGTCTGTAGATTAGCATATAGGATAATCTTCGAAATAACATTTAAATGTTTGCAGTTAAGTTTCTTGTGTGTAGAATGTTTGACACAAATGTTTTAAATGTAGCCTCATGGAACAGTTCACAGAATGTTAAAAACAGTGAAAATGTGTACCAGTAGTGGTACAGTCCACCTGAGTTAGGACGATGTTTTTTATTTTTTCTTTACAAAGTAACAGGCAGCACTTGTCCAGCTATTTGGTTGTAGTCATCTTCTTTAATGTGAATGATTTAAATAATTATTATAGGTGTGCCCTTTTTAAATTGCTTAAAGCTCCCCTGTAGAAAGCTTGAAAAAAACCTTAGAGAAAAATTTTCACTTAACCAGTAACATTTACACATGTTGATCTCTGCTTTACTGATAACTTTGAAGCCTCTTTCCTACAGTGAAGGAACCCAAACTTAAGCATGTAGAGGTAGAGTTAGAATTGAACTCCTAATGCAAGTTTAACAAAATCTATTCAGTCACAATAAGAGTTAATGCTTCTTTGTAACGGAATCTAGTTTATTGCATGTTTACTTTGTTGCTATTGTTTGTTTGTTTTTCTGGCTCTGAGTACATGGTGATTTAAATAGCTATGTTTAGAACCATCTAAATGCCCATCATTTTTTAAAAAACACTACTATGACCAGTGGATTTGTTTTTTTACATAATTATAAACTTACTGGAAATGGTGAAAACAATCAGGCATTAAATTTTTTTTGAGACAGAGTCTCACTCTGTTGCCTGGGCTAGAGTGCCATAGCGTCAGCCTAGCTCACAGCAACCTCAAACTCCTGGGCTCAAGCAATCCTCCTGCCTCAGCCTCCCAAGTAGCTGGGACTACAGGCATGCGCCACCATGCCAGGCTAATTTTTTCTATATATTTTTAGTTGGCCAATTAATTTCTTTCTATTTTTAGTAGAGAACAGGGTCTCGCTCTTGCTCAGGCTGGTTTCGAACTCCTGACCTTGAGCTATCTGCCCGCCTTGGCCTCCCAGAGAGCTAGGATTACATGCGTGAGCCACCGCATCTGGCCCAGGCATTAAATTTTTATTACAGTATCATGTTCTATTCTCTAGGAAGAAAGAATTGGTTTTCTTTTGAAGTTGGTTTATTTCATAAATGTGTTTACTCAGCAGTAGGACACTTAATATAATTCAATATATTAATATGTCAAAGAAGGAAAGAGTACCATCATCTTAATAGACACCCCAGAGGCATCTGAAATTCAACACCCTGTCCTTCAGTGAGACACTGTTGCACTGTGTATAGAGCTCAGGGTCTGGAATTATACTGCTTTTTAAAAAATCCTTGGTAGTATGACTTTGGTTGTGCAATTAGGTATGATTCTTCTGAGCTGCAATTTCCTCATCTGTAAAATGGTGTTAATAACCTCATTGATCATAAGGGCTAAATGAGATAATTCCTTTAATGCATAATGCCTAGCACTTGAATATTAGTTGACATTTCTATTATTGTTTCTGATTTTAAAAATGTCTTAGTAAACTATTATTTAACGTAGGGAAAAGAGGTTTACGTATTTGGAGGGAGAAGACAAATTATTATTTACAAGATAAGAATATCCACCTAGAAAGCCTAAAAGAATCAATTGAAAAGTTATTAGAGCTGAGGAAGTTTCATTAAGTTTCACAGAAAAAAACTGTTATACAGAAATCCACATCTTTCCTGTATATCTGCAATAATTAGTTGTAAATATATAAACCCATATTTATGAAAGATGGTTTTCTTAGCAACAGAATATGAGATACCTGGGAGTAATTTTTAACAAGCTTATCTGACAAAAACTAGGTTTCTCAATTAGAGAACTCATTATTTAAAAATGTTGTCTCCTGTGTTTATTCATAAATTTAGTACAAGTCCAGTGAAAATTCTAATGATACTATGCTTTAGGAGGAAGTACTCAAAATGATTTTAAATCTAGATTTATCTTGAAAGATAAATGGATGAGACTAGGTAATATGAATATGAAATATGAATTTCATATGAATATGAAAATAATAAAATGAGTGGGAATTTGTTTTGGCAGACATTAAAATGCTATAAATCTAAATGTTAGAGCTACAAATGAGTTTTACTTATGCTTTTTTTGATTTTCAAAGATTGCATTATATTAATTTCATTTATAAAGGAAAAAAATATTTTTAAAATCTTAATATGATTGCATTTCTGGCATGCTCTTTAAATGTTTAAAGTTTTCTTAATACTTTATGTAGAGGTAACTTACATGGTAAGTCATTTTCATTAGTATTATTGCAGTTATACTCATAGTTTTATAAGCTTGTATAGGATTTTTAGATTAGCTTGATCTGCAGCTTTTGAAAGGCTTCTTCCATTTCTTAAGTAAATTTATTTCTCTGGATATTAAGTGGTGAGAGTAAGCTTCAACATGCTAATTGTAAGAGTTGGAATCCTCACAGAGCTGACCTCTAATTCAGGCCAGACTTAAATTCACAGAATTGCTTGATAATCTGATGTTTGCCTGTTATGATTTTATCATGCATGAAAACAATTGATTATCCTTAAGACGAAAGAAAAGTTCTTTGTCCTTTAAAGAGAAAAATCGTAATTGAATTTTGGAAGATTTTATTAGGTCATAGTAGTGTTGCACACATAAAACATTTAGATCTATAGGACTTCTTAACCTCTCTGCGGGTGGATTCCTTCCCCCCCAGGAATTTTAGACCTTGATATTAGTATATGGATGGATCTGCCCCTGAATGGTATGGGCTTGGTCCTTTCACACCTACTGTTTTAATTTGAGGTTCTTCCCTTATTTTGATAACTTTAACTTTCATAGGAAAATCAGTCGCGTATATGCCTTATGCTGAGGTCAAACGTGCTCTAGAACAGGAAGCACAGATACACAATACCGCAGTAAGGTCAGCCTCACCGTGTAGGCTCTCTCCAAGAGAAGTCAGTAAAGCCACTCCACAGCCTGATAGGAGTACAGCCCGCTATAGTGTCCCACCAGGTAAATATTGCTCCTCTGTGCAGTGGCTGCTGGCCCTCTACCCACAGATGTTCCATGTGGGTGGTTTAATCTTGTGAATGAACTGCTCTTCCAGGACATGTCCTTGCTGTTTCAAAATGACTTTCTTGTTTCTCAGCATTCCATCATCAGTTGCATTCAGTTGAGTTCACTGGGCCACTGGGAAATTTGTGTTCACACATTTATACTGTGACATTGATTGTCTTTTTTTTTTTAAGAATAGTACATGAATTTGTAAAAATCTTGAGATTCACACCCCTCACCCCAGAAATTCAAGTGTTCAGTGAGAGCCAGAATCAATAAATGTTTCTTAAATTATGCAAGATGCAAAAAGACTGTTTGTCAGTCATGTCTGCATATTCTATAAAGTAGGAATATCAGCTCTTCCTAAGAAGCATCCTTTTTTCTCACCTCCCTTGTGAGGTCCAAAGAGTAGTGGCAAGAGATAAAACATTATCGAAGACTGAAGTTTGCCTTTGTGCTAAGCAGAATACTTTGAAATGAGCATCAGTTTGAAAGCTCTGGTTTGAAAGGGAGTTGAATATTTCAACACCACAAATACCATTTGTGACTTGAATATGTATACAGGGTTAAGTAAAAGAGAGATTTAAAATAGAAATGTTCATCGTTGGCTTCATCTTGCATTTATAATTTAATTTGTGATTTAAAAATTCAGGAATGACTGAGACAGGTAGCATGTTGCCAACTAGGAAACCAACTACCTTTAATTCATTTTTTTCCCTTTGAAAAGTCCTCCAACCTGCTCCACATCAAGTGATAACTAATCTCCCTGAAGGGGTTCGGCTTCCAACAACTCGACCAACCAGGCCACCGCCTCCTCTCATCCCATCATCCAAAACCACAGTGGCTTCAGAAAAACCATCTTTTATAATGGGAGGCTCCATCTCACAGGTAAAATGTCTTCTCTTCACAGTAGATTTCTTGTTGAATATTGTTTCAATAAAATATTTTCCTCTTTCTCACACTAATTTGTCAAAATACTAAGAAATAATAATCTGTCTGGATGTGAAACTTGCAGAGACAGTGACCAGAAAATGTGGCAGTTGCTATACTCATGCCGTACACAGAAACTTGGAATGTGTTATGTCCAGATTGAAGGGTCATGGAATACTACCTGGTTTAACTTACCAAAGCTACATATTTGTCCTGAAGTTTAGGGTAGTATATATTAAAATGGAATATTTTCAAATAGTAGAATATTTGTTCACTATTTTAAAGGCTCTAAATATTAAATTGTAGATAGTTGATATTATAGTTTATTCTGACTTTGACCACTAAATCTCTTTTTTCTGGTTCATTACTTTTTTTTTTTTTTTTACTTGAGATACAGTCTATTCTTAACCATTCGATTAGTTTTGACTAAAGCGCACAGCCAGTGGCCACACCCCTGTCGAGTATTTGAACATTTCCATCACTTCATAAGGTTTTCTCATACTCCTTCCTACGCAGTCTCTGCTCTCACCACCTGGAGCACAGCAAGCAACCACTGTTTACTTTCTGTTGTCGTAGATTAGTCTTGCGTTTTCTAGAACTTCAAGTAAATGGAATCATACATTATGTACTCTTTTGGGTCTGTTTTCTTTAACTCAGCATAATGGTTTTAGAGAGTCATCCAGGATTTTGTGTAATCATTATTTTCTTCCTTTTTATTGCTGAATAATACTCCGTTGTATGAACATACCAGTTTGTTTATTCATTCTCCTGTTGATGGAAACCTGAGCTGTTTCTAGCTTTTGGCTACTATGATAAAGCTGCTATGAACATTCTTATACTAGGTTCCTTGTGGACATATGTTTATACCTATGAGTGGAATTGCTGGGTGTATGTATGTGTTATTTTATAATTTTCCAGAGTGGCTCTACAATTTTACACTGCCACCAGCAGTGTGTAAGACTTCTGGTTGCTTCATTTGCTATCGTCATACTTAACTGGTATGTAATAATATGTCACTATGGTTGTATTTTGCATTTCCCTCACAACAAATGATGTTGAACACTGTTTCATGTGCTTTTTGGCCATTTGTATGTCTGCCTGTGTGAAATGACTAAGTCTGATTATCTATTTTTATTGAGTTGTAGAAGTTCTTTATATATTATGATTGGAAGTTCTGTTAGATATATGTATTACAGGTATTTTCTCTATTTTTGGCTTATCTGTTTATTTTCTTACTGGTGTGTTTTGATGAGTAGAAGTTTTAAATGTTGATGTAGTCTATTTATAAATTTTTTTCCTTCTATGATTAGCTTTATTTTGCTAAGAAATCTTTGCCTGCTCCAAGGTTGTGAGATATTCTCCTATGTCTTCTTTTGAAAGCTTTATAGTTTTAGCTTTTACATTCTGGCCTACGAGTTGTCTCAAATTAATTTTTATTTACAGTGTGAGGTCAGGATTGGCATTCATTTTTCCATTTGGATTTCTAGTTCCAGTAACATTGATGAAAGTCTTTTGTTTCCCCTCCTTTGATTGCTTTAGTGCCTTCGCTAAAAAAATCACTTGACTGTATATGTTTGGGTCTATTTCTGGACTCTTCTGTGCTATTCATTTTAGAAACATCAACATTTTTTTCTGTACTTCTCCATCCTTTTGTTATTACCAGTCTTGATTACTGTAGCTTTATAGTAAGTCTGGAAATCATGTAGTGTAAGTCTTCACTATTTTTGTTTTTCAAAAAAAGGAAGCAAGCAAGATTGTTGTTGTCCTGCATCTTTTGTATTTTCATATAAACTGTATAATCAGCTTGTCAATTTCTTTTCCTTTCTTTTCTTCTTTTCTTTCTTTCCCTTTTTCTCTTTCTCTCTCTCTCTCTCTCTCTCTCTCTCTCTCTCTCTCTCTCTCTCTCTCTCTCTCTCTCTCTCCTTCCTTCCCACCCACACAAAATATTCCAGATCAATGAGTTTTAATCCTCATCTTCCTCCTCCTCTTCATCTTGGTTAACTTGGAAGTAATGCAATTCCTAATTCTCTTTGCTCTTAACAACTATGCACAACCATCATGTACATTATTCTTCTTCAAATATTTTTTGGTGAGATATTTCAAATACTTTTTAGAAAAAGGCACTTCAGAAGATACAGTGATTTAGCTCTTCCTTCTTTCGATGGCTACTACCCTTCCACCATGATCCCAGCTTTTCCGTTCACTTTAATTCTCTCTTGGAGAAACTGCTTAAAATAGGCAGCTTCCATGATTCCATCCATGATTCCATCTTCCAATGGAGGTGCATTGTAGGTGCATTCAAGGGCGAATTTCAGAACCTGCTTTTTTCACACTTTGCCACAGCTTTTCCATGGGCACTGTGGCAACATCAGAGACAGAAATAATCAGTTTATATATTGGAAAAAAGAAAAATGTGATAGAATTTTGGTTGAGATTACACTAAATCTATAGATCAATTTGGGATAGAAATGGAGATTTTTAGCAACATATCTTCTAATCCGTGAACATAGATACCTTTCCATTTATCTAGATCTTTAATTTCTCTCAGCAGTGCTTTGTATTTTTCATTTTAGAGGTTGTATATATATTTTGTTTTATGTTTGGTTATTTAATAATTTTTAATGTGTTTTTTATTTCTATAAATCATTTTTAAAAATTTAATTTTCTAGTTCTTGCTAGCATGTAGAAATACAATTTTTTTATATTATAACTTTGTCTCCTATAACATTTAATACTTCTAGTAGGATTTTTGGTTTTGGTGTATTTCTTAGGATTTTCCATATATACATGTCATCTGCAGATAAATACAGTTTTACTTCTTTCTTCCTTTCCAATTTTTATTCCTTTTATTTCTTGTTTCATTGCACTGGCTAGGCGAGAACTTTTAGGGCAATATTGAATAGAAGTGGTGAACTTGGACGTGCATTTCTTGTTGCTGATCTTAGAAGACGGCATTCAGTATTTTACTATTAAATATAATGTTAACTATAGGTTTTTCTTACATGTCTTTCATTAGATTTCATTGCATTCTTAGCTTGCTGAGAGTGGTCCCCTCCACCTCTCCCTATTTTTGAATTTTTTTAACTCCGGAATTCTGTTTTGTTCTTTTTAAGTGATTTATTTCTCTGTGTTTATATTCTCTATTTGGTAAGACATCATTCTCATACTTTCCTTTAATTCTTTAGACATGATTCCCTTTAGTTCTTTGAATATATTTGTAATAGCTGGTTGAAAGTTTTTAGTCCAAAGCTCAGGTACAGTTTCTATTCACTGCTTTATTTTATGTGTATGGCTAACACTTTCTTGTTTCTTAGCATGTCTTATAATTTTGGTCAAAAACTAGACATTTGGCCGGGCTGGTGGCTCACGCCTGTAATCCTAGCACTCTGGGAGGCCGAGGCGGGCGGATCGCTCAAGGTCAGGAGTTCAAAACCAGCCTGATCAAGAGTGAGACCCCGTCTCTACTAAAAATAGAAAGAAATTAATTGGCCAACTAAAAATATATAGAAAAAATTAGCCTGGCATGGTGGCGCATGCCTGTAGTCCCAGCTACTTGGGAGGCTGAGGCAGGAGGATCGCCTGAGCCCAGGAGTTTGAGGTTGCTGTGAGCTAGGCTGGCGCCACGGCACTCACTCTAGCCTGGGCAACAGAGTGAGACTCTGTCTCAAAAAAAAAAAAAAAAACAGACATTTTATATAATGTGGCAACTCTGAAAATCAAGACAACCCTCCTCTACCCCCTCACACAACCCAGCTTCTTCTTGTTTCTGTTTCTTTTGGCTATTATTTATTTGCTTAGTTACTTTTCTGAACTCATTCTGTAAAATCTGTATTATTTGTCGTGTGTGGCCACTAAAGTCCCTGCTTAGTTAGTTTAATGATCAATTAATGGTTGGAGAAAGATTTCCTTAAATGTCTAAAACCAGTAGCCTCAGTCTTTGCTGAGGGGCCCTCCGTGTGCGTTGGGGCATGCCTTTACTCAGGCAGTTAGCAGCTCTGCCTGTCTTCACCGAGTCTTAAGGTCAGCCATAGGCGGGAGCTTAGAGCCTTTTTATGTCTTTCCTAGGCATATTCACATCCTTGCACATGGATATGGCCTTCTAGGTTCCCAGGAATGTGTTGGAGCTTTTCAAACCCCCCCTATGAACATCTCATTCCCTAGCTCTTCCTTTAAGTATTTTCGTTAGCCTATTGTTTGTCCCAGCTATTTTCTGCTATCTCAGGCAGTGGAGAAGTTAATCAGTTGTCTCTGATTGTTTTTGACAAGCCTGCACTTCCTCTACCCACCTAAGTCAGGTCATATAAAGACAAATGGAGTCTCCCAGAAAACCACCAGACAAATCACACAATGACATTTACCTGAGAATGAGGCTCTTAAGGAGCCCCAACGTTGCTGTTCCATTTTTAGTGGCTGCTAAGCAGCTAGTTTGCACCGTGATTGTGGTAGGCTGTTGGTTTTTAAAACTGCCGTAGAGCTTGAGGGGGAGAATGGGAATAGACCAAATTAGAATGCTACAAAGCTTCCTGTTCTTACCTAAATTCAGTTATTTTTCTTGAATAAATGCTCCCAGATTTATACAAGCCTTTGCTAATTTCCAGAGTTCTTTAAAAATTGATTCTTACCATTTTTGCTGGTTTTCTTTTGCTTTTATGGAGGAGAGTTTTCAGAAGTCCTTAGTAACTCTGCTATATTTGCTGATATCCCTCTCCATAGCATTTTTAAGAGAAATGAATGTTGTTAATAATAGGAGCTTACATGTTGGGTATACTGTTTCAGTGCTTTATATAATTTATTAATAGTAAATATTATCTACATATAATTTACAGTAATTTCAGAAGACATCCTATTCCCTTTAAAATTTTTTTTATTTTAATTTTTTTAGAGATAGGGTCTCACTCTGTTGCCCAGGCTGGAGTATGGTAGCATGATCATAACTCACTGCAGCCTTGAACTCCTGGCTTCAAACGATCTTCCCAACCGCAACCTCCCAAGTAGCTAGGATTACAGGCATGAGCCACTATACCCAGCTAAAAATTTTTTTTAATTTAAGCAATCTATGATTTTCTTGCCTTACAAATATTATTATTCTTTTTTGTTTTTGTTTTTTGAGACAAGGTCTTGCTCTGTTGCACAGGCTAGAGTACCGTGGCATCATCATAGCTCTCCGTAACCCCCAACTCCTGGGCTTAAGTGATCCTCCTGCCTCAGCCTCCTGAGTAGCTGGGACTATAGGCATGCACCACCATGCCTGGCTAGACTTTTATTTTTTGTAGAGATGGGGTTCTCACTATTCCCCAGGCTGGTCCCAAACTCCTGGCCTCAAGTGATGCTCCCACCTCAGCCTCCCAAAGTACTAGGATTATAGGCGTGAGCCACTGTGCCCAGCCTTTGCATACTGTTCTTAATTTTGGGTGGCAGGAGTATAAATTTTTGTGAACAGAAAGAAATTTTGTGTTTAACCTTGTGAGAAAACAATGTGTTTAGTGTTTTAAAATTATTTTTTAGGGAACACCCGGCACTTATTTGACTTCTCATAATCAGGCTTCCTATACTCAAGAAACAGCTAAGCCCTCAGTGGGGTCTATCTCTCTCGGGCTGCCGCGGCAGCAGGAATCTGCCAAATCAGGTCAGTGAGTCATACAGTCATCATACATCTGTGTTTGTAGCATCACAGCCAGTAATTTAGTACTTGATTGCTTCATGTTTCTCCGGCTTTGTCCACAGCAACTTTGCCCTACATCAAGCAGGAAGAATTTTCTCCACGAAGCCAAAACTCTCAACCTGAGGGTTTATTGGTCAGGGCGCAACATGAAGGTGTGGTCAGAGGTAAAATATACTGTTTGGCAAAAATACTAAACTTTGTTCCCAGTAAATTTATTAAAATAAGTCATTAGTAAGTTTTAATGATGAGTTTTTAAATTATACCCTTTAAATTCCAAATCTGTGTTTTTTTAATATGTAAAAATGATTTTAAATCTTTAAAGGTCCATATTTCAGCAGTTCTTTTTAATAATTGCAATATTCTAGAAGTACATTTCAATAAAACAAAAACTGTTCTTTTTGTGCTGCTTTTTCCTTCTCTTTTTACTCTTCCAAGTTGAGGCTAGCATTTTGTCCTCTGGGGCAGAGGTGGGGATCAAATTTGCTAATGATTTTGTTTGTATACAGGCACCACAGGCGCCATCCAGGAGGGAAGCATAACTCGGGGAACTCCAACCAGCAAACTCTCAGTGGAGAGCACCCCACCCCTGCGGGGCTCCATCACCCAGGTCAGTCGTGAGCATTTCTAGCGTACTGAACAACAGCTAAGAAAAAGCAATTGTGAATTGTGCTGCCATAAGCATTTGAGTGCAGATGTCTTTATTATAGAATGTCTTTTTTTCCTTTCGGTAGATGCCTAGTAGTGGGATTGATGGATTAAATTGTATTTCTATTTTCAGTTCTTTGAGATGTCTCCAAATTATTTTCCACAGAGCTTGTACTAGTTTGCAGTCCCACCAGCAGTGTAAGAGAGTTCCTGTCTCTCCACATCCACTCCAGCATTTGATATTTGGGGACTTTTTGATAAAGGCCATTCTCACTGGAGTTAGGTGATATCCCATTGTGGTTTTGATTTGCATTTCCCTGATGATTAGAGATGTTGAGCGTTTTTTTATGTTTGTTGGCCATTATTCTGTCTTCTTTTGAAAAGATTCAGTGCAAGTCCTTTGCCCACTTTTTGATGGGGTTGACTTTTTTTTGTTGATTTTCTTAAGTTCCATATAGATTCTTGTTATCAGCCCTTTATCGGAAGTGTTGCATGCAAATATTTTCTCCCATTCTGTAGGTTGTCTATTCGCTCTCTGGCTGTTCAGAAGCTTTTTAATTTGATCAGGTCCCATTTATTTATTTTTGTTGCTGCTGTGATTGCTTTGGGGGTCTTCATAAAATCTTTCCTAGGCTGATGTCTATAAGAGCTTTCCCAGCATTTTATTCTAGAATTCTTAAGGTTTCACGCCTTAGGTTTAAGTCTGTTACCCATCGTGAGTTGATTTTTGAGAGGTGAGAGGTGGGAATCCAGTTTCAATCTTCTGCATGTGGTTATCCAGTTTTCCCAGCACCATTTATTGAATAGAGATTCTTTTCCCCATTGTTTATTTTTGTCTGCTTTGTCAAAGATTAGATGACAATATGTGGTTGGTTTAATATCTGGGTTCTCAGTCTTATTCCAAAGGTCTATATCTCTATTCTGGGAAATGTCAATGGCATTGACAAAAGCACCAAAAATAAAATACTTTCTTCCATTTTTAGGCCAAATAAATAGCCAATTTTGATGAATAAAAGGTCTTTCTTTTTCTCAGTTAGTTGTTAATTTTAATTTGAAATGTAAAACAGTCGTTAGCCGCTTTATGAATTTGTGGAAAATGGAGAATTCTGTTTTGAGAAATCAAACAGAAATCTGTGCTTTGTACATTATGAGAAGTGTTTATTCATTGTTAGAAGTTTTTTCTTCTTTGTATTGTTCCAGTTCCCCAGGACAGTGGCTCTCAAAATGTGGTTCCCAGATGAGTAGCGTCAGTATCACCTGGGAAGTTGCTAGGCATAAATAATAAGTCTGTATCGCAGATCTACTGAGAACCAAGCCATGAGAGTGGGGCCCAGCAACCTGTGTTCCTCCAAGCCCTCCAGTAATTGTGCTGGGGCCTTGCTAACCAAGTGTGGTCTGTGCACCAGAGCATTGCCATCACTTGGAAGCTTGCTAGAATAATGCAGAGATGTGAGTCCCCACTCTAGACATTATAAATCAGAGCCCCCATTATTACAAGATTCTCATGTGATTTTTCCCTAAGACATAGTTTATAAAAGTATATGGCATATAGCGATCTAGAAAGTTGTATACTCTCCTTCCACAGTTGACCAGTGCATTTCAGTTTTCAGAACAAGCTAACACTTTAATATGGACAGAAGGAAAATAAATGGGCCTATATGTATTATTTTTTTCTCTTCATATTTTTTCTCTTCACTCTAGTATCCAAACTTTGGGTAGGAAGACAGTACAAACTAGGTCAAATGAGGCCAAGTTTTATCAGTTTATTTTAAAAATCTGTCCATTTGACATGAGCACTTCTGAGGTGGGTGTTAAGGATTTCTACATGTTTACTACTGAGTCCACTTAACAACTGGGTGAGTAAAGTATTATTGTCATCACTCTTCCTGCTGTGAGCGTATGGTTTCATATCATGCTCCCTAGAGTTTTAGGGTCCTCAGAGTAAATACTGGGAACCCTGCATGGGTGAGTGGGACAGATCTGGGCCTCCCACTCCCATTTCAACCCAAGCAACTCTCTCTTGCAAAGTGTTCTACATATTTATTAGGTTCTATAAACAATTTCCCTTGAAGGAAGAGCTTGCTGCTTAAAGGGAGGATAAAAAGAATCATGGTCGTTGGTAGCCCAGAAGACGACAATGCTGGGGATGATATGACCTAAATTGAATTAGTGTCATAGTGTGAAGGCATCTGAGTTTTCTCCCCGTCCTCTTATTGATGGCCAAAGGCCTAATCCTGCAGATAATGTGATAATTCAGTTATTTTTCTTCATACCACAATAGAAGAAAAAGATGTAGTACTCTAAATTTAAAACTTAATTTATTGTCTTATTTTCATTAGAAATTTTGTAAAAGGTTTATTACATTTGCATGATTTCCGGCCTTAAGACAGACTTCTTTTGTATGAGTTAAGTCCCTTAAAAGAGATTTAACTTCAAGGCGAGGAACAAAGCTGATTCTCCTAACACACCTCTTATCATTTTAAGAAGTTTTATGTGGCAGAGTTGAAGGATGAAAGTGCAAGATTTCTTTATGTTTATAAAAATTTAATTTCTGATTTCCTCTTGTAGGATTGTGCTTTCTTCTTTGAAGATACGGATTGAGTTGACTCTCAGTGTGATAGGTTAAATTTTCTGAGCATATTGGGTTTCCTCTAAACTTGATTGACTCCTCTGGCGTTTGTGTTTGATTTGATGGCAGGGTACGCCGGCCCTATCCCAGGCTGGCATTCCAACTGAGGCTTTGGTGAAGGGGTCCATTTCTAGAATGCCCATTGAAGAGAGCAGTCCTGAGAAGGGCAGAGAGGAAGCTACATCAAAAGGCCATGTTATTTACGAAGGCAAAAGTGGACATATCTTATCATACGATAGTAAGTATTGTGTGTATGCACTGAAGCTGATATTGTATATGTGACTGAAAACATGGGCTCTGGTTTTCCTACATTTTTGCTGTGGGGAGAAATCAATTTACCTTTGCTGGGCCCATATTTCCTTTCAGTGAAAGGGGTTAATTATAATACCTACCTCATGATGATTTGTGAAAAATCAACTCAGTGAAACGTGATTAACAGTCCCAGAAGTGGTAGCTAAGACTGACTGTGGTCAGTCAATTTAGTCTAGGAAAATAATCTTTGTTTAACTTTAATAGAATGACTTTTATTTTAAAGGGATTCATATTTTATGAGTTAATGATTAGGGGATAGATAATCTGATAAGAATATTGAATATAAATTCTCCTTAATAAAACTATTTTAATGCCTTTATCTATGTATGTGAACATTTTCTTTAGGTGTATTTCTTAAGTTATATTTTCCCAGTAGTAGTATTTTATAAGAATGACTCACATGTGATATAAATATTAACCAAGGGATTGATTGAGTTTGAATTCTCATTTGCAGCCAACTGTCTTGTGACCTTGCAGCATTCATCAGCTATGCTTTCTTTCTCTTCAAATACAAAGAAATAAAATATGTATGCACATAGTGCCTGATGCCTCAAAATGTGTGGTAGCTTGCTTATTTTCTTTCTTCTTTCTTATTTTAACATATCTGGCATATTTTGATTAACACTTTGTTTCTAGGGGTAAGAAATTAACATACATTGCCCAAGCCAGAAATCTTGATGTCATCCTAGACTCCTCCGTTTCTTTCCACCTCCAAGAAATCACTATGACACTTCTATTCATTTTCCTAAAATCTGGAATCCATCCATTACTCTGTATCCCCACTGCCACTGTCATCTTTCATCTGGCTAACCCAGCAGCCACGAACTGACATCCCCACCTTCAGTCTTACCCATGTTCAAAGCTATATGCCATGTCACTCTCTGCTTGACTCTGTTGCTTTAAGACAACCGCAAGCCCCTAGGTTGGCTTCATCGCTCTTCCATGAGTTGCTTCCAGCTTAGCTCTTCAGAGTGTTCTCCTCCTACTTCCCCCATCCCCTGTGTCTATTTCCCTCAACACTGTTCCTCCCAGTCCTACTCTACACATCAGCCATTTCCTGAGCTTAAGGTCTTTTGATGCACCACACTCTGTCTTGCCTTGGGGTCTTTGTGCTCACTGTTTCCTCTGCCTGTACCGCTTTTTTCTCCTTTTCCCTTTGATTTAAGCAACTCTTATTCATCCTTCCTTCTCATTTTACACTTCTAGGCAGCCTGATCTGAACCTGGAGGTGTTAAGATTTCTCTCAGAATTTTCATAGCACATTATATTTCTCCATTCATGGTACTTACCACACTGGATAGTAAGGGCCTATTGATATATGTATACCCACCACTATTGGGTAAGTTTTATGAGGGAAGGGACTTAATTTGTTAACCTTATCTACAAGCCTAGCTTATGCCTGGCACACAGTACGTATTCAGTAAATACATTTGAATACAATAAAAACATTTTCATAAATATCATCTACATAGATTGTATGGTATGATAGGTTAAGACAAATTTCTATATTATTTATAAGATGGACTATGAAATTAAGATAACTTATCTACTATACATTGTAGGCCTCTGAGCAATTCCTGTTTCTGTATTCTGCAGATATTAAGAATGCCCGAGAAGGGACTAGGAGTCCAAGAACTGCTCATGAAATCAGTTTAAAAAGGAGCTATGAATCAGTGGAGGGAAATATAAAGCAAGGGATGTCAATGAGGGAATCTCCTGTGTCAGCACCATTAGAGGGTAAAGTATTATTCTCAGAACATAATTTTGGTACATGTAATTTTGTATAGTAAGTTTGCATTGTTGTGTCTACTGTACTCCAGCCTGGGTAACAAAGCAAGACTCTGTCTCCCCCACTATCCCCCCCAATAAAAGGCCCTGATATTTATAATTTTAATATTCTTCTAAACTTTCTGTGGCAATTTTAGGATATATTGTATCTCTGTCAAAATAAAACATCTGATTTTAGAAAATAAAAAGTTTGCATGGTTGAATTAAGTTGTGTTCAATCTGTCATTTCTACCTGAAATTTGTATTTATATTAATTTAAATCTAAATTTATATTCATTATCTATATATAAATCGAGTGGCGCATAACAGTGGAAGGAAGTAAAAATTAAGCATAATTGGTCATAGCATAGGTAACTATTAGAATGTTCATATTTGAATGGTGATACCATTTGTAGATTACTCCCGTTTAAGTTATGTGAGTTTTAAAATGTCAAATTCATTATGAGAACGTTTTTAAAAATTATGAAGCAGATAAAGTGGCATAACGGATAGAGCAAGTACATAAATTTGAATCCTAGCTTCACCCTTCCTGGTGAGTTTCTCTGTGCCTTTTACTTCCTCTGTAAACTAAGGCATTGTACCTACCATTGTGTATGGATTAGAGACAGGTATCCCCTGGTGCTGATCATGTGATATGCCTTCAGTACATGATCACTATGGTTTGGTTTTGTTAATGACTCATTTTCTTTACATTTTAATCTGCCTCAACTAATTTTAATCTAGATGAAATACTAAAAGCAGGATAAGTCCTCTAATTTTCTAAGAGCTAGATTTCCTTTATATTAAAGAAAACTCAACATTTCTTTAGGGTAAATGTGGATATTTCTAACCCCTGATTTATATTTATGGGCAGTATAATCCGAAACTTCTTTTTTTAAAATTAATTAATTAATTTATTTATCTATTTATTTTTTTTGAGACAGAGTCTCACTCTGTTGCCCAGGCTAGAGTGCCGTGGCATCAGCCTAGCTCACAGCAACCTCAAACTCCTGGGCTCAAGCGCTCCTCCTGCCTCAGTCTCCCAAGTAGCTCGGACTGCAGGCATGTGCCACCACGCCCAGCTAATTTTTTGTATATATTTTTAGTTGGCCA
>VBSM01000725.1:928682-947308 GCA_008086735.1 Cheirogaleus medius
TTTTGACCTTTAATTACATAATTTCTGTGGCCATTTTGTATTTAGGAAAACATTTACAAAGGACCATGTGATGTCATATTGGATACTTCTCACTTTTATTTTTTTCCATAATATTCTTTGGATAGTTCACAAATTTAAATTGACATCCCTTCCTCCATAGAGCTATTATCAAAAATATATACTCTAAGGGCAGCATTAAGTATGTGTGAATTGACATATACATTACATTTAGTAATTGAATTGCTTTCTTGTTTTGAAAGGACTGATATGCAGAGCATTACCCAGGGGGAGCCCTCATTCTGACCTAAAAGAAAGGACTGTGCTATCTGGCTCCATAATGCAGGGTAAACTTTCTCCTTGTTTTATCTTTTTCTTTATAACTGCCTCACTGGCAAAATAGTTTGACATTAATCTGCAATGTATGAAACCTACTTTTTAAGATGTTTTCTCTTTTGAAATATTAAAGTCTTGATTACTTTTTTACCTCTGAGCTACATATTAATAGTTTATTGGAAGATGACAGTTGCCCAATCATTTAATATATAGAGAGACATCTTTATTATGTAAGAACCATTCTGTGACTGTGATGATGTATATTATATCTTGAACAACCCTAAAATAATAATGATCAATTAATACTTATTTGAGGATCTGTTGTAAACAAAATTGATTACAAACTGCAAGATAGGAAGGCATTAATTATTTTAAATTATGGTAAAATATACATAATAAAATTTATTATTTTAACCATTTTTAAGTGTATAGTTCAGTAGCATTGTTGTGCAGCCATCAACATTATTTTAATAAGTATGTTTCCTGAATTCTTTTTCAAGGCACACCAAGAGCAACCACTGAAAGCTTTGAAGATGGCCTTAAATATCCCAAACAGATTAAAAGGGAAAGTCCTCCCATACGAGCATTTGAAGGTGCCATTACCAAAGGAAAGCCATACGATGGCATTACCACTATCAAAGAAATGGGGCGTTCCATTCATGAGATTCCACGGCAAGATATTTTAACTCAGGAAAGTCGGAAAACTCCAGAAGTGGTCCAGAGCACGAGGCCAATAATTGAAGGTTCCATTTCCCAGGTAACTAGATTATGTCTCTTTTTGTCTGCAGTTCCACTTCAAATTGATATTTATAGAACTTTTTAAAAAGTATGACTTACTAATTTTAAGTGGTTCTGAGGATGTCAGACCTCTTAGAAATAATAATCTTTATCAGTTTTTCTTGCGTCCATAGCATGGAGTATGTAACGTGGGCAAGTATACAATTTAGGATGAGTGCGTTTGTGGTTGAGGTGTCTACACAGACAACAAAGGTCACCATGGTAAACTATAACTGCCGTAGGCCAGATATAGACCTGAGATAGAAAAATATCCATAAAACTTCGCTACCTGTAATGTTTGTTTCTTTCCCTTTAGGGCACACCAATAAAGTTTGACAGCAACTCAGGTCAATCTGCTATCAAACACAATGTGAAATCCTTAATCACGGGGCCTAGCAAACTACCCCGTGGAATGCCTCCGCTGGAGATGGTGCCAGAGAACATAAAAGTGGTAGAACGGGGAAAATACGAGGATGTGAAAACAGGCGAGCCCGTGCGTTCCCGGCACACGTCTGTGGTAAGCTCTGGCCCCTCCGTTCTTAGGTCTACACTTCATGAAGCTCCCAAAGCGCAGCTGAGCCCGGGCATTTACGATGACACCAGTGCACGGAGGACCCCTGTGAGTTATCAGAGCACCATGTCCAGAGGTTCACCCATGATAAACAGAACCTCCGATGGTATGTTACTTTTGTTGCCTGGTCTGATCATTTTTATCGCACTTCTTTTTAATCTCTGGCACATAATAAATATCAAATTGCCAACTTTAGATAATCACAAGATCTGTAGGTTGTGCTTGATACTAGGGCTATGGTATGTTACCAGTTTAAAAGTAGGCATAATTTTAAGTAAAATACTTAATATTTATATCAAATAACAGAGTATGGTGGAGTGCAGAAATGCTCCAGAATAGGTGTATTTTTAGAGTGGATTTTCAGCTAATTATAAGGCTTTCTGGAAGTCACTTATGACAGCTTCTTCAGTGGCAGCGAGGAGATGGGCTGTGGAGCAAGACTGCTTAGGCTTGAATTAAAGTTCTTAGTGCAGTATACTTGGACAAGTTACTTAACTTTTCTGTGCCTTAGTTTTCTCATCTGTAAAATGGTAATGTAACATTAAGACCTACCTCACTGGATTGTTGTGAAGATAAAATGGGGTAGTATGTTTAACACATTGACCACCACGCTAGGAAAAAATAAATTTTTACCTGGGGCCATGATGTTTTAATAAAACAAAATGATCCTTTCTAATTTGTTATTTTTTGTTGTTTTCTGTGAGTGAGTTATATGCAACACAGTTCACATTTTTAGAATTGTCAATATTAATTGTAACAATAAGAATATCAACAGGTAAGATTTTTCATGAACCAACTGCACGGTGTTACTTCACGAGGCCCCGGGCTCAAAACCAGCATGAGTTAAATACAACTCACATGGCAGTCAATGCGTTAAGAACTTAGAATAGTGCCTGGTGTTTATGGAGGCTCCATAAATGTGAACTATTATTGTTGCTGTTGTTGTTATTATCATCAGTACCCCATTACCCCATGCTGCTGGCAACTACCTCAGTAAGGTGAGAAGAATTGATTTGTACCAGGTGGTCCCTGAAACAATCTGAGGCCCTTAAAAATATATCCACTTATTTCTAATTTTGTTGCAATATGTATTTATTGAGGAGTCACATGCAAGGTCCTGGGCTGGACACTGTGCAAGTAGTAAAGGTAAAGAGTATTTTGGGGGGTTGGGAAGGTATAGCACAGAGTGAGGAGAAAGGGAAGTGCCTTGTCATGCATAGAGTAATGAACCCAAATCCTTCTGACTTTAGTTTTGAAGGAGAGAAGAATCGCCCTGCAGAGGGAAAAAGGCACTCCACATTTGGGCAATTTGGAACTTGGAAGGGGGGGTGGTAAACCAACATGATTTCTTGGTTTTGATAGATAGATATGTTTGATCATGGTAAAGTTCATATTATCAGAAATATTAGTAATTAGATGGTGGTGCTGGTTGCACAAAACCATCATGCCTGTACTTAATGCCACTGAATTGTACCCTTTAAAATGGCTACAATGGTAAATTTTATGTATATTTTACCACAATTTAAAAAATTGAGGGTGATGGTTGATAAGTGTTTGGATACAGTAGGCATCAGTGAGACAGTCTAACCACTGAATAACATCATTTGGAGAAGGAGAGGCGGGAGCAGGGAGAAGATCAATGTAATAAGAAAGTCACTGTAGAAGAACAGAACAAGAAAAAAAATTAGTGATTGACAGCAAGGAGGTTGAGTAACACAGGCAAAGAGAAGAAATTGAGATTTGCTAGATGTGGGGCCAAAGGAATTTAAAAAGTTAAAGTCACACAGAAAAGAAAATCATTTGTAGTAGGATTTATAGAGGAGCATTGAACTTCATTTTTAATCTTACGTAAGGTGGTAAAATACTGGTGCTGTGATCCAAAAGGTGGCAGTCCTCTCCAAATCTCAAATCTACTAGTTCTTTGCATTTGCATAAAGATTGAATGTCAAAATGTTAAAATGTTTAGGGCTATGGTCCCAACCCCTTGGGTCCCTGGACCGTTAATAGTCCTCAGCCTGGTAGGGACTGGACCACAGATCTCTGCTACTCTCCCCCCTTGGAAAAACTGTCTTCCATGAAATTTGGCGGCTAGAGTTGGGTGGGAGGGCAACGAAGCTTCATCTGTTTTTACAGCCTCTCCCCATCGCTCTCATCACTGCCTGAGCTCCACCTTCCCACTCCACACCCCGTGGAAAAATAGTCTTCCATGAAACTGGTCCCTGGTGCCAAAAAGGTTGGGGACTGCTAGTTTAGGGGACAGGGGACATCAAAATAGTCTGTATTTGAATGGTTGAGAAATGGCTGAGTAGTATCTTACTTGCAAGTTTTCTTAAAATTGTGGCATTGGCTCTTTTATTCCAGTTACAATTTCTTCTAGCAAATCTACCAATCATGAAAGGAAATCCACACTGACCCCTACTCAAAGAGAAAGTATACCAGCGAAGTCTCCAGTGCCTGGGGTGGATCCTGTCGTGAGCCACAGCCCGTTTGAGCCCCATCACAGGGGCAGTGCTGCAGGAGAAGTTTATCGAAGCCACCTCCCCACGCACTTGGATCCAGCCATGCCCTTTCACAGGGCTCTGGATCCTGGTAAGCATGAAATATAGTAACAATTTATGGCAAAGAAATAATAGACCTGTATGACTTTTTAAGCTTTCTATTATAATACAGTATGCGAGCAATTGCACGTCTCATTAGTACACATTATCAGCACTCCTTAAAGAACTAAAAATAATAGGTATATGAAAACCCTCTTAACTGATGGCAATTGGGGAAGCTGATTGAAAAAGGTGGGTTAATGACAAGAATTATTTTAAAATGACAGATGCTATCTTAAACATGTTACTTTACAACATAAGTAGACATTTATTCATTTACTAGTGTTCTGATATAAGGCTAAGGCCTTTTCATAGACTGTTGGTTAAACCTCACCATGCATTAAAAAACTCAACATTAGGCCAGGCACAGTGGCTCATGCCTGTAATCCTAGCACTCTGGGAGGCCAAGGTGGGAGGATCACTTGAGGCCAGGAGTTTTAGATCAGCCTGACCAAGAAAGAGACCCTATCTCTACTAAAAATAGAAAAAATTAGCTGGGCATGGTAGCATGGTGCCTGTAGTCCCAGCTACTCGGAAGACGGAGGCAGGAGGATTGGTTGGTTGAGCCCCAGGAGTTTGAAGTTGCAGCAAGCCGTAATGACGCCACTGTGCTCTAGCCTGGGCAGCAGAGTGAGACTTTTGTCTCACAAAACAAACAAACAGAAATCCCTCACATTACCAGATTTGATTTTTTTGTTTATTTGTTTTAAAGTGAAGCTAGAATTTAAAGCCATTTTCAAGCAAACTGAATACAGAATCCAGGTGGGGTGCAGTGGCTCGTGCCTATAATCCCAGGTACTCAGGAGGATGAGGCAGGAGGATCGCTTGAGCCCAGGAGTTCCAGCCTAGCTAAGGGCGACAGAGTTAGACTCTGTATCTGTTTTTACAAAAACAAACATAAGTGAATGAATATGGCTGTGTCCCAATAAAATTTGAAATACAGAATCCTTCTAGATTTTTTTCTAGTCTTTTAAAGTTGTCCAGTCTACATGTGATTCAACTTCTCTATAGAGTCTTTCCAAGGCAGTCAACTTAGTTTTCAGAGAAATGACTCTTCATTCTTTCATCAATTTACAGATTATTTCATTAAGTTACATAATTCTAGTAACAAGTACAATTGGAAGAAACTTGAACATCACTGATGTTGGTAGACAGAATTCTGGGAGGTGCAGAAGTCTGCAGGTTACTAGAAAGCAGCCTGCAGGGTAGAGGGCAGTGTGTTTATGCAGGGAGAGGAGAGTGGAGATCACATCAGCAGGGCGAGCAGAGAGAATCTCTGCTGGGCTGTCACAGTCCACTTCAGGACCGGCTCCCCCTTGTCCTCCCAGGGCTCTGTCCCTGCTCCTCTTTGCTGCTGCTGGCTGAGCCTTAGTCAGACTGTGTTTTCTGCTCAGACCTCTTGTCTAGCCTAAACTCTTTGCTTGTTACATGCTTCAAGTTAAAATTGGGGTACAGAATACTTGTGTCTCACCTTAGTCTTTAGGGAAGTATTTTTCATTACTAGTGTGCCAAATTAAAAAGTAGGAGTTCTAAGGGTTATTTACATTTCATAGTAGCAAAGTCCCTATAGAAAATATTTTATCTGAAAGTTGTGTCAATGCCATCAAACTATTTGTCACTTGAGAACTTTACGTACTGGATCCCAAACCCAGTATTTAGGGGAGTGTCTCCCAGACTGAGGCAGACAGAGTCAGCAGACAGACTTACCTGCCTAAGACTTCTAGATGAGGGCCAGTAAACATTCCAGAAAACATAGTATTTGTTTTTCTAGGGAGAACATATATATACAAAATAGTGCACTCAGGTTCTTAGACAATATTGAATGTTTATAATTTCCATTTAATGTTTATCATAGTCCTTTATTTTGTAGCAGTTTGATTTGCTTGTCATTTTTGAGCCTGAGCTGGATGGATTATGAGTACTTTGAAGACAGAGACATTATCTTCTTTGTATCATGCCTACCCTTTCCTAGCATCTTTTGTCATGCTCTAACCTAGGCGTTGCCAAACTATATCTTGTTGGCCAAATCCTGCTGCCACCTGTTTCTGTAAATAAAGTTTTATTACAAAACAGCCACAGCCATTCATTGGTTTTGTCTGTAGCTTCTTTTGTGCTACAATGGCAGAGTTGATTAACTGACAGATGCTGTATGGCCCACAAAGCCTAAAACATTTACCATCTGGGCTTTATAGTAAAAGTATGCCAAGCTCTGCTCCAAACACATGCCAAATTAAATGCTTGTAGACTAATCTTTTTCACCCCCAGAAAAGTAGTTACTGTTTGTCTATCACAAAGTGTTTTCATATAACATGTCCATTAGTTCTATTGGATGATCAGTACTACAGATAATTTTATTTGCAAACACAATTCTTGAAGACTTCAGATGTCAATATAATAAAGTTACTTGTCAAAGGTTGAAAGTGAAACTAATTGAGAAATTTTTAGCTACTATTCTTTCCCCTTTTCCATTACGTCTCAGACATTAGAGTGAATTAGAATTTATATTGCTAAAATGAATCCACCTTAATCCCTGTCACTAAGTAAAAGTTGCATGTGCACTAGCTCAACAGATGGTTTTTTCCTCCCTTTTTCTGTGTGATGTTTATCAGATTAATTTCACCCAGGACAAAACTCAGTGCCTTTCTCTCCTTCTCTCATTCAGCAGCTGCTGCTTACCTGTTTCAGAGACAGCTTTCACCAACTCCAGGTTACCCCAGTCAGTATCAGCTTTATGCAATGGAGAACACAAGACAGACAATCCTAAATGATTACATTACCTCACAGCAGATGCAAGTGAACTTGCGCCCTGATGTAGCCAGAGGACTCTCCCCAAGAGAGCAGCCACTGGGTCTCCCATACCCAGCAACAAGAGGTGTGTGTCTCTGCAGTTGAGATTTCACAGGATTTATTGTTTATCCAGAGTTTATTGGCTACTTAATATTTGCTTGTTGAATGAATGGAAGGAAGGAAGGAAGGAAGGAAGGAAGGAGGGAGGGAGGGGAAGGAGAGAGGGGGGGAGGGAGGAAGAGAGGAAAGAAGGAAAGAAAGAAAAGAAAGAAAGAAAGAAAAGAGAGAGAGAGAAAGAAAGAAAGAGAAAGAAAGAAAGAAAGAAAGAAAGAAAGAAAAGAGAAGACAAGACAAGACAAGACAAGACAAGACAAGACAAGACCAGACCAGACCAGACCAGACCAGACCATGTTCTTCTCCCCGTTGACTTCAGTCCTTAAGAGCAAACAGAGTAATGTGTTGAGACAAGATGTTTTGGTGAACACTGAAATAACTAAACCAGATCATTGTGCTGGGTATTTGAAATTCATGTTTTACGAGTTTGCTGTCTCTCTTTAATCTCTCCATACTTTGAGGTTACTGGTATGGAGCCTAGTATTTATTTAATGTCCTCCTCCAGATTTAAAGAAGGTTTTAAAAAAGTAATGATGACCATCATCATTCTTATTTATATTGCATAAAAATTATCAATGGATTAGAGAGATAGACAAAACCCCAAAATTATATATAGTTCTGTACCTTTAGAATAACATTTAACATAAATTGCATCTGTGTTTTGGATAGGAATCATTGACCTGACCAATATGCCTCCAACAATTTTAGTGCCTCATCCAGGGGGAACAAGCACTCCTCCCATGGACAGAATCACTTATATTCCTGGCACACAGATTACATTCCCTCCCAGGCCATACAACTCTGCTTCCATGTCTCCAGGTAAGATTCTATAATCACACACCTCTCTTAATAGGACTGACGTGCATGAGTTTTTACAACATAGCCTTTTAAAGTATTTAGGGCCATTTTTTTTCCATTTGGTCTATTGTGGGGTTTTTTTGTGGATTTTTTCATTCTAATTCCATAGCAGATTGTGGTGAATTATTTTTCATTTAACATTTATTAATAGTTCCTATGCGCCAGCTGTCACTAGATACCCTAGAAATGCCATAAAAATTTGTGTTATGCTCTAGTTGTTCTCTAAGACTCTTAATAAAAAAACTTCCTACATCCAAAATTTGAAGCTTTTTGAAAAATTTTTAATCACTTAAAAATTCAAGTATTTGCTATACCGGATAGGTTGACATTTTGGTCTCCAAGTCTCAGATGCTTGTGTTTTACAGGACACCCAACACACCTCGCCGCAGCCGCAAGTGCTGAGAGGGAGCGGGAACGAGAGCGGGAGAAGGAGCGGGAGCGGATTGCTGCGGCTTCGTCTGATCTCTACCTGCGGCCAGGTCAGTGAAAGGCTCTGTCCCTCCATCCTATGACAGATCTTGGCAATTCACTGTGGTGGGGTGTTGTGTTTAGTGGTATAGGGAATGCAAACAAAAATTCTAAGATAAAAAGTCATTATAGGCCTCAAGTGAAAAAAATAGGGGAGAGTGCTGTACAAGTTAAGATGGTGGAGAGATGAATTTTACATGGAAAAATGAAATTTTCATGATGAAAGTATCATTTTGATTTGGCCCCAAAATTAGCTATAGGCAGGCCTGAAGACATTGGACACAGAGCTCTTAAAGCTAAAAGAAAAGCCTGAGCAAAGACTCCTAGATATTAAGGGGCTGCTGAATTCAAGTTTAGAGAAGGAATGGAAACTATTGTTAGTGGGTTGTGTGCCATCTTGAATTATGGTGAAATGCTGCCATTGTGGTAAGGAGGCAGGTGACATCATCGGAGGAGGGACATTTACACAGTAGTGGCTTGAGATGGATTAGAACCCTGAAGGTGAACATGACTGGTGCCAGAAGGCCAGTGAGACTCTTCAGTAGTTTGCGTGCATGCTAATGGTGGCCTCAAATATTTTGACACTGGGAATGGTCAGAAAAGAACTGCTAGGAAGAATATGAAGGTAGAGTCAAAGATACTTAACAATAATTAGATACAGGGAGTGAGGAAGAGATGAGAAACAAGATTGGTGTGCAATTAAAACAAAGAGTAAATAGTGAAAGCAAAGAGATAATCATATTTATTGTGGACATAGAGGTTGAATGTCCCTTATCCAAAGTGCTTGGGACCGGGATTTTTTCAGATTTTGGAATATTTGCATTATACCAGTTGAGCATGTCTTACCCAAAAATATGAAATTTGAAATGTTTCAGTGAGCATTTCTTTTGAGTGTCATGTTGGCACTCAAAAAGTTTCAGATTTTGGAACATCTCAGATTTCAGATTTGGGATGCTCAACTTAAGGTGACATGTCTTTGGGCCATCTGTTCTTATCCATCTTAACCTTTTTCAGTTCTTTCAGTTAAATCAAATTATTGACCGTGTCCATGTTGTCAGATCCTCTTATCTGGTACTCAGGAGAAAAGACAGTGCTTAGAGATGCTTACATAGGAGTCACCTGCAAGAGTTGAAACTCTGGCTTGAGTAAGGCTTCCAAGGTGCAAGAGCATAAAAAGAGGAGTGGGTCAATCTTGAGATGTTGCCAGGAGATCCAGGTAGAAGCAAAAGGAAGCAGAGACATGGTCAGAGAGGTAGGTGTAGAACTGAAGGGCACAATGGCAGGAGGTTGTCACATTCCTATTGTCATAGGAAACAAATCATTTGAAATCAGCGTGGTTTGCAGTGTATGGAAGGAGCCCAAAAGTTAGTCACAGTATTTAATCCAATAACATCATTCCTGAGGATTTACCTTAAATAGTGGTTGCAAAGCCCAAACACCTCTAGATGTAACCCATTATCTATATATAATAAAAACCACTAAGAATGTGACTATAGGAAATGCCGTAATGATTTTTGAGGTAGCACCATAATATTCATTCCATGTTGGCCACATTAAAATGTGGAAAATTGATTTAAAGCCTCGTACAAATGATGCATAACTTTGGTAAGAACTAGATCTTTCTAAATGGTTGTGATCCCACTGATGAAAAAATGTAGATTTATGACAATAAGATACCATTTTTCTGCATCAGATATTTAAGAATATTGTTAAACATTCCATGTTGGAGTGTCTGAAGAAAGACACTCAAACATTGGCAATGGCGGTGTAAATTGGGGCTATTGCTTTTTTGGAGATAAAAATTTGTAATGCTCCTTGATCTAGCAATTCCATGTCTAGGAACATATCCTATAGAAATCCTCATATAAGCTGATGGATGGGTCAGAGGGAGAAGATTGCTGAGAAGCTCAGCCAAGGTGGTGCTAGCTGTGAGAATAGGGCCAGAGAGCATGCTAGACAGTTGAAGCGAGGGCACAGAGCAAGAGGAGGTAGAGAAGTAATTAGGGAATTTGAGAGTTCAAGATCCTCCAAGTAAAGTAGTGCTGACCAAGTCCAAACTCTGACTTTGTTATGAAAGAGATGAAGTTCACTAAACAAAAGTGTCTCAAGCATTGAAGAAGTGTAGTTATTGGAGCCAAACTTTGTGGGAGGATAGTGTGAATGATTTCATCTCAAAAGGGCAAGCTTGCTGAGAGAAGCAGTTACCTGAGAAGGGGGCAGTAAGGGAGTGAAGCAGGAGGAACTGTGATTAAATGAAGCAGCCCTAAGCCCTTGTTAGGGAGTGGTATATTATTTTCATTATGATGCTTAGAAAGTTGTACCAAACTTGATTTTGGAAATCATAAACACACCAAAGTTTTGGGGGAAATCTGAGAGATTAACTTATCTGATTTCTATTAGTATTTCATTGTTGGTGTTCTTTGTTTCTCTCTGGAATCAGAATTGAAATTTATCACAGAAGTGGAAATGACAGTAAATGATAGCTTTTGTTTTAAGTTACTGGTGTGGTATTATTGCCTCTTTATTGAGAAACTTATGGAACATGTTTTCAGAAAGGCCAGAAAGTAGGATATGAAGTTTCTTTTCTCATTTTCTCTTTTTCTATTTATGAATATTAGGAAATTAACAGTCCATAAATGTTGCCTTTTATCTCTGTGTCTCTATCTTTCTTCCTTATGGCTTGTCTGTCTTCCTTTTTCTTCTTTGTCCCTGCAGGCTCTGAGCAGCCCGGCCGACCTGGTAGTCATGGGTATGTTCGCTCCCCTTCCCCTTCAGTAAGAACTCAGGAGACCATGTTGCAGCAAAGACCCAGTGTTTTCCAGGGAACCAACGGAACCAGTGTGATCACACCTTTGGATCCAACTGCTCAGCTACGAATCATGTCAGTCTCTTTTACACATTTTGACAAAAAATACCAGTCTCTTGCATATGCATTTTAAATTTGTGACTCAATAGATTTTTATAGTCATGATTTTCTGCCCACTAAACATTTTTTTTTTTAATGTTTGCAGTTTGTCCTTCTGTCTCCCCACCACATTCCCCAGTAAATGGTCCTCCCTTCACAGAGCTGTAATTTGGTTTTATTTACAGGCCACTGCCTGCTGGGGGCCCTTCAATAAGCCAAGGCCTGCCAGGCTCCCGTTACAACACTGCTGCAGATGCCCTGGCTGCTCTTGTGGATGCTGCAGCTTCTGCACCCCAGATGGATGTTTCCAAAACAAAAGAGAGTAAGCATGAAGCTGCCAGGTTAGAAGAAAATTTGAGAAGCAGGTCAGCTGCAGTTAGCGAACAGCAGCAGCTAGAGCAGAAAACCCTGGAGGTGGAGAAGAGATCTGTTCAGTGTCTATACACTTCTTCAGCCTTTCCAAGTGGCAAGCCCCAGCCTCATTCTTCAGTAGTTTATTCTGAGGCTGGGAAAGATAAAGGGCCTCCTCCAAAATCCAGATATGAGGAAGAGCTAAGGACCCGAGGGAAGACTACCATTACTGCAGCTAACTTCATAGACGTGATCATCACCCGGCAAATTGCCTCGGACAAGGATGCAAGGGAACGTGGCTCTCAAAGTTCAGACTCTTCTAGTAGCTGTATGTATCTCAATCTGAGTTTCACAATGTGATATCTGCGTAAAGAATTACTTTATTCTTTAGGTAAAGCAGAAGTGGGGGTATAAAAAAACCCTAATGCTTGATGGTAAATGTTGTAGAAAAGGTTTTGTGGGTTAGTAGTACAAAAATGTATCTTCTATTTTTTAATGATTATTTAAATATCTCAATTTCCTAAGTATAAGCCTATCAATATTTTCCATGAGAAAAACATACCATTTATAGAATTAAAATTGGGAAGTATATAGATAAGAGGGCAGAGCATATTAACATATTTAGACATCCGAAAGGATGGATATATGGTCAAGCTCTGTACTACTGAAGTATAATTTCCCAGGAAGTGCTTGCTAGGACATGGTTTAATCTTTTAGCTGATACCCTGAAGCTTCTTCTGTCTTTTTTCTGAGATACAGAATTTTAAAAAGTGAGACGACCTTATCATTGGCGATTGGTACTTACACTGCACCTTTCTTGCAAGTTGGATTTTGACCAAGTCTGGTTAGTCATTATGATGTCTGCCCTGCACATCTGTTAGAATTCACAAATCTACATTAAAATGCTAGAAAAGTTACTTTTTAAACTTTCTTTTTAACTATTGCCTAAATCCTATATGGAATTCCAGAAAGAAAAAGCAGGTATTTAAACAAGCACCTGCTAATACTGGAAATAATTCAATCGTATGTAATCATCTCTCTGTTATATCCGTTAAAGAAATTGAGGAGAGTTGGAGATAATAAAAAAATGATTTCTCACACACCAGAGTGCAATGTGCGGTTCTTTTTATCTCCAGGTATCCAACAGTGTAATTATAACTTATTTGGGTACATATCTCCCCCATTGCTGAGGTTTTTACAAAGAAGGGGGCAGCTTGGTGGTGTGTTGCATAGAAGGAAGACCTCCTTTTAGCCTGAGATTAGGAAAATGCACAACAGAGGTTTTCCACATGCAGAATATTGCCAGCTGAGGAAAAGATACACTGTAATTGTATGGATAGGAGTTTGGAGAGAAGTCACCAGCATATTTGGTGATCCCACCTGGGCTTATTGAGTGGTATACCACACAGGTTCCCTAATCATTGGATTCAACACTTTTCAGTTTGTATCACACACCAAACTTTGCTCCAGGAGTTAGATTTTCAGAAGGTCTGAAAATAAAAAGTCCAGTTGCTTTTCTGAGTGTTCATGGTTCTCTGTGGGGTTATCTTTTTTATCACTGAGCAAGACTTGCCTGAAGTCCATAGCTATTTATGGTTATTCAGTGTGGTTTTCAGTTTGACTCTTGAGAGCCTCCCTTACCCTGAAGGTGAAGCACATTACCTTGGTCTTCCCCCTGAGACTTCCAAGAGCAATGTGAGCACTGGCTGGGATCAGACTTTGTGCTGACTGAATAACTGGAAGTTTTTAAAAGCAGATTTAGGATGTTGGGTACATAAAACAGTGATGAGTAACAGTGGATACAAAAGTTGAGAATTAGTATAAATTACTTAGAATCATGAATAGTGATTTATTTTAGTTCCTCAATGATCATTTATGTCCCATTTATCAGGTTTCCATTTGCCTGAGTGTATGATAACCCAGGTAACTGCAATTTCCATGACATTAGGGTAGGAAGGGCTGGTCAGTTAAGTACTAGAGGAGCAGATGGTGGCCAAGTATGGGTCATTCTCCTATACCTGTGCCCAGCCAGGGTCAGACACCCTTTGGGCCTCCGACAGTTTTTTTCGGATCCCTTGGTGCAGCCTATAGATATGAAGAGCTCTCTAAAGCCAGAAGGTTCCTGAGCAGGAGGTTACATCTGCCTGTCTCCAGTTGTCAGCTCTGAGGCCATGGCAGGACTGTGAGAAGTGCCTATACCCAACTGCATAGCCCCTCAGTTTCCTTGGGAATTGCATCCTAGCCGGGGCTCCTTCTCTGATGTGGGCATCCTCCATAGTTAGTTGACATCCTCCCTTTCTGTGAATTTACTTCTCTTTGGATATTTCCTATGATTTCTGCTTATTTTCACAATGTAACATAGTGCTAAAGTGATATGAAATAAGTTTTGTCAGCAATTCTCCAGTTATTTGAGAAAATCATGCGGTGTTCTGTAATCTATAGCTTTAAAATCATCATGGTAATCAAACAGCTTTATAACCTCAAAGTTTTTCTAAGAACCGATTGGCCCCCAGAATTGGAATTATTGGACTCAGTTAATTGTTGAGATCTACTTTCTCATTGGTTTCTTAATCTCAGCTGATGAGTATTTTCCTGGTGATTTCTTTTCCAGTTCCCAGGAGAATATCACAAATTCATTCTCTATTCTGCCTCATCTCACTGTTTATTATGGGCTTTTAAAAAAGATCTTAGACCAGCTGGGCAACAGCGAGACCCCGTCTCTACTACAAATAGAAATTAGCTAGACAACTAAAAATATGTAGAAAAAATCAGCCGGGCATGGTGGCGCATGCCCGTAGTCCCAGCTACTCGGGAGGCTGAGGCAGGAGGATATCTTGAGCCCAGGAGTTGGAGGTTGCTGTGAGCTAGGCTGACGCCACGGCACTCTAGCCCAGGCAAGAGAGTGAGAGTCTAAAAAAAAAAGATTTTAGAGCCCACAAAATTTTAGAAAATCCTATATCCTACTGATATTAGGAACATTGAGGAAACACTTAGGCATCTTTGATACAGTTTATTGAGCTTGTTAATTTTTATCATTAACCTGGAATGCCATTGAACATTTCTGAGCAGAATTTTAAAATGAAAATATGCAAATAGGTTTGAAGAACTTGGACTTTTAAAACTTCACAGGATTAGTTTTAAAATAAGATTCTTTTCTTTTCTTAAGTATCCTCTCACAGGTATGAAACACCTAGTGATGCTATCGAGGTGATAAGTCCTGCTAGCTCACCTATACCACCCCAGGAAAAACTTCAAGCTTATCAACCAGAGGTTGTTAAGGCAAATCAAGCAGAAAGTATGTCTTTTTTTAACTACCATTTGCATGTTTTCATATTTGCATTTATCATTTGCTTCTATTTATCTGTCTAGACTATGTTAAGAAATAACTTACTTGTTTTAGGGTAATCTTATATGAGTCTGCTTTAGAAGCATTCAAAACGACACTAATGAAAAATGACTTTTCAGCTATTATTGATTACTCTTTTCTTTATATTTTAATGGTATAGAAAATAGTGTTCATATTAATTTTGTTTATCCACTTCAGCATGCACATTTTATACTAGTTCTCAGACTTTTGTCAGTAAATAAGGTCTTTTCCCCCCAAAATTAAGATATGTAAATTCTTTGTTTGGAGATATGTATCACATCCTTTTCATGTGTTCTTCTGAATTATGTTTAATCTTTGATAAGGAATAAAAGACAGGGGCATCCCTGGAGTAAGACCTCTGTTTGTTCTCTGTTAGACGACCCCACCAGACAGTATGAAGGACCATTACATCACTACCGCCCCCAGCAGGAGTCGCCGTCTCCACAGCAGCAGCTGCCTGCTTCTGCACAGGGAGAGGGCATGGGGCAAGTGCCCAGGACCCATCGCCTGATCACACTTGCTGATCACATTTGTGTAAGTTTTTTATTCTTATTAGTTAATTTTTCTTATTTTGATCATGTAGAAAACAGATTTCATACAGAAAGAGAAAACCATAAGACGTCTAGTTTGGGTTTTTTTTTTTTTTTTTTTTTTTTTTTTGAGACAGGGTCTTGCTCTCTTGTCCAGGCTGGGGTGCAGTGGTATCATCATGGATCACTGTAAACTCCTGGGCTCAAGCAATCCTCCTGCATCAGCCTCCTAAATAGTTGGGACTACTGGTGTGTGCCACCATGCCCAGCTAATTATTTTTTTTTTATTTTTTGTAGAGACAGGGTCTTGCTATGATGCCCAGGCTGGTTTCAAACTCCTGGCCTCAAGCAGTCCTCCTGCCATGGCCTCCTAAAGTGCTAGTATTACAGCCATGAGCCACTATGCCCAGCCAGATGTCTAGATTTTTATGCTACTTTTATTGCAAGTAATTACTGAATTTAACCACCTACTTCTTTTCTCACAGCAAATTATCACACAAGATTTTGCTAGAACTCAAGTTTCCTCACAGACTCCTCAGCAGCCTCCCACTTCTACATTCCAAACTTCACCATCTGCTTTGGTGTCTACTCCTGTGAGGACTAAAACATCAAATCGTTACAGCCCAGAATCCCAGTCTCAGTCTGTCCACCATCAAAGACCAGGTTCAAGAGTCTCTCCAGAAAATGTCATGGACAAATCCAGGGGAAGGTATGGTATTTATTTCAAGTCATATATAAAGTTCCCAATAGTAAAACAAACTGAATATATCTGCAAGATAGAGGATTTGTTTCTTAAACCTAAAGTTCATTTGCCTTTATTCCCTGAAAATTGTAAATGAGGTTTTTTTCCTCTGTATATTATTCTTGGAATGTCCACTGTCTGGGCATTTGGTACTATCTTTTTAATGTATATTCAAAAGTTGATTATTCTGTTTGCTGCTTTACAAAGACAGCAGTGAAAAATGTGTAGTTTGCTAGTAGTTTATGGATACTTGAGTGGTGTCCCTAAGACACCTTCAGAATAATAAATCTCTCAATAGTTTCTATTGGGTCAGCAGCAATAGTTGTTTAGGAAAGGTACACTAAGTAAAGGAGAGAAAGGCCAATAGAGGCATCATAGGACGAAACATTTTATATGGCAGCTCTATCTGCTAAAGAGCATATCTTCTTACCTTATGTGCTGTGTTTGGATAAAAACGAAAAATGAATGCAGGGTTTTTGATTTAAAGTGGTAGACTGAACATTATCACATGTTAAATTATAGTTAAGTAGCACAATGGGAAATTAATTCATAAGAATGCTGAGAATAAATAAGACTGGGATATCAGCAGATCAAAGATTCTGGCAAATATCTAGAAGACACACAGAGGAGCGATGAATCAGTAGAAGTCATAGCTCAGAGCATTAAAAAGAGAAATTTGTAGCAGAAGTGATTCTCCAGCCTGCCTCCAACCCAATTCAAAGTTAGCAAAGAACAGAAATAAGACTAATGTATTTAAAAAGCTGGATTTTTTTTTTTTTTAAGGCAGGGTCTTACTCTTTCTCCCAGGCTGCTTGAGTGCAGTGGTGTCATCATAGTTCACTGTAACCTCAAACTCTTGGGCTCAAGTGATCCTCCTGCCTCAGCATCACGAGTAGCTGGGACTACAGGTGCAAACCACGACACCTGGCTAATTTTTTCTATTTTTAGTAAAGACAGGGTCTTGCTCTTGCTCAGGCTGGTCTTGAACTCCTGAGCTCAAGTGATCCTCCTGCCTCTGCCTCCCAGAAATGCTAGGATTACAGTTGTGAGCCACCACACCTGACCTGGATGGTCTTTTTAAAAATACTTTATTGTAGAAGATTTTAAACATAAACAAAAGTAGAACAGTTTAATACATTTCCAGGTATCCATCACCCAGCTTTGGTAAACGGCAGGCATATTGTCAGTTTTGTTTCCTATTTAGCTCTGCTTGCCCCATCTCCAAACTAGATTATTTTGAAGCAGTTCTCAGACATAGTCATTTCAAGAAGCTGAATAATCTTAAGGATAAGATGAAAGCACATGTATTCTCTTAAAACCACAAAAAAGAAAAGGAATGCAGCTATCAAAGCAAAACGGGAAAGCTATGTATAGCTAAGATGACTTTTGGTCCATTCTTGATATACAGTAGTACTATGTAGCAGATTTTGAACAATTGATGGCATTTATGAAAAGATAATCCATTTGGCTTAAAAGTTTAAAATGTTCACACAATCCATGTGTTATAAAACAGCATCAACTGATTTTTAATCTATAAGCAAAACACAGAAGAGTTTTTCTGTAGTTCTGGAACAGGATGTAAATGCTGTAAATCATATAAAAATGGCTGACAGATTTTGAGGCGTGAGGGGTGCACAGGGAAGAGAGGTAGAAGTATGGCTATATGCTGTAATTCTTCATTTTTAAAAAGAAAATATAAAAGGTTGAAGTATGCTATGCAAAGTTAAAATAGACAAAGTAAAGATTACAATGGGCAACATAGAGAAGGTAAATTGAGCTCTTCATTTTCCATGGAAGGGAATTGATAGATACTGTTTCAAGTTTGATAAATCAAGAAATAAAGGTGTAAGATTAGAGTTTTAGAGGTAAACACCAAATGAACTAAAAAAAATGGTCAAAAATAGCTACCTCTAAGAATCAGATGGGGTTGATTGGGAAAGGAAATAACAAATAATATATATGTAATTATGCTTAACTATAATAGTAATAAATGCAGATGTTGAGGTCAGAGGTGGTTCTTAACACATATCACTAAGTTAAAAAAAATTTTTTTTGGTCTAAACAGCATATTTGTCTCACATTCTCCTTACCAGCATGGCATTACGAGAGGAAAAATATTCAATTGTAGAGCAGGCCTAAAATGGTATAACTAGAGGACAACTCACTTGACAAAACTCCTGAGGTTTCAGTTTGGTACTCAAGTCCTTTATCTTTTTTTTTTTTTTT
>VBSM01000725.1:954545-974666 GCA_008086735.1 Cheirogaleus medius
TCAAAAAAAAAAAAAAAAGATTAATTTCATTACAGGATTTTTTGAGACTTAATTTTGATGTATATGATTATTACATCTCAATTAACTTGAATATTTGTTTAAATACAGCAGCTGCTCAGCCAGGAACTGAGATCTTTAATTTGCCAGCAGTTACTACATCAGGTAAGATTCAAAAGACATTGTTTACCAATACAAAGCCAGAGCAGTAGCAGTCAATCCAACAAATAAGTACTAGGCACCAACTGTATACCAGGGGCCTGATTGCCCCAATATGCAAAAATGAATAAATAAATAATTTAGTTAGAGAAGATTAACACAGAAGGGAATTAAAATTCAATAAATACTTATTGAAAAGATAAATAAAGGGAATCAAAATTATTAAGTAGTGTAGAAACTAGGGAACTGAAAAAAGAAAACTCTTAATGGAGTAACCTTAACACAAATGTGGGTGACTGATTCACTCAGGATACAAATTTCCTTTAGTTATTATTTGTGGATTGAGGTGGCTTTTAATTTGTGGGTTATTTAATATTATTTGTGGGTTCTCAGTTGTTTTAGGAAACTGGCTGCGTGTTCAGTGGGCCAAAGGGCTGTATGTAGTCTGTTCTTGTCTCTGTTTCTTGATATGCCCTGGGAAGCAAGTGGAAATGCTTCGGGTTCTCTTCCAGGCTCGGTTAGTTCTAGAGGCCATTCTTTCGCTGACCCTGCCAGTAATCTTGGTCTAGAGGACATTATCAGGAAGGCTCTCATGGGAAGCTTTGATGACAAAGTTGAGGATCATGGAGCTGTCATGTCCCAACCTGTGGGAGTAGTGCCTGGTACTGCCAACACCTCAGTTGTGACCAGTGGTGAGACCCGGAGAGAGGAAGGGGACCCATCACCTCATTCAGGTAAAGTTTTAATTTTAGAGTTCTTCTGCTCTAAAAGAGTTCTTCTGCCCTGTTCCCCAAGAAAAAGCCAATTTCCCAAGTTCTGATATATCACTAAGAGATTTCATTTATGTCTTTATGTGTTCAGAGTCATCCCTGAGAGTTTTACCTTTTTAAAAAATGTTTAACCTGCCCAGATAATATAGTAACATGAGCAGAAATAAAAAGGAAGGAAATTTTTACCCAGAATGTCACCCTCCTAGCATAGCATATTTATTTGAATCTAGTCTTTATCTGTACATATACTTTGTAATTATAACACAAGTACAATATCATATTTTTGAATAAAAGTTACTTACTGTTGTAATAACAAGTGATAGGCCTCAGTATAAAACAATTATAAGGCATAGAAAAGAGTAAGAAAAAAGGGGAAGAAAAAATCCTTTAAATCACATCATCAAGAAAGCTGATGTTACTAATTTGATAAGCATCATTCCAGACATATCTGTATATAGACAGATAAAAAGACAGATACTAGAATGAGATCATTTTATACATTTTGTTAAAACCAAGCTCATAAAAAACTATGACTCTAGGCTTTAAATGGTTATAACTTCTTTCTTAATCTTTTGAGAACTATTACCTCTTGTGCTGAAAAATTACCTGAAACTCAGCCATATTTTATTTTCCTTTGTTTTTATTTTCTTTTGTTTTGTCAAGCAAAAGATCTCAATATGGTAAGAAAAAGATTAAAGAGATTAGAGGGTTTTTTAACCTACACATATTAACCTTAAGATAGTATCAATTTACTTCCTGCTCTAAAAACAGAATTATCTTCCCCATTGTGCTCTTACCTTCCTATTGTATTGATTTTAATTGTGTATATTTTAAGGTTATAATATTGGTGACTGTTATGCAATTAGAATTATACTGGTTACATAGGATTTGGAGTAGGGTGAAATTGTTCTGGGGCTCAGGAAAAATTTTGCTGATGACTTGGGCTCTGATCTCTTCTGAGATCTTTTCATCTTTTTGTTCTAGAGCCCCCCCACCAGGGTTGTCTAACTCCTGTGAACTTCTGCGGAGTTCACCAACTAAAAAAGTGTGGTCAGATAGAAAGGGCCATCATGACTTGCTGAGCTTCTGCTACAGTCCTGGAGTGGCATGAAAAGGCTTACATATTTTCCCTTGCATGTGATTTCTTGGTGTGGTGTTTTAACTCCTCTGTTTGCTTTCCTCTAAATGAGGGGGATGGGTGGTTAGTGAGGATTTAAGATTTTTGTCATCCTGCCTTATTTCTTTAGCACAGGTTTTGGTTGGGTTTTTTTTGTTTGTTTTTTGAAACAGAGTCTCTATTGCCCGGGCTAGAGTGCCGTAGCGTCAGCCTCGCTCACAGCAACCTGCAACTCCTGGGCTCAGGCAATCCACTTGCCTCAGCCTCCTAAGTGGCTGGTACTACTCAGGCACCCACCACCACACCCAGCTAATTTTTTCTATTTTTAGTAAAGACGGGGTCTTGCTCTTGCTCAGGCTGGTATCGAACTCCTGACCACAAGCGATCCTCCTGCCTCAGCCTCCCAGAGTGCTAGGACATACGTGAGCCACCGTGCCCGCTCTTAGCACAGTTTTTGTACTATTAGGCCAGTAAAACAGCTCTGTTGTTTTGGAAATTTCAGTTCCTTGGTTACCATATTTTTAAGTTTATGGCATGAGGACGTAAGTTTTTAATGGGTGGGGTGCTACCAGTGAAATTATGGTTTTCTTTTAAATACAAGCATACCTCACTTTACTGACAATTTACTGTTTTACTGACAATTGTGTTTTTTTACAAATTGAAGGTTTGTAGCAACCTTGCATTGAGCAAGTCTGTTAGTGCCATTTTTTTCAACAGCATGTGTTCACTTTGTGTCTCTGTCACATTTGGTAATTCCCATGATATTTCAGACTTTTTCATTATTATTATCTGTTATGGTGATCAGTGACCTTTGATGTTACTATTTTAATTATTTTGGGGCTTCATGAATTGCAGTTATATAAGGGTGCGAACTTAACACATAAACGTTGTGTGTGTTCTTACTGCTTCACTGACCAATTGTTCCCCATCTACATGGGTCTCCCTATTCTCGGAGACACAACAGTGTAGCAGTTAGGCCAGTTAATAACCCTACAGTGGCCTCTCAGTCAGTGTTCAAGTGAAAGTAATAGTCTACCATCTCTCACTTTAAATCAAAAGCTAGAAATGATTAAGCTTAGTGAGGAAGGCATGTTGAAAGGTGAGACAGGCCGAAAGCTAGGCCTCTTGTGCCAAACAGCAAAGTTGTAAATGCAAAGGAAAAATTCTTAAAGAAAATTAAAAGCACTACTCTGGGGATCACATAAATGATAAGAAAGCAAAACAGCTTTCTTGCTGATATGGAGAAAGTCTAGTGGTAAGGATATGAGATCAAACCAGCCACAACATTTAAGCCAAAGCCTAATCCAAAGCAAGGCTCTACCTCTCTGATTCTATGAAAGGAAGCTGCAGAAGAAAAGTTTGAAACTAACAGATGTTGGTTCATGAGGCTTAAGGAAAGAAGTTGTTTCTATGATACAGAAGTACAAGGTGAAGCAGAAAGTGCTGATGGAGAAGCTGCAGGAAGTTATCCAGAAGTTAGGCGAAGATAATTGATGAAGATGCTGCACTAAACAATAGATTTTCAATGTAGAAGAAACAGCTTTCTCTTGGAAGAAGATGCCATCTAGGACTTTTCATAGCTAAAAAGGAGAAGTCAAAGCCTGGCTTCAAATCTTCAAAGGACAAGCTGACTCCCTTGTTAAGGGCTAATGCAGCTGGTGACTTTAAGTTAAAACAGTGATTATTTGCCATTCTAAAAATGGTATTAAGAATTATGCTAAATATGCTCTGCCTTTGCTCCATAAATGGAACGACAAAGACTGGATGACAGCACATCTGTTTATAGTATGATTTACTAAATATTTTAAGCCCATTGTTGAAACCTGCTTAGAAAAAAATATTCCTTCCACGTTATTACTGAGCATTCACAATGCACCCGGCCACCCAAGAGCCCTGACGGAGATGTATAAGGCAGTTAGTGCTGCTTTCGTGCCTGCTAACAACACCCATTCTATAGCTCATGGATCAAGGAGTCATTTCAACTTTTAAGTCTCAGTATTTAAGAAATACATTTTGTAAGGCTATAGTTGCCATAGTGACTTCTCTGGTGGATCTGGGCAAAGTAAATTGAAAACCTGGAAATGATTCACCATTCTACATGCCATTAAGAACATTTACAATTCATGGGAGGAAGTCAAAATATCAACATTAACAGGAGTTTGGAAGAAGTTGATTCCAACCCTCATGGATGACTTTGAGGGGCTCAGCACAACGGTAGAGGAAATCATTGCAGATGTGGCAGAAATAGCAAGAGAACTGGAATTAGAAGTGGGGCCTGAAGATGGGACTGAATTGCTGCAATCTCTGGATCAGACTTGAACGGATGAGCAGTTGCTTATGGATGAGCAAAGAAAAAGTGGTTTCTTGAAATGGAATCTACTCCTGGTTGAAGACACAGTGAACATTGTTGAAATGACAGAGGATTTGGGATATTACATAAACTTCGCTAACAAAGCAGTGGCAGAGTTTGAGAGGATTGACTCCAATTTTGAAATAAGTTCTGTGGTTAAAATGCCCTCAGATGACATCGCATGCTACAGAGAAATCTTTGTGAAAGGGAGAATCGATCAGTGTGGCAGACTCTTCGCTGTCGTCTTACTATAGGAAATAGCCACAGCCATCCAGACTTCAGCAGCTGCTGTGCTATCAGTCAGCAGCCGTCATGATTACAACTCCCAGAAGGCTCAGATGACTGTTAGCATTTTTTAGCAAAAAAGTATTTTTTAATTAGGGTATGTACCTTGTTTTTTTTTTAGGCATAATGCTATTGCACACTTAGTAGACTATGGTATAGAGTAAACATAACTTTTATATGCACTGGGAAGTGAAGAAATTTGCGTGACTCGCTTTTATTGCGATATTTTCAGTGGTCTGGAACTGAACCCATGATATCTCTGAGGTATGCCTGTAGTATTTTTTATTTCACTGAGTACTAGGATCTGGATTTTTCATACTACTATTCTGCTTTTTACACTTAGCATTATATAATTACTAGCATTTTGGTAGATTTTTAAGTTGAAAACTTAAATATTATGTATGAATAATTCATAATTTAACTTGAATTTCACTTTTAGGAGGAGTTTGCAAACCAAAGCTGATCAGCAAGTCAAACAGCAGGAAATCTAAATCTCCTATCCCTGGGCAAGGCTACTTAGGAACTGAACGGCCCTCTTCAGTCTCCTCTGTGCATTCAGAAGGGGATTACCACAGGCAGACGACAGGGTGGGCCTGGGAAGACAGGCCTTCTTCAACAGGTGAGGAGCCTGGTTCAAGTGCTAAAAAATGAGACAAAGCAATTTATAGCAATGCCTTGGTCATTCTTTGAAAATCAGAAACTTTAATAGTTTGGAAAATTATATACCCATTTCTGTATCATTAATAGATTCCACTTTTCTGGATAGAAACTGAATGCAAATACAATTCCAAAAATTTTAAGAATGCAAGTTCTGTTTACTATAAACAAAGAAGGAGCTATGAAAAATAATCTCATCCATTCTCCTTCTGTATTATGCTGGTAGCCAGTATTTGCCATTTGCAAGTCTATGGTTTCAGTTCTTTCATGAACTGTACCTGAATGTACAGTGCTGCTCCTAAGAGAACTTCACGTTTAATTTAGCCTTTCATGTAGACATGCTTAGAGAAGGTTCTTAGGGACATACTAAGATATCAGAGTTGGAAATGGGAAGAATAGTTTAAAAAGCCATTGTCTAAGGCCAGGCGCAGTGGCTCACGCATGTAATCTCAGCCACTCAGGAGGCCAAGGTGGGAGGATCACTTGAGCCTAGAATTTTAAGGCTGCAGTGAACTATGATTGGGCCACTGCACTCAAGTGTAGATGACAGAGTGAGACCCTGTCTCTTAAAAAAAAAAAGGAGTTGGAGGAGCCATGAATTAAAAAAAAAAAAGCCATCTGTCTGTAGGTTTACTATATGTACACAAACTGAGGAAACTGATGAAAAACCACTCTAGAATAATTATTGTTTTCCATTTTATGCCTATTTGTAAACTTTTTAATAAAACGTAGTAACTGTTCATGGTAGATTTTAAATAAGAACAGACTTTTTTAAAAAAAATAAAACTGGGATGTTTGCTGTGGATTTTAGGGTTTCAGAGAATAATAAACCGTCCCTTCTTTAAGGGTTAACACACAAACATCACTTAAAAAAATCTAAAATGTGCCCTCCCCCTTAAGACATATATAAATTATATCGGTATAACTTACCAGTATAACTGCTTTATAAAATTCTCGTGCCACATGCAAAGTGGTTTTGTGTTAGTTTGAAAACTTTATAGACTAGATCAGTGATTTCTGCTTCTTATTTCTCCTAAGGAAGGTATTATTACGCCATACATGAAATTATTTGATGAAATGGTATGTTTTATATTTTTAGAGTTTCTCAAGTTGAAGGAGGCTTTCTGGGTACAGTTAACCCAGAAATTGACAAGGGGTAGCAGTGCTCTTGTTAATGTATCCCACTTCTCAGTCTTAATACACTTCCAAGTCTGCCCAGTGAAATTCAGCAGATGACATGCATCCTGCTGTCCCTTGGCCTGCTGAAGTTCCTAGGTACTTGTTTCCTGACTGATAATTATACTTCTGTGTTTCCCTTAAAGAGTCAAGAAAATTCTTGGTGTAATCAGACTCTGTTTCAATCAGAGCTTAATACTCAGTAGTTCCAATTGGATTCTCCATGGAAGCACCTGATGCTTATAGACAACTAAAAATCCATCCTTGGGCTTTCTCTTCTAGGCTCAGCAGCCCTCACCATGTGTACTCACGTTATTCTTCCTTTTCAGACTCCCACTCAGAGCTATTTTATCATTGGCTAGAATCTAAGTACTGAACTCAGCCCTTCACATTGCATTCATTTTGCTTTCATATTGTCACATGACTGGTTTAATAGAATAATCCTGTTCTCCATCCTACAAAAGTTGTATTAGATGAAACAGCAACCATGCTGATGACAATGAAAACTTAATTTTTCTTTTATCAGGCTCAACTCAGTTTCCTTACAATCCTCTGACTATGCGGATGCTCAGCAGTACGCCACCAACACCGATTGCATGTGCCCCCTCTGCTGTGAGCCAAGCAGCTCCTCACCAACAGAACAGGATCTGGGAGCGAGAGCCTGCGCCCCTGCTCTCAGCACAGTACGAGACGCTGTCGGACAGTGATGACTGAGCTGCACCGAGAAGGGCGGGGACAGGGTGCAGTGAAGGGATCTCTAGTTTTTGGTGATTTTATTTTTAATTGCAGGTCAAAAACCTGCCCTCATATGACATGTGGCCAGAGACTCTTCAGGAGAGCCAGGGCCACAAATGATGAAGAAATGATGGAAATGCATTTGGGGGGTCAAATGGGAAAAAACAAAAATCTGCCTTTGGTAACAGGCAAATTCAGTGGATTATATTAATAATAGTGGAGGGTTGAAATGTAGAGTTTTTAAAAAGTGGACAATTCCTGTTCTTACATCTGTTTGTAAAGAAAACCATAATGTCTTTAAGTCACTCTTCTGTAAATAGATTACCTTTTTGCAGTGTATCCCCTTGCTGTAGTATCTGGTGTACTTATGTTCAAATCAGCGCATCAACTTTGGGGGTAATTTTTAAAAACCTTTTTGTCTATCTTTTTAACCCTAGCCTTCTAAACGACCTCATACAGCCTAATTACAAAATATTGGCTGTCACGGGCATTGTACTTTTATCTGATTTTGTTTCCTCTAAATTTAGCTTCCCAGTGATGTTTAAAATCTTGTGAAAATGTTTAGATTTTTAACACAGACCCTGTCATAAAATCTGTACATTAGGGTCAAAAGGTAGGAGCAACAAAATTCTGCCATATTGTAAATTTCCAATGCAGACTTTAATTTTTTTTCATTAGTAGCACTGAAAAAATATTACTGCATGGGTATGTTATAGTTCAGTTTATAAAGTTTTAAAGGCTTATTTGAGGCATACCTCACAGTTATGCACACTGGTAATTTAGCCATGCCCCTAAGTATTCTCTTTTTTTCCTGCATTTGATGCAGCCCAACAAAGGTTTTGTTTTGAAATAAATTTGACTACCCTGTCCATAGCCACAGTAGATTATTTGTGATTTAAGGCTCTTCGTGTTTCAGGTTTCAAAGGCAAAACTTACATACTTTCCCTTATTTGATATATGATTGGTTGAGTTAAAAGATAATAATCTGTGTAGTGTCTCAGTCTTTTAGACTTGCTTTGTGCTGCAAAAACTCCTGAAAAACTCTTCATCATGAACACAGTCCTTTCCCCATCTATATGTGCCAGCGTTTACTCTTACTTTGCTTCCTTGGGACAAGAGTTAATTGATGAATGTATTCATTTCACAGATTCAATTTAAAAGACTGAATTCCAAACTAAGGTATTAGAGGGTCCGTTTTATTCTTAAGAATTACTTCCTCAGTTTTTAGATTTCTTTCATACAATTTGATCAAAGCATTTAAGCATCTTTCTATAGCATATAGATACTAACAGTTTGGGAGGAATGCCACTGATAACTGGAAAGGGGAGAAATAGAGATCTCTAAGGATGATAAAAAATTTGCACTTTATAGACTTTCAAGTAGACCTAAACTCTTAAAGAAAAGTATTCAAGCCTCTTAAGAAAACAGCATGATTAACTGCTGACCAAGACCCTCGTACCACCTGCAGTGCTGGCGTCTGAGCCGCATTTTATGGGTGAAGACACAGGTTTAGTACTTTGTTCATATAATTCAATAATTGACAAAGACAGGCCATAAGCCCACACTTGTCTGAAGTCAAAGCCTTCACTCCTGTCACTGTTCTGTTCTTGTATACTTGAGGTCCTCAAAATAAACTTTAGATCAAGCTTAGTGGTCAGAGTTCCTACTACTTCAAAAGTTGGTATCATATATGTACATACACATATAATTTTAACATGAATGAAAAATAATGACTTTCTTAGTAACATTTTCTCTTCTTTAGCTTTATTCTAAGAATACAGTATATAATACACATAACACACAAAATATGTGTTAGTCAACTGTTTGTTACCAGTAAGGCTTCTGGTCAACATTAAGCTATTAGTAAAGTTTTTAGGAAATCAAAATTTATATGCAGATTTCAATTGCGTGGGGAGGTCAGTGCCCCTAACCCCTACATTGTTCAAAGGTCAACTATAATTTCTGAGAATATGTCAGATTAGAGCCTAACTTGTTACTCTTGCAGTTCCACTTGAGGACCCCAAGGTGAGCTGCTGTGAGCCACTCGCCCCAGCCTCATCACAGTGCATGTGCATATGAGTCCATCTATCATCACCTGGAGAAGAAACTTCAGAATCGGAGATAAAATCCAATACCATTTTTTAGTGCAAAACAATGAAAGCACAAAATTCTCACATGGCTTAACTATGGAGGTTCACCTTACCATGATTTAAATGGTAAGCACAGCACTGAGAATCACTGGTGACTTGGTAAAATTAGCTGCAAACCCAGGCATAATATTCTTTGCAGGCTAAGATTTCAGTGTTGTGGTACTGTATCTTCACACGTGATTTTGTGGCACCCAGAACTAAATTAAGGTCTTCCTAATATTGTTCATGGAAGTATTCTGACAGCCAATTTTCTAGTGCATGTTTATGATTGGAAATTTCATAATGCTTTAATTTTGCTATGCTGAGTGATTCTATTTTAAAAACATTTATGTCCTGAAAACTCTGGTCACATAGTACAGTTAAATCTTACACTGTTTTACAACAGTCCCAGAAAAAAAATTTTTTAACATACACTATTTTGAGCAATTCACTTTTTAGTTCAGACCAGTCAGTGGATCGGTCCTTTTGCGTCACTGCCTTGTTTTATGACAGTGTGGACGGACTGTAACGAGAACACCCACAGAAAGAGACTTTCCTTCCGAAAACTCCCACAGTTCTTCCAGCAACGGGAATCACTGTGGAGTATTAAAATTTAATAAATAAATAAAACGTGGGAGTAAAAAAACCTAGCTTTCAGTAACCCCTGCAATTGTGAAAAGGTAAAAACAACATCAGTGCAGAAGGTGAGTGGTTGACATTAATTTAAAAAAAAAAAATCACCAAGACTCAGTTGCACTGAAACTCAATCTGATTTGTATTATATCTCTCTAACTTGATTAAAAGAATTAGCTGAGTGGTTAAAATAATGTATGAGCTTAAACAGTATGAAGAAATTTACATCTGCAAAATACAAAATTCTAGTTTCGGTCTAATCCCTGAGGATTTTTACCTCAGGGTTTTTGATATTTTATTAACTCTTCAATAAGTTATTTTTAATGAGAAACTCAAAGATTACTGGAATACATACAATACTGTTGTATAGTCTCTAGTTTATTATGAAAAGATTCTTCCAGTATGTACATACAAACCAAAAATATCAGTTTATCAGTCCCACTCACATCCCACCCCACAGGCATACCAACAATATCGGTATTCTTTCGTGGTACTAGAAAACTATTTATTTGTAAGACTGCTGAGGTAAGAATGTCCGTCTATGTTTGAGGCAGTGTGATAAATCTTTCAACATAGCAGTCTATTAATTTAAAGTCATCTGACTAAATACCTTCTCCCACACCTAAAAAAATCTCGTTTTACAAATGAGGATTATTGAAATCCAAGGTCAAAAAACCAGGACTAGGATTCAGGTCAGTAGTTCTCCTATACCAGTGGTACAGATCAGGATTACTGGGAGATTTTAAATACTACCCTTGCAGAGCCCCATTCTGAGTCAGAGGTCTAGAGTGCAGGCTGAATTTTAAAGAGTACTTGAGATGGCTCAGTTGTGTGACCAAGGTTGCAAAGGAAGTCGTGTGCCCAGATAACATTGACAGACAAGAAGTTATATCATTCCTTCTCCCACCTCCATTTTTTAATAGTTATATATAACTTGATACATACGGTTCACTTCTAATCAAATGGGTGCTGTAGCTTCAAGTGCCTAAATCCCACTTTAAAACTGCATGCTGGATGCTGGTGGCAAACTAAGATACTACTTTTCTTCCTTTATGCATTAAACCCCATACTGTGCTTCATGAAATAGATTATAAGAAAAACAACTCACCATAATTCCCCTTTGCCTTGAGACAGGTAATTCTGGTCTGTCTGCCAGATATTGATAAAGTCAGAGAAGCAAGGGCAGCAAATCAGTGGGCCAAAATCTTACTGGTAGAAATGCCAGGCTGAATTAACACACCCACACCCTTCTTATATTATACTTAGATCAGCAGGAGCAGCACCTAATCATATGTTACAACTGAAAGCATCACTTGACAGCAGTCCTAAAGGTCATAATCAGTCAGGACTGAAAGTTGTTTTTCCTTTAAAAAACAAAAATGGCAGTGTATACAACCTGTCCTTCACCAAAACTAAGTTGAGGAAACCTGAATATCAAGAACAAAGGATTTAAGCCATTGATTTGGGTGCCACAGAGACTAGGATAATAGCTATTCTTCTGGGTTACTAGAAATTACTCTCCCTACAACAAGAATGGATTTAGAGCTTGATAAAATTAAGTCAAAAGTGTACTTTTTCTTGACAGCTCAGCCAACTCTTCCCTGATGTGTTGTATAGAAATCTCATCTCTTTTCAGCTCTGCATGCTTCAATGCTTCCTGGTAGATCTCTTTTGCTTGTGTATATCGTTCTAAAATAACCCAAAGAGAAGGGACAATAAGAAGAAAATGTATGTTTTCAAAGTGGTTCTGAAGAGAAAGCACTAATGAGGATATAGGTCTGATTTACTGTGTGCTTAGTAAGCAATAGACTGGTGCCACTTCATTTCAACCTCATTTGACAAGCTGGCGCAGAGGCTGGTACTGGCCGAGGTGTGGAACTCCAACCCACTGAGTGATGTGTTCCTAACTGTCCTTTCCACTATACCTTTAGGCCCTTGATTAGCAGAGGATTTCACTACTGGCAGTGTGTGTAACAGACCTGAAAATTGCGGGTGAAGCCCTGAGCAGTATGGCATAGTGTGCTGACATTCAGAAATGTGTGTCAGACTGATACTCCCTATCACACCAGCTTCACAGGAGCACTATGAGAAACACACCGTGATTTAGAAATCTGTAAAGTTCTACCGAAATAAGGTACTGTCACTGCAAGGTTTTCTCTAGCTTGATGTGCTTCAACAGGCCAGTGCAGGCACACAGAAGTTATGTGAATTGTGCACAATAGTACTTCAACCTAACATATGTTCTTTTTCTGCCCTTATTCAACCAGCCTTTTGATTTAGGAGTTTCCTCATTGCCCCTTGCCTTCCCTACACACCATTTCACAAATTTATAAATCCAGTGGCATCCCTCCCTAAAGCAAGTCAGTCAAGTTTCCATTGCTACCTACCTCTGTGCATCAAAATTGCAGCTAGATTGCTGAGCACCATGTGTAGCTCAGGATGATTTATCTGTCTTGCCAGATCTGATGCCCTTTGCATATAGATATAGGCCTCATCAAAGTGGCCCTGTGCGTCCAGGGTAGTAGCCAGGTCACTCATCAGCACAATGGTCTATATAAAAGAAAAGACAGCTTTTCTTTAAAAACACATCTACACAGAATGTTTAACATGGAGTTTATCAAACTGTGAAATATACACTTAAGATTTATTTCATCTTTCCTAGCATTCCATAAAGGTGAGGGGTACCAGCCTTTAACAAATTGTGGGCATTTGTTATTCACAATTGTACAGTGGTCGACGTGATCCTCTGGAAAATGATATAAATCTAGAAATTAGAGAACAGGATGAACATTATTGGTTAATCAACTAATTATCAAATTGGAAGCACCAAATGAAAAATAACAGCAAAAGGACCTGTATGACCCCATTTAAGGTTCAGCAATTTTGAGAAGCCAGTCTCCTATGGTTTAATTGCCTCTGGACCCACACTGTATTGTCATTCCTGTTGGTAACCTTGAGGCACATCAGAAAGAAGAAATATATCATCTGTTTTAGGAAGATGCCCACTAAGTTTTTAAAATTTGGAGACTATAAGAGGCAGGCTTCTATACCTTCTTCCTTCCCTATTGAAGCCATGCTTTAAGCCCTGTGATTCTAGTACTTGGTGATTTGAATTCCATGCTTGCCCTTTTTATTTTTAATTCCTCAATTATACTCTATTAAAGGGCTCTGTAATAAGTCTGAAATCCCTTTCCTGTAGATAATTCATAGTTCAAACTCCCTTTTCTTTCAAAACATGCCCTACCTGACTACTACCCCAGCTTTGGGACATGTTCAGTTAAAATTTTTGTGTTCTATGTTACAGATAGCAGGTATTCATAGACAAAGTGATCCACTCCTTACCTCTAACTTTAATAGAAAAGAGACACAGATGATTTTAGTTTATTGTATTTCATGTTCTAAGATAAAGCTTTACATGCTGTACTAAATTCTATATCATGTCAGTGGTTTGAAAGTTTTTTAATGCAGTCCTTCATTCCTTCATTCCCCACTTTCTCCTGCCATTTTAACTGTGGAGCAAGGAAAATAAGGATATTCATGTATTAACCAGTTCCTTATAAGGTTCTCATGGGGGGGTTTACAGGCCCCACTCTGAAATGCTGCACTGTGTCCTTTGAAGACACAAAAGTACAAGGGAGCCTGGCTAGAGCTGCCTTGTAGAAAGGTTGGTCTGCTGAATAACTGAGACTCGTGCAAAAAGTTCTGGGCAGACCCAGTAATTGATCAGCAGTCCCAAATCCTGTTAGAAACAAGTAGCTGGAGGAAGGGAGACTGGTAGTAAGAAAATGAAGAGACTGGGGCATGAGGAGGAAGATCTATGGCGTCCTCCTCAATCTAGCACCATCTGCTCTTCTCTTCCCAATGAGTACAGCATTTCACCCCTTCAGTTCTGAAGCCTTTATTTTATATAGTCCCTCTTCTAATGTTTTCTCCCTTACCTGTGGGTGTCTTTCTCCTTGTATTTCTTCAGAAATCTGCAGAGCTTTTTCATACATCCTTTGTGCCTGTGAGGGCCGCTTGGAGAACAGAAGGTAGCGAGCACAGGCATCTAAGCACATGCCCAGGAGGAGGTGGGTATTGGCTTTCTCTTCCACTAAAGAGAGAAGAGCATTGCTGGGATGTAAAATCAAGGCAGAGAATTAGCCAACCTATCCAAATCGTCACTGTTATCAAATATTTTAACAGTATGGGACCCACTGAATGTTTCATGTCACTTAGATGTACTCTTAACCTTACACTGAAAGGAGACAATTTAGGTGGATTACCATCCAAATAAGTGACATATGCCAGACTAGCTGGAATCATGGAACTTCCCCTAGTTATGTAGACTGAGTCCACACGTCATCTAAAATGTAGAATATTATGTTCAGCTTGAAACTAATAATATTCAGCAGAAACAGATGAAGATAAACCCAAAGAATGAGTTAACAAAAGGTCTAGGAACAATGAAAAATCTTTAAGCTGTAAAAAGACAATGCAGTAAGAAACCAGAGAACACTAAGAATCCTGAAATGGGAAGTCACAAGCCAAATTTAAACAATTAAAATTTTAAAAAGTTAATCCATTTTTCAAATAATAAAGGCTACAATGATGTAGCACCCTTCAACACATTACAGAATTGACTACACAATGTCTGAAAAAGAACAAACTTAAAAACACCTAATACCATATAAAAAGAATTGGAGAACACAGATCCAGAGAACAGTAACCAGTATCAACTTATACAAGTAAAGACTTCTGAAAGATGATACAAATAATGGAAAACTAGTAATGAGCAAGAATATATGAAAATTCTGCAAACAACTCAGTGGAAAGTCAATGTTCACATAAAGGACTAGAAAAAGAGGTTACCTCAAATAATCTATGTAACAGAACTATTAGACACTCAAGTACTTATGTTCACTTGGGTTTACTTACCAGCAAAGCTATCATATCAAACCCTTTCCCTCCATATTTTCACTCTTAAAAACTATTACAAATGACATACTGAATTTAAGACTACAAATGTTACTAAATGGCAGTGTGACCAGTTATTGAAGAGAGTTTAAATAAAACAATGTAGTGGTAGTGAATGAGGATAACTGCTGGAATAACATCAGAGGGTGGAAGTGAAAAATTTCAACTTTTCTTCTTTAAGTAGAAATCTAAAGTTAAATAGTTGCTTTTGCTTAGTTATACATAAAAGGCCAATAATCATCTTTTTAAAATTAAATTAGGAGTAGTTTTAAAAAGACTGCTTTACAAATTTATTTTCATAGAAATATAACATGAAAATTTTTATATACAATGTATTAATTTCTAAACAATAACCCATATAAAAAAGCAAAACATAAGATGGCACCAGTTAATACCACATGTAAAAATACTATATTCTCTATTAAAAGGAAATATTAAAATAAAAAATATTTATGAGCATTTTTTAAAACACTAAGCAAAAACTTATAGAGTAGCAATTTAATATGAAGTATTCCGAGATAAATGCTTATATAATGGAGATAAAACTGTCCCTTGAAGCACAAACAAGTCCAAGACGGTAAGTGATTTGTAATCAATTGGATAAGATTTAGAATATCACACAGGTACTAAATGCCATGTTCTCTGAGAATATTTCAAGACAAGGAAAAATGTTAACCACATACCAAAAATATCCCAGAACATTACGTTTGATCATTCCTATGCTGGATACTATATGCTCCAAAAATGACTGCTAAATCTTATTTCTGGTATGTGTATTCCCTTTAAATGTTTCTATACTTTTAAAAAATATGCTCTTTTTACAATTAGAAAATATGTTCAATAAATAGTATCACTTCAAATGCTTAAGTGCTAAATGCAAATGCTAAAATGACAAGCAATCTAGTGGAAAATTATTACCCCTGCCATCAAATAAGTAGTACAGTGGAAGAAAAGGCAGTACAGCTTTTTAGAAAACATAATTAATGAGGTACAATTTTAGTTACAATATTTTTTCATTAAGAAGTATTTTTTAAATTTTAAGTTAATAGCACATTCTGACCATAATAAAAATGGAAATATTTTTGATAAACAAATGTACTATAACATAACTTGTAAGAAAAAATAAAAAGGCTCCATAAGAAAACCTTTAGTATACTGCCAAGTTATAAGAAAATTTCACAGATTTAATAAAGTCCCCCCAAAAAGTTATTTTTCTAATTTATTTAAACATGGTTCTTGAAATATTAATATAAAAACTGTTAGAAGTTAGATAAGAAAAAAATCAGCTTTAATAACAACTGAGAAATAAATTGGAATTGCTCATACAGAACCCCCAAAGGATTATTTGAACCTGAAGCATATTTATTCTTCAAACTTAAATTATAAATAATTCTTTCATAAGTTTCTAATCACAGAAAAAGATGAGTTACCTATAATCAGAATTCATTATAGAAATTTTTATTCAAAATAGTAGCAAATGGAATACTCAGATGTACTAAGAAGATGACCAAGCATCATTTACATGCAAGAATGCACATAAGAATGGCTAGGCATATTTAATTTATCAGTATATCCCATTAGGTTTGCATAAATACAGACTAAAAAAGAATTTGGTAAAGTGCTGGAACATTTACATACATTATAAAAATAGTGCAGATGATCAATTAGTAAAAGAGCCATCTCTAATTCTCCCCTATCCCTCAACCAATAACAACAAAGGGAAGTCTATAGGGGCTTTGAAACTAAAGATACTTGCTCCCAAGTTCCAGGAACATCCTGGAATTTCTGCTAAACCAAATCTCTTGTTAGTCAATTGATGAGCACTCCCCAAGGCACTGAATGTTGCAGTGAAAGGAGCAAAGCAGGCTCCTAAGGCTGCATGTGATCATCTGAAACCCTCCTGCTTAAAATGCCTTGGAAATGTTAGATGAAATATAACAGACATCTTTCACATGCATAGCTGAGCTCCCAAGAGAAGGAAATTCCAAGAACTAGAAATTAGAAGCTGAAACCCAAAGTGGAAAGCATGTGCTCTGATAAAGCAAAAGCCCAGTTTTGTTAGTTTTGTGGGATGGCCTGAGTGTTTCTGCAATCCTGGAATTTAGGCCTTTGACTTGTGCAAAACCAGACAACTAGATCTGAAGCCCCTGCACAAAACCAGGATGACTGTCACAAGGCTACAACCCCAGGGAAAGAATGAGTGAGAAAAAATGCACCACTGCATCCTTCACTCCCCACCACCTGCCGCCACCACACACACAGACGACAAGGAGGCTGGAATGGCCAAGTCTGGGATCTAGATGGGGAAAATGACTACCATGGAAATTTGCAATCATCGGTCTGTGCCACATGCTAGTTTGATATCTAAATGTACATCAGCCACTTAAAGCCAGGACCTGAGTGCCTGTAAGAAAGGAACAAAACCATTCCAGAATCTCACTGTGCAGTTAAACCCCTACTGAAGATGAATTTATAATTCAAAATTAGTAAACAAGAAAATTCATGAGTGAGAATCAGCAGAAAATAAAAAAGGAGGCTTCACCACTAAGTACTTTAGAAAATTGAGTAACCCCAGACTATAAACTAAGTAGGTTTAAATTGCTTGTAAGTCAAGCATGCTCCACCTCAGGGCCTTGCACTTGTCCTTTGCCTGTCCCTCCCTGGCAGCCATTTATTTGGCTTATTCCCTCCCTCCCATCCTCTAGGTTTCTTACCAATGAGGCCTGCCCTGACCCCTCTGTAAAATAGCATGCTGCTCCAGCACATTCCCTGTATACATATTCCTTCATAAGCATATCAACACAGCACTTAGTCATCTTTGGACATACCAACTTACTAGATGGTGTTTACTATGTGTTCTTCCACCACTAGAAATGTAGCTCCATGAGACAGTGACTTTGTTTTATTTATAGCTGTATCTCAGTTGTCTAGCAGTATGTCTGGCATGTAACAGGCACTGAATGGTTGAACGAATGAACAAAGAATTAAAAACCTAAAGGTCCTGAACTAAATATGGAAAATATATAATGAAAGTAAAAATTGTGTATAAAAGTAAATAATATTAGCACCCAATGAATCTACAAAAACTTGATATAGAAATGTCATTGCAAATCAAACAAGACAGAAAACACAAAATATAAAGGAAAATATCAAAAGATGCAATTTAACATCCAAATTTTAACCTATGTCAAATGCCCTAAAATGAAAAGCCATGAAGAGATAGGTAACCCACAAAAATATAAAATAAGTAACTCTTAGAAATCATTTGAGGACAACCCTTCAGCAAAACATAAGCAAAGGATATGAAGAAACAATTTTCAGAGCAGGTAATCTGAATAGCCAACAAAGACATGAAAAGATGTTCTATTTCACTGTCCACAATGAAACTCCTTTTAAAACTCACCAGATTATTGAAAAGTCTGACAATAATAACAAGGATATGCAGACAGCAACAAGAACACTAATACACTGCTAGTGAAAGTGTAGACTGGTAAAACCACTTTGTTAAGCAATTTGGTATATGCACTCTAATCAATCCCACTCTTAGATACATACTCTAGGAAATATCTTGAAGGTGTGTACAGAGACACAGGTCCAACAATATTCAATTAAGTATTTTCCCTAGCAAAATACAGAGCAATATTCCATGTCCAGCAGAAGAACTGTAGTATAATCACACAATGGAATACTGTACTGCCAACTGTAGTAAATGAGCCAGACAGGCTGTGAGAATGGAAAAAAGGCTCAACCTCACCCCTCACCCCAGTGGATTAACACACTGACTGCCACACTAGAAAAAAAACTTTTTCCCCTGAGGCCACAGTGTTTTATTACAAAAATAGAATAAAAACTTCAAAAACAAAACGATCCTTTTTAATTTAATGAAAATTTTATTTTTTATTGTTTTCTGTGTGTGAGTTATATGCAACTCATGCAGCACTAGAATAAGTTTTTACACTGCAAGCCACTTGAGTTGTATGTGACTCACAACGTACTTATTGAATTTGTTTTGGAGAATTGACTCTTCATATGCTTCACCAGGCCTCAGGCTCAAAACTAGCATGAGTTAAATACAACTCACGTGGCAGTTAATGTGTTAATTAGAGGAAGCCACCCCTTCTAGACAGGTGCAACTCAGCAGACATGCAGTTTGGCAAGCAAACAAAGCCTTTGTGTTAATAATCAACATGGATAAATCTCCACAAAATGTTAACTGAAAAAAGCAAATAGCAGAAACAATTGTACAGTATGATGCCATTCATATAAAGTTTAAAAATATATTAGCCCTGTTGTATATTATTTGTCAACATATACAAATATTACAAGTAGGCAAACAAGACCAACTTCAGGATAGGTAACTATAGGCAGGGAGGAGTACATAGGATTTTAACTTACAAAACAAAAATTCTGAAGTAAATATGGTAAAATGCTGAAAATCTGGCCAAGCTGAGGGGAAGGTATACAGGTATTTGTTAAATTCTCTACACTTTACTTTTGCTTAAAATCTGTTATTTAAAAAAAAAATCAGAAAAAGAAAAGCACAGAACTGTTCTGAAGAATAGATCACTATTGTGGAATACAAACTGAAGAAATTCCTAAAATATAGATGAGAAAACTGATTAATGAGAAGAAGAGAGGCCAACATATAGGTTAATGACATTCCAGAGCAAATGGAACAGAAGCAATAATCAAAGACAGACTACAGAAGCTCACAAGTATATCTTAAAAATGAAGGCTCACCATGGACCAGGTAATTTTCATGAACTAACCTATAACCTAACCTTATGCTGCTATAATTTCTGACTCTAACAAAGCATCCAGGCAGGATAAAACAGGCCACCTACAAAACATGGCAAATAGGCTGGCTTCAGAATTCTCTGCAATAAATTCTATTAACTCTTAAATTATAGATCATAGAGAATAAACAAGTGAGGAAAAAGGGAAAGGCAAGAGATGTTAAATTATTACAGAAGAAACTGAAAACAAATTTTTTGTCGAATGAGTCAAATATGTCTTGAAGAAATTTTTAGTTTACTCCTTATAGAACTGAAGGTAATATATAATGCCTTCCCTCCAAAATATAAATGGAGGAAAAGTCCTTATAGGGAGGGACTGAAAATAAAGGAAGTAACAATGGAAAGCTTTTTTTTTTTTTTT
>VBSM01000725.1:974766-987585 GCA_008086735.1 Cheirogaleus medius
AAAAGAAAAAACAAATAAGATAAAAGTAAAACAAACAAAAAGTCCAACCACAGCCTTCTACAAAAAACACAATGAAAAATGACTCAGAAAAGTTTAAGAGTAAGATGTAGTAGATAATGTAAAACCAGAATTTTTAACAAATACTTTAGGGAAAAATCATTTTTCTGATAAAGGGATAATTCACAATAAAGATATGTATCTAGGACTGTTTAAACAGAGCACAGAAATATATATATAAAGAAAAAAGATCATGAAAAACATTTGTCTAGAACTAGACGAAAATCAGTAATGATACAAAAGACTTGAACAGGCCAAGCACAGTGGCTCACACCTGTAATCCCAGCACTTTGGGAGGCCAAGGCAGGAGGATTGCTGTAAGGCTAGGAGTTTAAGGTTGCAGTGAGCTGTAATGACACCATGGCACTCTAGCCCTGGGCAACAGAGCAAAATTCTTTCTCAAAAAAAAGAAGAAGAAGAAGAAAATGAAAACACAACATTCTAAAATGTATGGGATACAACTAAAGCTTATAGTTGTAAATGCCTGTATTAGAAAATAAGAAAAATCTTAAATCAATAATCTAATCTTCTACCTAAGAAACTATAAAAAAGAGCAAAATAAACCCAAAGCAAGCAGGAGAGACATAATAAAGATTAGAGTGGAAATAAGTGAAACAGAAAATAGAAAAGCAATAAAAGAAGACTAAAGAAACCAAACATTAGCTTTTGGAATAGATCAACAAAATTAACAAAACCAAGAGAAACTATGAATACAACAGGCAGGAAGGTCCTTTATAACTTGGGAGTGGTAAATACAGGAGCCAAACCATGTAATAAATTAGGTTAATAAATATATTACATTCTACCAACTCTTACATAGTGCTTAATGAGTACTAATCACAGTCCTAAAGCATATAATTCTCATAACAACTTTATGAGGTAGGTTCTACTATTATTTGAACACAGAAGTTAAATAACTTGTCCATAGTAATAGTGCTAATAAGTAGCAGAACCAGCATTTGAACTCAGGCTCCAGACTTCAAGCACTCATGAAACCAAATAGTATGTCACCAAAAATACTTCAACTTTCCAGAAATGTTTGATTATTTAAAATGTGAAAATGAATGCAGACTTTCAAGGAAAGGAGGAAGGAATCAATGGGAAATATCTTTTTACTAATTTAAAAAGAAATCCATAAAATTATGAACTGGAAAAGGAATATGATTTCACAAGAGTATCATATCTTATGCTTTAAAAATATAATTCCTTAAGAAAGTTCCTCTAGAAAATCAATGGCTCTCTAAAATTTTTTCCCATGCATTCATTTATTTAACTGCTATTTATGCTTACTATGTGCTTGGCATTGTTCTAGGTATGAGATTAAATAAAGAAAATGGAAAAAATATATGAGTAATCAAGAAGGAAGAAAAAAGCTGCCAGTGAGTGAACTCTAGAGATCTGGTCTATATGGTATCATAGATACTACAGCTTTCAAGGAACAGATCATTCCAATGCAATATCCCATACCTATTCCAGAATAAAAAATACAGAAGGCATCCCAACTTTATCACATTAATAAATCCTACAATGACAGTACAAGAAATAAACTATGGATCTCACATAAGAAAATAAATGCCAAAGTTACAAACATTAGCATTAAATACTATATAGCAGTATGTAAGTACTGAATAATCTACAAGCAAGCCTGGTCTGTTCTGGATATATAATGTAATAATTATTCATATAATTTAGTACTAAATTAGATATAAGACTAAGTTGCCTATCACCACTATTACCTACTGTTGACCTAAAGGTACAGCCAATGAACTAAGTTTAATAAAGGCAGGAGAGGGAGACAGAAGTATAACTACCGGAAAGGAAACAATTACAGGCCAAAAGTATTTCACATTTTTTTGGATTTTGGAATATTTGCTTTACATACTGTTGAGCATCGCAAATTTGAAAATCCAAAATGCTCCAATGAGCATTTCCTCTGAGTGTCATGTGGGTACTCAAATAGTTTCGGATTTTGGGAGCAGACTTGGGATGCTCGATCTGTATCATGATTGTCCAAAATATATAAGTCTGGAAATAGTGTGACTATCAACTGAAAGCAAAGAGTTCAGTAAAGAGGCTAGTTATTTAATAAATAGCTGTCACATCTATATGAAAAAAACTATAAGCAGGAGCTATACCACGTTCCTCAGTAAGAAGATTCAATATTACAAAGATCTGCCTTTGCTGGTAGAGCAGCTGTTTGTCCAGGTTATCTGTTCTTTTCTCACATAACTCAAGCAGAGGGGACTCTCATCCTCAGTTAAAAATGGATACATCAGTTTTAGCCAACAATGATAATCCCATTTTTCTTGCCAAGGACTAAGTTAGGAATGCCATGTGACCCAATTCCAGCCAATGACAAGTACAGAAAAAGCCTAAAAACACACAGTAAAAAACTAACAGTGGATGATCTTTACTTTCTTCTGAGTGCTTTGCTAAATTTTCTTCAGTGGTAAATAACTGGCATTACTTTTGGAGTCAAAAAAGATAGCTTTAGCCGGGCGCGGTGGCTCACGCCTGTAATCCTAGCACTCTGGGAGGCCGAGGCGGGTGGATAGCTCAAGGTCAGGAGTTCGAAACCAGCCTGACCAAGAGCGAGACCCCATCTCTAAAAAAAAAAAAAAAAAAGATAGCTTTACACTATTAAGAAACTACAGTCAATGCTATAAATGAAAGACAGCAAGGGTGTGAATAGTTCAAAAGTGACTTAATTAACTGCTAGACTTGTTTTTACACTTTTGGTAGATTTCCTCAGAACACTTCCACACTGCACTGAAACTGGATTTATTTGTTGGTCTTTGTTGGATCTTTTGTTCTTTCATTCAATAATTATTGAGCCTCTACTATGTGCACTGTTCTAGGTACTGAGCATTTAGCAGTGAGCAAAATGGATAAAGTCTCTATCCCTCTTTGATAGGGAAGACAAAGACCAAAAATTTATAAAAATATATACTCGTAGTCACAAAGCAAACACCAGCATACAAGACACACCCCTCTACTTTCAAGTGTGATGAAGAAACGTGAAGGATAAAGGAGTAAAGCAACACTAAGGTGGGAAGAGAGGATTGTCAGGGTAGGCTTCTCTGAGCAAGTGATATTTGAGCAGAGACCTGAATGAAGTAAGGGAACTGGCTAGAGGAAGATATGGGAGAGGGAATGTCAAAAATATCAAGTAAAAGGCCTTGAGCTAGCGCTGGGCTTGGAATGTGCAAGAATAGCAAGAACAAGACCAGTGCGTTAGGAATGGAATGAAAGGGGAGAGCAGAAGGAGGCGGTGTGGCCACATCACACAGTGCTTTATAGATCCACGCCGTGATTCTGAATTTATTCCAAACGTGCTGCATCACTAGGTCTTAAAAAAGGTCTTAAAAAGATCACACTGCCTGTTGCATGGATATTTGATTTTGTGAGGGAGTGAAGGGAAGTAGGCAGGAAAACCTGGGAGATGATTATAGGCATCCAGGCAAGAAACAATCATGGCCTGGACCAAAGTGGTAGGGTAAGCAGATGAGATGTGGTCTGACAGGATATATTTTGAAGGTTGATCCAATATAACTTGCTGATAGATTAGATAAGAGAAATGAGGAAGAAATCATGGACGATTCTTAGGTTCTTGGCCAAAGCGACTGGGTAAATGTTGGCACCAGCTACTAGACCAAGGCTGACCAGTAGAGAAATAAGTCTGTGGGTGGCAGAAATTAGGGGACCCATTCTGGACATGTTAAGTGTGAGATGACCATTGGACATTCAAGTTAAGATGTCAGGTAGGCAATCACACCTTTAAGTTGCCATTCAGGAACAAGTTGGGGCTGAAGGCGTAAATCTAATATTTACAGGGTTTGGGACTAAATGATATTTCCTAGGGTAGGAGGGCAAAGAGAAAGAAAAGGGGGCTGAAGACAGCTCTGAGGCATGCCAACATTTAGACGTAGGGATAAGGGGAGGAGACCGGTGAAGTGTCCCAAAAGCCAAGAGAAAGTGTTTTCAGTAGGAGATACTAATCACCTGAGTAAAAGCTGCTAATGAGTAAGGATTGAAAAATGACTATTGGATTTGGTAACTTTAATAAAGGTGGCTTCAGTGGTGTAATGGAAAACAAAAATTGGTGTACACTTATCCCTCCTTATCCACAGTTTCACTTTCCAGGGTTTTAGTTATCTGCAGTTAACCGTGGTCCAAAAATAGTAAATGAAAAATTTCAGAAATAATCCATAAATTTAAACTGCATGCCATTCTGAGTAGCATGATGAAGTCTTGCACTGTCTTGCTCTGTCTCGCTCGGGACATGCATCATCTCTTTGTGTAGTGTGCCCATGCTGTATCATACTCGACCCACCCGTTAGTCACTTAGTAGCTTAGGAGCTCTCTCGGTTATCAGATAAACTCACAGTATCGCAGTGCTTGTGCTCAAGTAATCTTTACTTTACTTACTAATAGCCACAAAGCACAAACGTAGTGATGCTGGCAATTCAGATAGGACAAAGAGAAGCCACAAAGTGCCTTCCTTAAGTGAAAAGATGAAAGTTCTTGATTTAATTAAGGAAAAAAAAAATCATGTGCTGAGATTGCTAAGAGCTACAATAAGAATGAATCTTCTATCCGTGAAATTAGCAGTATGTTAAAATTCTTCTATTTTATTATTAGACATTGATGTTAATCTCACTGTACCTAACTTATAAATTAAACTGTATCATAGTTATGTATGTATAGGAAAAAACACAGTGTATATAGGGTTCAGTACCACCCACGGTTTCAGGCATCCACTGTGAGGTCTTCGAACATTACCTGCAGATAAGGGGGCACTACTGTATGTTCAAGAGAAGAACTGGAAAACAACTGGATACAGACAACTCTTTCAAGGTATATTACATTCACAACAATAGAGTTGACTGCTGTACCCCTAGCATCTCGCTAGTCTTGGCATAGAGGTATGAAATGAGTTATTAAATAAATGTCAAATCTGAAAATTCCCAATACTTCAAACCAACTTAAGAAAACCAAATGGTCAAGAGCTAGAGAGCTTCTTGCCCATCCCATTCTGTTCCTAGCCTCCATAATGAGTGAAGATGAACTGTTAAAAACATGAGCTTCTTTCTCTTATTTTTTCTTAACTTGCTGTATATCTAGGGCCAAAAGGTAATTATTAATAATTAGCATTTTTGATTGGTAGCTGAACTAAGAGATAAGAGAAAGATCTTCTCTTTCTGCTTCCCAATTTTACAGAGGTTATATGTAACTAAAAGTTAACAGATAAATTATAAACATGTCCCAATGGGGTTTTAAATAAAAACACCAAAACAGTGGTCAAGTATTTTAAACAAAACAAACATCTTATTCCAAATCCTTTGCTGAGACCTTAAAAATAGCCACTTATTTTCCAAAATGGATAACTCTCCCTCTCCTGATTCAGGCAACTTTCCCTTTCTGAAAGTGAAACAGTAAAGTCCCTGTGGAGAAAAGGCAATGTCCAGAAAGAGTCAGCTTTCCTACCTGACACAATGTCTTCTGCTAATTCCTTTTCTCTTTCAATTTTTTCCTCTAGAGTCGAAATGCAGAATTCATAGCCAGCAAGAGCAAATTCCTGTCTGTAAAGCAAAAATCAGTAATTGGCCATTTACCTCTCATAAACTCCTTTATCTTCATTTTTCCAGCTTAGATTTAAGCATGATCAGTAAGGAAGTGTAAAATGGGAAGAGGGAATTTTGCTTAAAGTCTCTAAGGAGTGTCAATCTGCCTTTTCTCAGAAGTTTTTTTTTTTTTTTTTTAAGCCATCCATTTAATGTAACAAAGAGCTAGGAATGCTGCCATAGTTTTAATAACTGACATAACCAGCGCTTTTCATCATTTCCCACTAACAGTCTCCAGTGAGTTGGTTTTTCCACGTGTGAAAGCCTTACATCTGTTCAAAGCAATACAAGCCTGAATGGAGACTCAGGCCACCCTGCACTGAGGATTCAACTGCTAACCTCATACTGCTTCTGGGGAGCTTTAGTCATTTTATACTTCTTTCAAGCTGTAAGTCTTTGAGAAAAGCTTCTTTTATAGAAATGGAACTTCTATCTAGGGCACTAGAAGGCATTTTGCCCAACTCTGTAGCCCTGGACCCTTAGTCAACTGGAGAGGGCTCAGTCAACCCAAGCATGCAGGCTGACACTGCTGGTTTTTATAAAGAGATTCAGAGGAACATGACAGAAATTCCTTCATTCAGGAGCTCAGCTTTGGTTCTTGTTCTTCAGTTTTGGGCTCTAGTTTCTTACTGAAAGTGGCAACACAAAGCTCTTTTCTCTTCTAGTGCTTTGCCAGGGGAGAACTGATGGCCTACTGTTCTACTCTACTCTCAGAAGAACAGAAGCATTCCCTTTCTTCCCCAGACCCAAACCTTGGGATGAGCAACCCTCTCCAGCCAGGACACTGGGCAGGTGGAGGTTGCCTACAAGATGCTCTCAGTCAGAGCAAAAGGTCTATAAACCACTCCCTTCCTAACTCATATCAACCTTTCTAAGCTTTAGGATCTGGCTGTCTTTTCTGGTCTCATGCTTCTCTTAATAAAACAAAATTAAAAGTACAGAGTAACTAAGAGGCTAATTATTACTGCCTACTACACAAGCCTTCACCTCTACAAGGCTATGGCTTTGTCTTACTCAACAGTGTCTATTAGCTTTGGGCTTCTTACCCTAGGAGTCCATACCCCATCAACAACTAGTCCTGTCTATTACTCCTCCAAGAATGATCAAGCTGCAATCTTCCCTGACATAGGCCAAGCACAAAGCTTCTCAAAAGACCTGAGGTCAAAGGCCCTCAGAAGTTCTAACCTAGTCAGTCAAAATCCAAGAAGGCTAAACAGGTCCTGATGAGCACAGAGGGGCTGATGACTATAAAAGCGGGGAACAGTAGCAGGGCCTCTAGCCTTGATTGGCACCCATTCTACAGCATCAGGCTTGATGTCACGCCAAACCTCTGGCACCAATTTCTGCAGCAACTAGAAACCTAAGGGAAGCAAGTCCTAGGCCTCTCCCAAAATTCACCCCAAAATATAACTCTCTAGAGGAGTTCTCTGCTTATATCCTAGGAATTCATTTCTGAATTCCAACTAGAGAGACTGACAGGGAATGAAAGGCACTCACTTGACGGTGTTCCTGGCCTTTGGCACACATCTAAATTGTTTTCTAAAGCCTTCTCATGTCGCTGACAGATTTTTTTCTTCTTTGTAAGAATGTAGACTTACCCACTATTTTAAAAATAGCACATATTTCCTGTCCTACTTTTCCAAAGGTCTCCCTTCTACTCCTAGATATTTTCCATCCTAAAACCTAGATCATCTCTACATGCTGTAAAAATATCTACTGAATGAGCCACTTAGATACTCCCATACCAATTCTTTCATCTTCAGCTGTATACCTAACTTCTTCTTTTGCTGATATTTATTATCAGCAAAATGACTTCTTCAAAGTAAATTATATCCAGCAGCTTTTACATTGCTCCCTCCTCTTCTAGGAAGAGCTAAAGTTCTAACTTGAACTTCCCTTCCCACTTCAAGTAGAAACAGAAAACTTGATTAGATTAGTCACACAGCTGGCCATGTGAGGGCTGTGTGCCCCTCACAGCAGACTAACGGAAACAGCAGGAGCAAAACTGGAAAAGCCTGATAATTTCAATGATGAGGTATGGAACACTGAGTGTGACACGGAATTTTTGAGACCCAGATGACCAGCAGGTAAATGAAGATTATATAACATCCCAGGGTCAAAGTTTTCTGCCCATATCCCTACTTCCTGGCTGCTGCCACACTTAGATTCTGACTATACTTACCTATTCTGAGCAGCATAGATACTGGCTAGCTTTAGGGAGATTTCAATTATTGCATTGTCTTCCTGTTGGGAGAAAGACAAATGAAGGAAATTCATGACAAGTAAAATTTTCTCATGGAATATTTCAGATCAACTTCTAGAATGACTTTGGCCGCAAAGCCATAGTCTTTAAAAGGAATTAACCAACTGTGAATTCTTCAGTGACCATACTGTTGCATTAGTGAAAGATTGGCAATTGTTACATAGATCTAGCAGGGGAAAAAAAATCCACCTTTTTTGACCAAAGCACATAATGGGGGATAGGGGGTTGTTTTCAGCAAGCAAGACTACTGTGAAAACTGCTTCAGTGAGACGCCATACTAGGCAATGTCCTTACCTGCTTCATGCCTCCTCCAAGCAGGTAACTCATTGTTGCTTTAAAAAGTTGTTCTGCCTAAAAGCGAGAAAAGATTTTTTTTTTTACTTGGGCCCCACTATGTTATATGACCCTGGATTCTAAGTACCAGCCTGATGCATCACTCCTTGTAAAACACATATATATACACACTCACACGCACATAGAAAAGTACCCTTGTGAAGGGAAAATAGATAAAAATATCAGGACCCCACATCCTCTTCATACCTTAAACCACTCATCCAGACTCACTGTGGCAGAGGCTGTAAACTGTCCCCAATATTAACTCTCCTCTCCATCTTTTTAGTTATAGAATCTCCTCAATTTTAGCAGATCAGCTTCCCTTGCAGCTAGGTGTGGTCGTGTGATAAAGTTTTGGCCAAGAGATGCAGGCAGAAGGAATGTGAACTTTTAAATCATATTGTATAATTTGCCCTCCATCCTCTTTCTTCTTTCCTACTGACTGGAGGTGAGTCAACTAACCCATGCAGATGAGGACATATTTTAGAAGGAACCTGGGCTTCTGGACCAGAGAGCAAAGGTACCTATACCTACCTGCCTTCTGTCTTTGGGAGAATGCACTAAAGAGAAATACATCTCTATCCTGTTTGAGTCACTGTATTTTAGGGTCTCTTTGTTATAGTAGCTTAGCCTGTACTCCACTGTTATAATTCCCTTGAGGCTAATCCTTCACAAATTCAAGATACTACAACAAAGTGATTTACTTACATTTTCAAGCTGACCCCGTATAAATGCTAAGTTGGCCATCTGAAAGCGAATTATAAATTGTTTTTCAGTTTAGAGTGCTGTGTTCCCACTTATTTTAAAACCTTTAAACTAAAGATGCCCTTTTGCTTCCACCCTCTAAATCAGGCATCCTCAAACTACCGCCCACAGGCCACATGCCGCCTGCCTAGGACATTTATCCCGCCCACTGGGTGTTTTTGCCGCCGCTGCCTGTCCTGCTTAGCAGCCGACTCGTCCCGGGCCCACAGTGCACACTCTCCAATGGTCTGAGGGACAGTGAACTGGCCCCTTGTTTAAAAAGTTTGAGGACCCCTGCTCTAAATACAAAAATAGTTCAAAGTGAAAAGTATGTCACCAATTAATCTGCTAGAAACACAGTACAGCAATGATGTGAGAAGTAAATGCTTGCACATACTTTTATGACAAATCAAATCCAGGTCCTCTCATCACTGAAGAAACACATGCTAATGATATTGGTTTCTTTTTGGTCTAGAATTGAGAGGTCTTATATAAGTGACACCCTAAGAGAAAAAAAATTGAAACCAAAAGAAAACTTAGTTTAAAAAAACAAGAGTTTAAGGACATCCTGAAGGTTAGGTATATAAATCAGAACTAACAACCCTTTCCTGGCATCTACCCTTCCTCATCAGTAGCTCAGATTGGCTACAAGAGTTACCAAATCATAAGTGTAAGTGATGGCCTTCTTGTTATCCCTCTGATAGGCAAGACGAAGAGCGTCATGCAAAATTAGCTCAGCCTCTTCTGGTTCATCTTTCATGATGCTCAACTGAAAAGAGAAGATAAAATAATAGAAGATGAAATATAAAGAAAGCAGATGCATGTGCTACCAGACAGAGGTGGATAATTATACATCCCAATACACAGAAGGAAGCTACTCATTCAGTCATCAGATATTTACTGAATTCCTACTATGCACCAGGCATTGTCTGCAGAGGTGACAGAGAGGTCAGCCTCCCTTGCAGCTAGGTGTGGTCATATAACAAGGTTTTGGCCAAGAGATGCAGGCAGAAGGAATGTGATTAATCATATTTTATAAGGAAGCTACTTGTCCTCCATCCTGTCTTTCTCTCTTCCTGCAGGCTAGAGGTGACCATGTAGGACAAGTAAGCTTAATTATGACTAATAAGAGCTGTGAGGAAAAGTGACAGAAAGGAGTAATAAGGGGTCTCCTCTAAATGGGAGTCAGGGAAGACTTCCAAGGAAGTAACAGTTGAACTGAGGGAGGAAGCATGAGAATGAGTCAACCAAATAAGGAACAGGGGAGAATGACCCACAGGATGGAAAATGAATGAAGCCCCTATAAGCTGAAGAGAATGGTTTTTCAGAAGAAATGCAAGGAAACAGATGAAGCAAGGATGGTGACCCACAGGATTATTGCTAACTGAGTGGGCAAAGGAGGCTGGTTTAGATCACATAGGGTCTTGTAGGCCAAAGCAAAGAGTCCATATTTTATCATAAATGCAGTGGGAAGTCATTCAAAGTTTTCAGGCAAGGAGGTGACGTAATCCAATTATATATTTTTTAGAAGATCACTCTGGTTGCTGCATGGAGAATAGATTGTAGGGGGACAGGAGGGCAGGAAAGACTACTAGAGTGCAGGCAGTGGCAGTGATGGTTTGCACTGGGGTGACAACAGCAGGGGAGATAGAGAAAAGGGGGCAGATTTGAGAAACATTTTGGATTTGTTGGCAACAGGAATTGTTGCTGTACTATAAGCGTACTGGGAGGCAATGGTTAAGGTACCACAATTTTAAGAATAACTATGAGGTTACGAGGCTGAAAAACTAATGGTAGTGAAGAGAAGATGGAAAGAATGTGTTGGGGAGTCATTTAAGAGTTTAGTTCTGGGCATGTTAAATATGAGAGGTAGGTGAGGTCTCAAAGTGGGGATAGCATGTCAGTAGCACACTGCAGGCAAGGAATACAAATTTGGACGTTTTTGGTATCAAATCAGTATTTAGCCCAGTGAAAGAGATGAGATAACCTGGGGAGGAGAGGAGAAGAGAAAAAAGGATGTGGTCAAAAAGAAAAATTTAAAAATCAAACCAGATAAACAACACTAAATTGCATTTTCAGGACGCAATATATGTACAAAATTATGCCATTTCAGCTTGGATGGTTAAGTGATAAAAACAGCTACAAAACATTCCTGATGCTTTGTTTGGATAAAACAGCGATCCCTGGGGTACCATCTTCATTTGAACTTGAGACTGCAGCAGCTTTACTGCGGGCTTTAGAGTCGAACCTCTAGAGTCAAATCTAATCCCTCCTCGGATGACCAATCTCATTCTGGCCAATTTTGCCTGGGAGCCTCCACTCACTCTTCGGTAAAGTGGAGAAAGTAATGCGCATCAACCAGGCCGCCGGACCCGCTCACGGGGGCTGCCGCGCTCGGCTGGACGCTGGGCCCAGGAGCCGCCTCACCTTCGCTCGCTTCAGCAGCTGGATGATCTCGGCCTCGGCCTCGTCCTCGGCGGCGGCCCCGTCCGCTCCCTGCTGCTCTTCCTTCTCTGCTGCAGCAGGCCTCGAGAACCAGGCGAGCGCTGCGGGAAGGGGCTTGAGGTCACCGGGCCCGGCCCGCGCCCCTGTCCCCGCCCGGCCGGCCCCGCCCGCGCCCCTCACCTGCCAGCAGCGGCAGCAGGCCCGGGCCACCCCAGTGCGGCGCGACTCGGGATGGCGGCACCTGCACCTCGGGCCCCGGGCCTCCGGCCAGCCCCGGGAACAGGCGCGCCGAGCAGCCCCGGCACCGCCGCCCTGCGGCCCGCAAGAGGCCTCCGCCCAGGCTCCGGCTCAGGAGCCGGTACATGCTCCCGCCGCGTCCTCTGCGCACTGCAGGCCCGGCCGAGACCGCGGCGCCCCGCCCCCCGCGCCGAGCGCTCGCCGGATTGGTCAGGCCGTGACGACGAGTCGTCGTCACCGTTGCCGTCCGCATGCGCAATGGCGCACAGCGACGTCACTCCCTTCTCGCCCCGCCCCCGACTGGCGGCCGGAATCCTTCGTCGGTCGGCGCTGGCTGCGGGAGCGCCGCGGCCGTGGCGTCCGCTGAGGTGGGCACACTCCGGCGCCATGGCCGTCGCGCTACCCGCGGTCGTGGAGGAGCTCCTGAGCGAGATGGCCGCCGCGGTGCAGGAGAGCGCGCGAAGTACGGGACGGACGTCGTCTGTGGCTGCGTGGTGGGCCGGGCACCGGCGGGCGGGAGGCGGCGGGCGGGGCGCTGGGATCCGCACCGCCCCGCACACCTCGTAGTGGCCCGTCGGCGTTTTTTCCCCATGTGGTTCTACCTCTAAATCCCTTGCTCACTTAAAGGAAAAAAAACAGTGAAACCGGGCGAGTAAAACTCAAGTCCATTCAGCAGGTGCCTCGGGCGCAGCAGTCGCAGGAGCCCGCCCTCAGGGAGCGAGCCGCCCGGGGCCGAAGCGCTGGGAGGTGCCTGCGCACGCGGGAGCCGGCGCCCGGCAGCCCGGCAGCCCGGCGTGGCGGGTGGAAGGGACCGGAGCCTTCAGTGAGATACAGAAAAGTGAATTTTTGAATTATTTTACTCAGAATTTTGAGTTATTAAGCTTATTTCTCAAATTCTGATGTTAACTTTAATATTTTCATACACTTTGTTCAGAAAACAAGTATTTTAGGCCCACAAAACCCAAATACGTACGCGATTACTGGAGCAAACCTGGACGTTGTGAAAGTACCTTTTTTCCTCTGACCAGCAGAGGATGCCCTGTGACTGTGCTCACCAAAGTCACTGAGAGGCCGGGCGCGGTGGCTCACGCCTGTAATCCTAGCACTCTGGGAGGC
>VBSM01000725.1:987685-1013825 GCA_008086735.1 Cheirogaleus medius
AAAAAAAAAACAAAGTCACTGAGAAGAGATGATCTCAGGATGTGTTCACAGCATACTAGAATGAGAGAATACTTAGAATCAAAATGCATTGACTAGCCAGGCTTGGTGACTCACGCCTGTAATCTTAGCACTTTAGGAGGCTGAGGCAGGAGGACTGCTTCCACCCAGGAGTTTGAGGTTGCTGTGAGCTATGATGATGCCACTGTACTTCAGCGCGGGTGACAGAGCCAGACTCTGTCTTAAAAAAAAAAATGCATTGAACTAATTAGAACTGCTCTTCTGATGTAAAAATGGCCAGCTTATAAATAAGTCAACTTAGGCCACAAAACTGCCACCATTTACTCACTGGGTGGCTTTTGTTTTAAAACTACTGTATGGTACTATAATGGGTTTGAGTTACTTACAGTTTTTAAAAAACTGAGAAAAGTAAGCCAACTTTTATTTTCTTGTTTCAGTCAAAACTAACAAGACTTAAGTATGGATGCTTAAAAGAGTAGGCCAGCCAGGTATTCAAACACATTTGGTTCTAGAAAGAGTGGAGAAAAAGCTAACTGAAACAGTTGTTCTAGGGCTCTAACATCTGATGGCCTGAGGGTTTGGACTGCCGTCACTTTACACAAGTATTGCCAGAACTGGGCTCTGTGTCAGCATGGATGAATCCGTACACTGACAGGGGGCCTAATAGCTGCCCTTGACACCCATGCCTCAGACACAGTGACTACTGCTGTTGATTCGTGTTTATTTTCAGCAGAACTGTTTTCTGCTCTTTCAAAGTCTGTTCTAGATAGTCATACATTCTTCCTAACCCCCATTCTTCAGCGGTAATTTTTTGAGATCAAGATTCCAAGTTTACACTTACATGATGATGGTCACAGCAAAGCCATGTAGGAAGTTATTAGTACTCTTCCTTTCCTGTGCAACTTTTTGGTTTCCCTGGAGTTTTAACTGCCTTGGTTGTGTTTGTTTGTTTGCTTGTTTAGTTTTCTATGTGTTTACCCCTAATTCAACCTCACACACTTTACCAGTGTTCTAAATCTCCATTCAAGATGTTCAGATGAATGAGGTGTTTTGTCATTTTCATTTTCCTAAGAAATCTCTCCTAGAGCCTTCTGACTTGCCTAAATATGGACTGGCTGATCTCTTGGCTCTTTCTTGAGCTCTCCCTTCACCACTGTTATCTGGGAATTCTCTTTACCTGTGTTGGGCCTTATGTTTAGTATAGCCTACTATTTTTTTTTTTTTTTTTTTTTTAGACAGAGTCTTGCTCTGTCACCCTGGGTAGAATGCAGTGGTGTCATCATAGCTCACCACAACCTCAAACTCCTGGGCTCAAGCGATCCTCCTGCCTCAGCCTCCCGAGCAGCTGGGACTACAGTCACACGCCACCATGCCTGGCTAATTGTTCTAATTGTTGTAGAGATGGGGATCTCACTCTTGCTCAGGCTGGTCTCTAACTCCTGAGCTTAAGCAATCCTCCTGCCTTGGCCTCCCAGAGTGTTAGGACTACAGGCATGAGCCTCCGTGCCTGGCCCTACAATTTTCTTTTTCTTGTTTTACTACCTCGTTTTGTGGAGCTCATACTTTAGCTGCCTGAACAAGGGGACATGAGTTGTACTTTTTGCATTTCTTAAAAAGTTCTTTTTCTACCCTCACACTTAACTGATAGTTTGGCTAGGTATTGAATTATATGTTGGAAATAATATTTCTTCAGATATCTGAAAACATTCCACTATCTGCTAGCTTCTGTTGTTGTTCCTGATTTTGTATGTAATCTTTATTTTCTCTGGAAGTTTGAATTATCTTCTCTTTATAAGCAGTGTTCTGAATCTTCTGATAAGGTTTGTTTTACTCACTTCACTGTGTGGGCACCCAGTGGGCCTTTTCAAGCTAGAAATTCATATCCTTCAATTCTGGGAAATTTTGAATTATCTGATTGATGACTTCCATCCATCTGTTTTCTCTGTTTCTGGTAGTCGTATTATTCAGTTACCGAATGCCCTGTATTGATTATCCTTGTGACTGACTATGGCTCTCATATTTCATCTTTTTATTTTCGCTACTTCCTGGCAACTTTCTTCAACTTTATCTTCCAGATTTTCTGATGAGTTTTTCATTTCTACTATCATATTTTTAATTTATAATTTTTTTACTAAAGAAACCCATTTTATTATACCTTGTACCTGTTTTATGATTGCATTGACTTGTTTTTTCTCTGATAGTAAAGTTTTAAAAATATTAATAGGCATTTGAAATTTTCTCTCTGCAGTTTTCCTTTAATTAGCTTTTTTCTGTTTGTTTTGTTCTCTTTGTTGTCTGGTAATTCTTGTTGTCTAGTCATGTTTAAGAGTGAAAGACTAAAAAATGTATTGGAAGTTCTGGGCAGTGGAGGGGCTTATGGACTGTGAATGTCCTTATAGTTCTCGCTAGGCTATTTAGTTGGGGAAACCATTTCAGTGTCATTCCCACTTCCTTTGGGAAGTCCCCAAGGAAGACTTCCAGTTTCCTGTCTGTACTGTAAAGACCTGAATGCTTGTGTTACGGAAGCCATATTGGGGAACAGCAGGAAATCTCCATGGTTTCAGTGTGACACTTTTACCCCCACTGTGCCTAGTATGTCCCCCAGTCCAAATATCCTGTGTTTGAACTTATCCAGAAAATAAACCTAGTCTTTTGCCACTAAGGAGGGAGAAGCAGTCACCTAAATCTAAGGAGGGTAACTGGGGTCCTACTGCTTCTTAAACTTACTTTCAAAGAGTCTTATTTTAGTATCCCTGCTTCATCTCTACCTTCAGAGCTATCTCATGCCACCAGTTTCTGAGGGCTTTTTGGGAGTAGGGGGAGGTGGATTACGGACTATACAAATCAGATTGGTACTTGACTTTCCCCACTGCTAGTTTAGGATTCAGGTTTCTTGGGCCTTGGAAATTATTTTACGTTCTTCTGTCAGCTTCCAACATATCTTAGCTATTGTTTATGTCTTTCTCATCCTTTGGAGTTTATACTTTTTAAAAAATCCTTTTATTATTGTTTTAGTGGGGTTTGAGGAAGGAGTAAAACTAGATGCATAGGTTCAGTTCACCATCGTACACAGAAGTCTTTTTGGTTATCTAGTGTTTCTTAAGATTTTTGTCTGTGATCACTGCTTTAACATGATTAACTTTTTTTCCATTCCTGTTTTTACAGTTCCTGATGAGCATTTATTATCGTAAGTACATATGCTATTGTGTTTGATTTTTTTTTTTAACCATTATGTGTTTTAAGAGCCAAATCCTTTCAACATCAACTCTTGATTTTAAAAATATTCTTACTAAACTAGGAACAATATTTTCTTGACCTGATTGTTAAAAAACTGTCTCAAATGAATAACCAGACACTGTATGGATGATACGAGGCATTCCTATATTGTCCTATTTGCCACTCTTGTTTAGCATGGTCCAGAAATGGTACCTGTTACACTAACACATGATAATGGAATTAGAAGTATACCTATCTGCAAGGAAAAACAATTATTATTTATAGATGCTATAGCTACTTTTAAAAAAGACAAGAATAAAATAGAGTGGCCAGTTATTTAAAAAATATAGAAATCAAAAATCATTTTCTTTCATACCACAAAGTTCAAAAATATAATTATATTCTCAATAGCAACAAAAAAGTGAAAGCTACCTATAAGTAAGTGACACTTAATTACGTATATACTCTTAGATTTAAAAGTCCTGAAGGATATACACCAACCTATACCAGTGTTTATCTTAAGGAGAAGGATAGAGGTAGAATTTATAGAAGAGCTTTAACCTGTTTGTTTCTTCAGTTTCTTTGTAAGAATTATATATTACTAGAAAAAAAATTACCACTTTAAAAAAGAAAATGGGCAAATAATAGAAGGATGCAAATACCCAAAAACTTTGGGGGGAAAAGGTAAATCTTACTAGTAACCATAAAAAAACAAATTAAAATAATAAGGTAACTTTTCATCTATGAAACTAGCAACCACAGAAAAGATGTTGGCAAGAATATGAGGAAAGGGATAACTTACACTCTGCTAGTAGGAATGTAAATTAGAGGGTAATCTGTCAAAGGCTATAGGAGCTTTAAAACATACATATTCTTTGACTCAGAAATTCCACTTAGAAGAATATCCCAGGGAAGTAATCATGGATGTTCTATTTTTTTCTATTTTTGGTAGAGACAGGGTCTCCCTCTTGCTCAGGCTGGTCTCAAACTCCTGAGCTCAAGTGATCCTTTCACCTCGGCCTCCCAGGGTGCTAGAATCACAGGTGTGAGCCACCACACCCAGCCAAGTCATATGAGTTCTTTTTTTTTTTTTTTTTTTTTTAACTTCTTTTTTTTTTTTCCAGACAGAGTCTCACTCTGTTGCCCGGGCTAGAATGAGTGCCGTGGCGTCAGCCTCGCTCACAGCAACCTCAAACTCCTGGGCTCGAGCAATCCTCCTGCCTCAGCCTCCCGAGTAGCTGGGACTACAGGCATGTGCCACCATGCCCGGCTAATTTTTTCTATATATTTTTAGTTAGCCAATTAATTGCTTTCTATTTATAGTAGAGACGGGGTCTCGCTCTTGCTCAGGCTGGTTTCAAACTCCTGACCTTGAGCGATCCACCCGCCTCGGCCTCCCAGAGAGCTAGGATTACAGGCGTGAGCCACTGCGCCCGGCCATATGAGTTCTTTAAAACACTAATTTTTCAATTTTAGTTCAACCCAGCCATTTTATTTTCCAGTTTATAAAAATAACCCACACGTTTAAAAAACTATTTTATTGGAAATAAAACATGAAAAGCATCAGCAATCATACCACCCAGTAATAATCACTCTTACATTTTGGTTTATTGCCTTTTTTCTAATTAAACTTTTTATTTTGAGATAATTGTAGATTTCCTTAAGAAAAAAATGTCAATACAGTTGAGAATTTATAAATAAATAATTTTATCCCCAGCCTTTCTTGCTTAACATTATATCATAAGAATATTCCCACATATCAAATTTTTTCTTCAGCTGGATAGTCTTATTACTAATCCAAAAAGTACAAATTTAATACCTATCAGATGGTCAAATGTGAAAAAGTCTGATAATACTGGTATTGGTGAGGACATGGAGAAAATACGACTCTCGTACAGTGCTGTTGGGAGTGCTATTTCCTCTGTGGAAAGCTATTGGCAACACATATTAAAGTTGAAAAATGCATATATCCTGAGACCCAGCAATTTTATTTTTAGTTATATAAACAGGAAGAATGTTCATATTTGTGTCCCAAGGGACATGGACAGGGATAATTGAATATTATTTATAATAGTGTAAAATGGAAGCAGAATACCTATCAATAGAGTACTTAACAAATTGAAGGTAGTATGTACATATAATGGAATGTTACTCAAAAATTAAATAAAAAGAAATATGTATCAACATGCATCGTTTAAAAAGCATTGAGTGGAAAATGCAAGTTGCCAAAAGAAGCCTACAATATACCTTTTTATGTTTTAAAACTTATAAAACAATGCCATATGTATATGCCATATACATACAAACATGCACATGTATATATGTGTGTGTGCACATGTGTTCTATCTATAATAAAATAAAAATATTAAGAGGAAGGAAACCAACAAATGCATGTGGTTGCCTCGGGGATAAATGGAAGGTGGGAAGAAGTATAGGAAGCACTATAAAGAAGTATTAAGAGGGCTTTATGTGTAATAGTTTACTCTTTTTATTTAAAAAAAAAAAATCCAAGAAGATCTGAAATACATGAACAAGATGTTAACATTTATTAATTCTGGGGAGTGAATCCATGGGTTTTACTATATTATTTTTTTTCCAAATTAAAATGAATTTTTAAAAAAAAGTTGAAAATAGTGATCCTTTGGATCAAATTACTGAGGTGACTTTGAGATCAGGCCTTATAATCTGAATTCTTTTTATTTCCTAGGCTGAAGTTTGTCTTTGGCTCATCAGCCATCCAGGCCTTGGACCTAGTTGATCGACAGTCCATCACCTTAATCTCATCACCTAGTGGAAGGCGTGTTTACCAGGTAGAAGTCTCTAGATCTAGGGATGATCTCAATAGAAACTACCTAGGATAAAATGTTTTCATGAATCTCTGTGGAAGCTGGTGACCAGCTTTAAGTACTTCTTGGACTGTTGAAAAGTCTTTGACCCAACTTAGTAAAATTAACATACTAGTATTTATTTGTTTTTTTATTTTTAGACAAAAAGTATTTATATTTATGGCATATAACATGTTTTGAGATATGTAAACCTTGTTTATAAGGTTTTGACTAAATCAAGGTAATTAACATATCCATTACCTCACATCCTTGTTTTTTTGTGGTGAGAACACTCAAAATCTACTTTCTTAGCAATTTTCAAGTATATAATACATTGTTATTAACTATAGTCACCATGATGTACAATAGAGCTGCTGCACTTATTCCTTCTAACTGAAATTTTGTACCCTTTGACCAACATCTCCCCATGCTCCTCCTCCCGGCCCAGACTGCTAATAACCACCATTATTTCTACTTCTGTGAGTTCAACTTCTTTAGATTCCACATACAAGTGAGATCATGTGTTATTTATCTTTCCGTGCCTGGCTTATTTCACTTAACATAATGTCCTCCAGGCATTTTGGTAATTAAAATAAGATAAATATGACCTATTAACTCAGTAGCATTTTGTAGAACCAGCAACGATGTGGAGAGGCTCTTAACTTTTGCTTTCCTGTTGTTTGATATTAGAGGTAGACACCAATAAATTTACTGACATTTTCATTTTGTTCATTATCTCGTTTACAAGCAAAAGCCAAAATGTATTTTGAGGTCCTTCCACATGCTTAGATCCATCTGTCAGAAATGATCTTTCAAAACCATTGTCAAGAAGTATTTATTAAAGGGACAAACTGTGCTGAATGCAGGCAGTCTACCTGGACCTTAGTTTTGCCCTCTTGGAGCTTATCATAGGGATAGATAGATTAGTGAAGTAACAGCCTCTTATCAGACCCTGAATTACTTTTTTCTCTTACTGATAATACTCACCAAGAACCCAGCAAGACATTTCTTTTCAGGAAAGTGAAATGAAAAAAAGTAAAGTAACAGTCACATCTGGCTACTCCATACTGCCTGTCTTATGAGACATGAATAGACTATATATATAAGCAGGGGGCCAAACTCCAACTGCCTGACCCCTCCCTGCGCCCCAGTTTAGCTATATGCGACAAAGCAGTAAGTGCAGCAGGGATTGAGGGAAGGGAATCTTGTGAATGAAATGAAAATATTGGCAGTGGTGTCAAATTTTGTGTCTGGCTTGGAAGGGGTGAAAAAGATAAGAAAGCCACCAGCTCTTGTATATAATCCAGCCTTTACTGAAGACCAGGAAGAGGGAAATTTTTCAGAGTTTAAATTCTGGTTTATTGGCCAGGCGTGTTGGTTCATGCCTGTAATCCTAACACTCTGGGAGGCCAAGGTGGGAGGATCACTTGAGCTCAGGAGTTGAAGATCAACCTGAGCAAGAGTGAGACCCCGTCTCTACTAAAAATAGAAAAAATCAGCCAGGCGTGGTGGCACATGCCTGTAGTCCCACCTACTCGGGAGGCTGAGGCAAGAGGATCGCTTAAGTCCAGGAATTTGAGGTTGCTGTAAGCTAGGCTGATGCCACGGCTCTCTACTTGGGGCACTGGAGTGAGACTGTCTACTGTCTCAAAAAAACAAAAAAAAATTCTGGTTTATTTACAGTGAACTTCTCAGAGCTTATACCTGATCAGTTAACTCTCACTGAAAGACCATGTCAGTTAATTCTTTGGGAGTGAATGAGTTAAGCAAAGCCTGCTTGGACAAATAGGTGCCTTTGCTTAGTCAGTTAACTTGCCATTCCACACTGTAGCATAACTTCATTGATCTGGCAAAATCTTCATGCATTTCTTCCTTAAGGAAATGCAGTAAGTAGTGTTGGACGCTGCAGTGAAAACTTGTGGATGGTATTTTCCTACTCAAAAGAGACTGCCTATTAGAATTTTCTCAATTATAGATTAATAATCAGAGTCACTGAACTTATTGCTTATACCTGAGGAAGTGTTTCTGTTTTCTTTCCTAGTGTTTTTATTTTTGGTCTTTATGTACCTAAGGGGCCTTCAAGTTTTTCCCATGTATTTTAGTTTTGAATGATTGGTCTCAGTTCCATTGTTAGCATGGTACTTGACCTGGGCAAGCAGACTTCTAACTGTCCTTTAGTTCTGTGATCTAGTCATTGGTAAAATCTTTAAGATTTTGTTTTAAGTATTTTAATTATTGTTGACTTTGTTCTTCCCAGTGGTCACCATGCCTTGTTTTTTTGTTTTTTTTTTTTTTCCTTATAATTTTTTTTTTTTGAGACAGAGTCTCACTCTGTTGCCTAGGCTAGAGTGCCATGGCATCAGCCTAGCTAACAGCAGCCTCAAACTCCTGGGCTCAAGCAATCCTCCTGCCTCAGTCTCCCAAGTAGCTGGGACTACAGGCATGCGCCACCATGCCCGGCTAATTTTGTCTATATATTTTTAGTTGTCCGACTAATTTCTTTCTATTTTTAGTAGAAATGGGATCTCGCTCTTGCTCAGGCTGGTCTCGAACTTCTGACCTCGAGTGATCCTCCCGCCTCCACCTCCCAGAGTGCTAGCATTACAAGCGTAGCCACCACGCCCAGCCTACCATGCCTTGTTTAAAGTGACTTATTTAGTTTTTGTCATTCACATACGGTATAATATTACATTGCTTTATTAGTCATAAAATGCTAACTTCCTAGAATTGTGGCAGTCAGCTTGGAGATGGAATTAAATAAGGCTGTAGAAATCTTACACACCCTCAGATTAACCTTAATGGTTACATTGTATAGTAATACAGTAAGAATATGGCTTCATGGGTTGTATGAGATGATAGAAGTTAATTTAGACACGGTCATGATGCCCAACTAGTTATCTTTCCACAGGTCAATCTTTATTCCATAGGTCCACCCTAATATTCTTATTGTATTCCAAGTGTAATGTATGTTGCTGTCACCAGAATTTTAAACTTTTTATTAACTTTTTTGGTTCACTTAGGAAGGGGGATGCTTTAGTCAGGAGAGGCTAAATTATGCTCTGGTAACAATGACCCCAAATCTAAAAGGCATACAAAAACAAAATTTATATTTCATTCATGCAGTATATCTATCAGAAGTTAATTGCAGCTCTGCTCCAAAACATCTTCACTCAGGGATCCCAGTTGGTGAAGCAGCCCCTATCTGGAACAGTATGCATCTCATAGCAGAGAAAAGAGAGGACATGGTACATGACAATATTTAATGTTTCTGCTTGGATACTCACATTTTACTAAAGCAGGTCACATGGCCAGCCTGTATTTAATAGGACAAGAATGTATAATCCTTTTCCCAGAGAGAGGCACCAAACACAGGAAACAATAAATGATATAGTTTACCACTGTGAAGTAACATGTGAGGCTTGGAATGGTCATAAAATAAAACTGTATCCATGAATGGGTGATCTAGGTGGGTCACTTCGTTGTAACCTAACTGAAACCACAATAGACTTCCTCCAGGTTCCTACGAGTCTAGTCATGGTCTGAGCATCCTCTTTCTGCATGTTGCTTTTTTTAAAAGTTCTATCCTTCTGGGGATAAACATTCCAAACTATGATTGGGGATCTAAGAGCAATTCCTGTAAGAGGAGGCCGTTTTTCCATTGAAGGAGCAAAGAATTGAATTAGATTATCCCTCAGGTCAATTTCCAGTTCTAAACATTTTTGACTCAGATTTTTGCCTGATTATTGGGTTCATTAGTTGTCCACTGCTAGAGAAGGGAGAAGCAAATTCAGAATTTACTCTTTACACTATTTACTGCAACAGGCAGATGAACATTTTACTTTGAGTCTCAGCCTTTGAAAGAATCAAGCAAGGGAACTTCTATAGAATTTCTCCCCATTTCTAAGTCACCAGGCATTTATTCAACATAGTCCAGGGAGCATTCTGATGAATTGGGGACCCACAATAAGAAGGAACCAGTGAATCATTCAAATCAGTGTAGAATCCCAGAGGTTTATGTCTGCTTAAGGATATCTAGAGAGAAGAGACATAAAACTAAAGAGAGAAGAAATCTATAGTTTTTCTCATTGGTAATAGTTTTAAGACCCAAGAATTATTCATGTCACTACTGGATGTTACGGTTTTTCTTTAGGATTAAATGGAAAACAGTCTGCTTCTGTCGTGGCCCGATTATAGGACGGGGGAGGAATATAGAATATAAAGAATGACATAGACATATATAAAGACTTTATATGACTCGAGTGCCCAATGCACCGGTCGCTTTATTTTTATATCCCCCAGACTCAAGGTTAGTTCTTTGTATGTGAGTATCTGAGCATAGCAGTGATAATCGTCAATTCCAGAGCTGTACCAAAAGGGAATAATTTCTCATGGTCTTAGACCCAGAAATAGTTATTTGAGGCGCCAGTGCCGGACATAACTCAAAATTAAGGCTGAAATAAGCAATATTAAATAATGTAGCCATTAGAAGAATTTGTGCTCTCTCCCAGTCAGTGGCAGGCCACCACGGTTGTGCCTGTCTTAGGTTTGTCCCCCTCTGTGGGAGGTCATTACCCGTCTCTGGCTAACCAATCATTTTTTGGGGCCAGACCTTGGGAATGTTCTTCTTATCTTATGGCCTCCAGACTCCCATCACGGGGGCCCACCATGTGGGAGCTGGGCAGCATTTGTTTATGTATAGAAATTTAAGCCTCTTGTTATGTCCCAAGACAGTAATTGGGTCTGAAGAGAATATTGGTTATTATTGTATTATGTAGCATATGTATATTATAGGCTATAGTGAATGATTAGTATAAGGCAGGCAATTGCCAGAATCAGCCCCCTTTATGCTTCAATGCTCTCCCTTCAGTTTAAATTTTCCAGACATGCTGTGGAAATTTCTCCATTGATACTCAGTGGTATAGGTGATATGTTCATAACATGTCAGGGCCTTGCAGTACGAAATAATGTAAAATGTGGCTTTTTAATATCTAATTTGTAACGGGAACTGAAATCTTTAATGGATATAGTAGGCATCTTCTTATCCAATCATCAGCCATTTCTGGTAATCTAATAACCTCCAAGGAATTCTGACTTGGTCAAAAAACTGTACTGAGATGGCTGCATTGTATGAACCACGGAACATGTAGCACAAAACTTGAATCTGCTATTTCTTCTTTGGTTAAAGCCTTCCCTGTTGCTTTATTCTCTGAGCAGGAGGGGAAAGAGGAAAGAATCCCAGGAGTGCTGACATTGTAATTCCCCCCCAAAAAAGTCCTGGCTTTTTCATTCAGATGGCCATGTTAGACCCTAAAACTAATTTGAAGGCCTTGTGGCAAATTCCTAAGTAGCAGTTCATTATAAAATAACCCTAGGGATTATTTTTGCTTCCCTTGGACACATAATTTATGTATCCAGTTTGGAAATTAACTCTAGGAATGAAGCCCTCAAAAGAAAGTTTTTAGCTGGTTGGTGGTAGAGAGGCCTAAGTGATTTCTCCAAAAACTTTGTCCATTCACTCTACAGATGCATGCTACTTTCCCTGTACCTCTCCTTTTTGTCCCGCTTGACTGCCACCAAGGCTGTCTGTTCTTAGACTGGGCCTCTTACCAACCCTTCAGTCTATGTCCTCCTTCCATCCTGCTAGAGCAGGCAAATCTGAGCTTGCCTCTTTTCCTGAGACCTCTATCCTGAACAGCTGAGTCATCCCTATTGCAAAGTTCTTTGCTTTATTTATTCACCCCACTCAAATGCTTTTCAAAAGTCTTTTCCCACTTTCTTCTTCTGAATCGTACTCCTACCCTACTAATCACTGTTTACCTGTTTTCACATTCTTTTTAGGTATATGATGCAAGCTTTAGAAATTTACACACATGCTGTAAAATACCAAAGATTAAGAAACTCAACAATAAAATGTAGATGAGAAAAGCTTTCCCCTCTACTTCTAATTATAGTCAGCCCACGGAGTAGGCCCTATGAATCAGTAGTTATAGGAACAAAATGGTTCATGTGGATGGTTGAACTCTTCACTTCCACTGTATGAAGTCCTAAAGGGTAGAGCACTGAGAGATAAGGAAGGAAGAGTCTGCACACTGGCAGGAAGAGAAGTTGAGTTTCCTCTTTTTTTGTAAAACATTACTGCAGTTCTTCCCAGTACAATTTGCAGAGCAATTCTGAGTCATTAAATAGATAAAAAGGAAAGAAGTGGTTTTTCCAGCACACCTTCTAAGATCTGACCCTGTCTGTCCTTTTCTTCCTAGGTACTTGGAAGTTCTGGTAAAACATACATATGTTTGGCTTCTTGTCATTACTGTTCATGTCCTGCATTTGCCTTCTCAGTGCTACGGAAGAATGAAAGCCTACTGGTGAGCATGGGGAAGGCCCTTCCCATTATAGTCGAATTAGGAGGGAAATTGTTAGCCCTTACTTTGTGGTTTAAGAGTCATACAAAATGGCAGTTTTACTACATGTTGAAACAAATAGTATTACAGTTGATTGTTCTTGACTTCAATTAGTCAGTCATCTCTTTTGGGTTTAGCCTCCCAAAATGCAATGTCATTTTTAAAACTACATCAGTTTCCTGCATTTTTATTTAAAAGGTCATGGGTGCAGCTTTGGGAGGACAACAGAGGAGTCCTGGAAGTTGGCACTAGAGAATTAGATGGCCCAATAAAAATACGAACTAAACTGGGTGTTAGCAACTTTGCATATCCCCACATCTAGCCATGAGGTATGTCTTCCTCCTACAGTAAGACAGCCTGGCACCACACTTGACTTTCACATGGGGCAGGAGTGCCTTTGCCAATTTCGTCAAGAGTCCAGAGCATCAAGCAGGAACAAAATACACTCACATACACCTTATTCCAAAGGGAAAGGTATTCCCCTCCTGAGAGCAAGTAGCAATTTTTTAAGTCTTGCCAAAGCAGAAAATAATGGCCTCCACCCCATTCTTCCCCTTCTTTTATGCTCTTCACTTCTTAAATATCTTGGGACCTGGATGGTAAGTTGGATATCCCATTATATAAGAGGCTACATTCATAGCTGATGTGCCATAAATTTATTTCACCTGTAAAATCATAGGATTGAACTAGGGCCCGTTTAAGATCTAAAGCTATGTTCAGTGACATCATATCCAACAGTTATCTCCCCAGAGGTGTGTACAGGCCAACATATGTGAGAGTTTTACCACCACTCCTCCCTGCTCCCAACACCAGAAATACAACACAGTAGTTAAAGGAATAGACTGTAGACTCTAAGCATATGGTTATAATACCTGTTCTGGTAGGGTACCTGTCAGATTTAAATGAGATAATCTATGAGAAGCATTTAGCAACATAGTGCCTCAAGGAATGTTAGTCATTGCTGTGACAGCCCTTTGAAAGCAAGGAAGAAATATAATTTAGGACTAAAATGAGAAGCCTGTCTTGGTTTTCACCATGGCTTATACACCCTGTGTCCACTGGATCTAAACTATTTCAAAAACAGCAGACAAAATAAGTCTTTGTCCCCTCTGACTTTTAGAGAGAATACACCTGTCTCATCCTTATCAGCAGTATTTAGGCAGTAAGTTAAAGGCCCCGTAATCTGTGTACTCTAGTCCTTTCCTGCTGAGTATGGTGGTTATGAGAGGTCTTAACACCTTTCGTACTGCATAGAAATCTCTAAGACATACGCCAGGGACCGCATGTTTTTGGGCAAACTGCACATTATTTAAATCATCATAACTACAGTGAAAAACTTGAGAGCGGTCCTTAACAGATGACAAACGAAACAGGAGAAAACTCGTGAGCGGTCCTTAAGGTGTTAAGGTCTTGGTTAGACTGGTCAACTCTGGCCCTGCCTGTTTCTGACAGGATTGTATGTTTTCTATTCCAGTGCAAACATCTCTTGGCAGTTTATCTTAGTCAGGTTGTGAGGACCTGTCAGCAGCTATGTGTCTCTGACAAGCAATTGACTGACATATTTTTGATGGAGAAGAGACAAGAAAAATAAAAGGTACAGATTGAGCATCATTGTCTTTCAAAATAGAAGTCCTGTCAAGAACTATATGTGATGGTTTACATGGAAGAGAGGTGAAATGGATCATCCAGAGACTCCTTGCTATTGTCCTTTTTCCTTCCTGGACTATAGGAAAGGGCTGTGGGTCGTGGAAGGTGTGTGTATGTTTAGAAGCCCAGCACAATCTTCTCATGAAAAACCTGAACCAGCCTCTGAGCCCCTTAGGTAAAAAATGTTCCTGGATGGAATCAGCACTTTAGATTCAAATAAAGCTGAATAAAGCTGAATATCTTGTTATGTCCACAATTATTTAGATTCTTAAGTGACTGAATTACTAGTGATTCTTAAAAGGCTAGAAAGGTAGACCAAACTGAGTGTGAGATAAAGTTTAGATGGATAGGTCTTAGTTCTTTTCCTTGGTTCCAGAAAATTATTCAGCAGCAATAAAAGATCACAGCAGAGATGTGGCTAAATAGCGACAAGTATGAAAAGACTGAGGAGTTCTGGTTTCAGTAACTTTCAGGCATCCATGGTGTTGGTGCCAAAACAGCTTAAGTAGGCTGTGTTGTTAGAAAGGTAGTATCTAGAAAAAGAGAGGAGCTGGTCTTGCTCTGCGTGCCATTTCTGAGCTTTATGACAACAAATGAAGGAACAGACTACAAATCATGTCCTGGAAGGAAACTACAGTTACTACTAGGGATTTTCAGTCTGAAGAAGAAAAGACAAAATAGATACCAGGAGAAGTATGAGAAGGGAGATAGACTCAATTTGACTCAGAGAGCAAAGGAGCAATGATAGATGAAGATGAGACAGATTTCACACAGAACGGGAATTTCTTGTGCCTCCCCAAACATGAGCCACTAGTGAATGAATGCTAGGTGAAAAGCCCAAGGCCACAGATTTTGCAATGTGTGGTCTGTGCTCGGCAGAGCCTTTTGTTAATTGAGATGTAACGAATAAAATCTATCAAGACTTTTGTGCTACTTGGGAAACTTTGAGTATAACATTTTTTTTTTCAAGCAGACTAAGGGTAAAGTATAGAAGGTAGATGCAGCTGTGCATAACAAGCCAATGCAGCACCCTAAGCTTGTCTTTTTAAAAGTTTTATTTTTATTTCACCTAATAATACACAGTTACATAATTTTACTTACTAAAATTTTCACACTTTGGCTTCCAAGAACTTGGCCCAACTTGAATTTGGGAGAGAAGTAAAATTGACTGTCTAGCTCTAGAAAGGGGAATTTGGTAGAGGAGGGATCCCATTTCATCAGTTTTTTCCTCTAGGATAGTTTTCTGTATGTGGAAAAGAAAGAAGCTTAAAATTGTTATGTGATAATTCTACTTAAGAACTTATGAAAATATCACTTTCCTAAATTAACAAAGCAGTTTCTTGATTGAAAAATTGTAGTTTTAATTTTCCAGGTTGCCTTCCTAGGAACTAGGTATACATTTCTTAGTACAGCCACCTTTTATTTTTCCATTGCCTCTAAGTTAAAAAAAAGTTGCATTATAATAGTTCACAGTGTTTCACAGTAAAATAGTTTGTCATTTTCTACCATAAAGGAGGCAGACTTTTAAAAACAAAACAGTCTTTTAGAATCCATTCAAGTTGTCAGCATCATCCACACAGTAAGAGCAGCCAAATAGACTATAAATACATTTGTCAACCCTTGGAGCCTACTAATAACACATACATATTAGTGAGATATGTGGTAACTCCAGGGAAGTGCTCAGAAGAGGCAGCCCACATGCTTGTGAGGTGTAGCTGTCTTCCACAGTGAGGATCAGTTAGTCATGCCCTGCCTCTTCGTGTATTGTGAATTTGTACCTTCTCCTTGAAGAGGCCAGAGCCCAGGTCACAGGCCCACACTGAGAGCAGGCTGTGCCACTGCCTGCCCATTCCCACTCTTGACATCTGTCTGGCACAGAACATACCTGGAGATGATTTTGTGAAAAGTATAGCGGAAGTCTCGGTTCCGGTAAGCATAGACAATGGGATTGACAACTGAATTGGCATGTGACAGGAGAATGGCTATATTCATTGCCCACCTGGGCTTATTTTTAGCCCGAGCTGGCTGAAAAAGAGTGACACAGTTGATGGCATGCACCGGTAGCCAGCACAAAGCAAAAATCCCCACAATCATGGCCAGCGACTTGGCTGCGTGGATCTCCCGCTGGAGGGTGGTCCTCGAGTGGTCCATCAGCTCAGTGCGCTGAAGCTGTCTGCAGGCCACCATGAAGATCTTGATGTAGATCACCAGCATTATGAGCAGTGGGGGCAGGACACACCCAAAGAAATTGAAATATACCATGTAGCTCATGGGGACCACATTCTCAAAGAGGCACTTCACAGGGCAGCAGCTTTCATTCATGGTTCCATCCCAGGGCTCCGTGCAGTTGTTGGTGACACTGTCTTTACTGTTCCACCCCAGGAATGGAGTCAATCCAATGCCAAAGGCAAGGACCCAGAGGACAGCAATGACCCCTCTTGCTCGGGTCCCAGTGACCAAACTTTTATACCTGTTCAAAAGAACATCATCTGTTATGGTCAGTTTAAAGTACTCTGCAACCAAAGTCCAAGACCCCACCTCTGCTTTTGTTCTATGACCGTTTAGCCCTAACCACCTCTAAGGTTCACCTTAAGGGCATTGTGGCCTTTACCCTTAACACTAAAGATAGGCAAACAAGTATGAGCAGCTTTGCTCTAACAAGCTCAATAAGCTTTTCATTCTTGACTTAGTAACTCATTTCTTTTCAGTGACAAAAGATAGTCAATGACAAGAGGTGGCGAAGCCTTAAAAGTATACAGTAAGTCCTCACTTAATGTCGTTGATAGGTTCTTAGAAACTGTGACTTTAAACAAAACACACTAGGAACTTAACTCATCATGTTTATATCAATTATGGTAAAATTGATTTTGTCAGAAGTTATGTCATTTCGCTTAATGTCGCAGTTTCTAAGTGAGGACATAGGACATACTGTACTTTCCAGTTACCTAGGTACTGACCACTGAGTCTAGGTCTTCTGTAAAGCACTGTTCTAGGTGGTTAAGATATACCAGTGAACAGAATACACAAAGATCTCTGCTAAATTTTAGCAGGGGGAAACATAAACAACAAACATAAGTTAGTAAACAGTGTGGAGATATGTATGGTATAAAAAATGAAAAAAAAAACAGTAAGGAAGATCAGGACTGGCAGAACTGTAGTTTTGTAGTGAAGGAAGGCTTCACTGATGGGGTGACATTTAAACAAAGGCCTGAGGGAGTGAGCACTAGAGCCTGCTGGAGTCAGGAAGCACTACCTGTGGCTCTTGACAAGAATCCTAGTCTCTACAAGAAACACAAGAGGTTTGCCTGGGACTATGGGCAGAATTATTTCAAAATACCTCTGTAAACTGCTGGAGAACAAGAGTTCTGGCAGTGCCCCTGTCTATAGAGAAATATTAGCAGCACAGTTGATAAAAATTGGGAAATAGCAAATATTAAATTTTTTAGTCATTTTTAAGCCATTAAATCTTACTAAAAATTACCAGAAACCACAATATACCTTTTAGACATTTTGCTATAAATTAGTCTATACATGGTTTATAGCAAAGGTATTAACTTTGTTATTAATGACTGGTCCATAATATGTATGTAATATATAAATGAACATATTCAATGTAATATATTTAATAAGTGGAATAAAATCTTTCTGTAACCTCATAATCTCTGGGGGGGAAACTGGGAAATAATTTGATTCATGGTACTTTAAGACTTGTCTGTGGAAAGTATCCAGTTTCCTTTGCCTGCATGATAAGGCTCCTACTTCTTAGCATGGCTCCAGAGCCCTCCCAGCCTCAGCCCCACATTCCCAGTGTCTGCCATTTCTGACCAGTGGCTCCTTTCTGGCTCATGGCATTCTCAAAATCAGTCAAAACACCTGTTCCTCTTTCAAAGATCCCCCCTTCCTTGGTCACCTCTTAGAGGTGGCCATTCTTACCCTCTGGCCTTATATACACACTTGTCATACAGCCTGTTTATCTATTACATGTGGTTTCCCTCAAGTAGAATGTCAGCCTTATAAGGACAAGGACCTTGACCCTTTCTATTGTTATCCCCAGGACCTAGCACAGTACTTGGCACGTAGTAGTTCTTAATAATACGGCCATTCTGAATATATTCCCCATTTGTTACCTGACTTATCAAACAGCTTTAAAGCAAGATTCTGCTTCCTAGGAATACTTGATGCTGTAGCCTGGACAGGCAAAAGAACTGGTAGTTTCCTGAGGAGTTAACTGAGGTCCTGCCCCATAATTTACAGTGATCTCTAATCTTTTCGGCTCCCTATTAGGGTACCTCTCAGTAACAGGCAGCTCAGTTGTGGGGCCTTTACTACAGATGACCTGCTGGGCCCAGTTGTTTACTAAATTTTTCTTGGCCAGTGAATCCATCTGTTCCCTTTCCACTTCTCTCCTCAGTCAGGAATGTAAACCCTTCCTTTAAAAATGGTATTCCTTCCCATTGCCTCACCAGAGATATAACACAATTAGTCCCTGCAGGATAACAAGGAAGCCTCCTAAAGCCAAGCACTTAGAATCCTCAAATTTCAGGTCCATGAGGCAGCCTAGACAGCCTTCCCTGACTCCTCCTTTGTTAGCTGATTACAGGTCAGCCCTGGGGATGAATTTATATTTGGGATAAACAAATCATGGCATGTCCATTCTTTGTTGGTGATTGGTCTAGAGTGGACAGTGAGGTCATTCTGGCCAATGAGACATAAAAGGACATCTGCTAGAGGTCCTCCAGGAAAGATTTTACTTCCTCATAAAAAGAGAGAGACCTATGAGGAGAGCTCTGCCCCATGCCCATCCCATACTTGCTTTTGATGCACTTGTGGGTGGTTGTGATGTCTAGAACTGTAGCAGCCCTCTTGTGACTGTGAGGGACAAGCCTGCAGACAAAACCAATGGGAAAGCAGAAGGAAGAAAACAGCCTGGGTCCTTGATGACATCTTTGAACCACTAGACAAACTCTAGAACCATCATGGCTCCATATTCTTGTTTCAAGAGATAATTAAATGTCTTGATTGCTCACAGCTCTCTTACGGTACTCTGTTACCTGCAGCCAAAAGTATATGAACTGGAGGGGACTTTTATCTTTTCTAGTCCAGTATCTCATTTCACAAGTAAGAAAACAGAGATACAAAGTCTTAGAATAACACAGCCAATATACGAACCAAAGACCAGAAACTAAGTCAGGACTCACAGGCCTATGTTCTTGCATTATCTCAGCAGGCTGCCTCTTAATTTACCTTTTTTCTTAAAAAAAAAAAAAAAAGGAATATTAGATTTGAAGTACCCTGCACACAGAGGGCTCACTCTTGGGGGTGGCTTCCCACTAGAGTTCAAAACAACAGTTGGAATCCACCCACATCTGAATGTCTCCTAACTGCTGGATCCTACACATGTGAAAAAGTTTGTGGCAAATTATCCTGGATAAGGAAATGCAGCTGATTCCATTAGAGAAGCAGCTGGTTGCAGCTCTCTCTTTGAACCCCCATCACCATCTCACTTCCGTGTTGGTTCATTATTTCACTCAAAAGAGTTCTTCCTTTGTACCACGCATTCTGCTAGGCATTGGAAACGTAATCACTGCCCTCATGGAACATAAGCTAATGGAAAAGAGAAAATAAACAAGGAGATATATAAATGGGTAATTACCAATTGGGACAGGTTCAGTCATACCCAAAAGAATAGGATACAGTGATAAGAGAAAAACAGGGAGACCTTGGAAAGCCTCTCCTAAGCAGAAAGCTAAAGGTTAAGGAGTGAAAATTTTGAAAATTAGAAAAACATTCCAGGCAGAGAGAACAGCCTGTGCTAGGGCTTTCAGACAAAGAATGTTAGTTCCCCAAAGAAGCAAAAGGAAATATAACCCCAAGAGGAAGCAGGGGCCAGTTCATAGGCCACAGGGGGCCATTGAAGGCTTTTATGCAGGGGAATGGCACTGATTTATGTCGTATGAAGCTCACCTGGCCACAGTTTGGAGACTGAATTTTAGGGAAGCAAGAGAAGTAGATGAGTTAGGAAAGTGTTTCAGTAGTTGATTCGAGAGGAAATGCTGACTTGAGCCAGGTTGCCAGCAAAGGTGATGCAAATGCATATGCATTGTGGAGGCAGGACCGACGAGTCTTGAAGATAGGCTGGATGCAGGAAGATGGGAATCAAGGATGATTCCTTAGAGTTCCCCCCGTGTATTAGCATTTACTGAAAGAGGATTAAGTTCGGAAGAGTGGGTTGCAAGAGGATGAAGATCAAGAGAATGGTGGATGTTAGTATACTGATGAAAATGACCAGCAGAGAGAGAGATGCAGGAAAAAAAGGATAGACACTAAGAATCAGAGGAGGTTGGAGGATGTGGGGTCCAGAGCATGTGTGGAAAGACACTTCCTCAGCTATGGCAGAAGGAAGGAAGAGAATAGGGCCGGTATGGGCAGGGTGGCAGCTGGGTGGTGAGAAGATAGGGGCAGCATCTCTTTGGAGAACTATTAGCTCAGAGACACACGGAGAAAGTTATCAGCTGAAGGAGAGGAGGAACCACAGCCAAATGCTGAGTTTTGGAGACAAATGGCAGAAACCCTCTGCCAACTGTCCAGAACACATCAATAGCACAGTTACCACTGCCTAAGCACCCACTCTTTGGGTGGCACTCTGCTGTGTGCCTTACACTTCTCATCAAACCATGCCCCATAAGGGGAGACCCGCTATCCTCAGTTTATACATATGTGGAAATTGAGGCTCAGAGAGCTTAAATGATTTCTTCATGCCACTAACTTGCAGTCAAGACACAAACTCAGATTAATCTGATTTTGATTTTGCCTAAAGTGGTCACTTTCTTGCTTAGGAACCTACTGCTCTTCAGCTCTCATCTCACAAATCCCAGTTCCCCCCTTGCCTGCTCACCCAGCTGTGGCTCAGCTGTTTCACTTTTTTCTCCCAGACACATCTGTCCTTGCCAGAGCTGCTTCCTGGTTCCAGGGAGCCCCTACTCTGAAGGCAGCCACCTGGGAATTAGAGACTTGAAGGAAGGGGACTCCGCTACCCTCTTAGGAGGTGGTCCTCAAAGGCAGCAAAAAGAGACATGTGCTATTTCTTTATTCTGGTAGAGGACATAACCAGACTCCTTGGGCATAGCCTCTACAGGGAGCAGGTTCAGGCTATATGATATTATGATATATGTATACAGTCATCCCTCGGTATACATGGGAGATTGGTTCTGGGACCCCCTCGTATACCAACGTCTTCACATACTCAAGTCCTGCAGTAGGCCCTGCATAAATGAAAAGTCAGCCCTCCATATGTGTTCGTTTTACATCCCTAGAATGCTGACTTTTCTGTTTGCATTTGGTTGAGAATAATCTGTATAAACAGACCCATGCTGTTTAAACCTGTTGTTCAAGGGTCAACTGTATTGGTTTTCATCCACAGTTCCTGGGTCATAACTCCTATAGCTCTTGTTATTTCTCCCCAAGGTAGGCCATCGAATCCAAAAACATACTCTAATCTTCCCTGCCTTTCTGATTTGGAGCTGGCTATAAAGAAATTCTCTAACCTACTTTGTCTGATTATAGGTCATAAGACTCCCATTTCAGAAGGGGTCCTGCCCCATACCTGGAAAGAAGGAATACTGCACAGAAAAGCCAAGAAAAACCTGAACAGACAGGCCTTGCTGGGATTCCCCACTCAGCCTAATTAGTATTAGTCATGCCATTTTGTCCAGTCACATTTCTAATGGTTGTCCATGCTTCAGTCACACCTGTTCAATGAAGTCTCCACAAAAGGCCCAAGAAGATGGCACACAGAGAGCTTCTGGACAGCTGAACACGTGGATGTTCGTGGAGGGTGGCACATCCAGGGAGGGCACGGAAGTTCCACGCTCCTTCCCATCCTTGCCCTATGCATCTCTTCATCTGTGTCCTCTGTAATATCCTTTATAACAATCCGGAAAATATAGGTTATTCTCTGAATTCTGTGGGCTGTTCTAGCAAATTAATAGAACCCAAGGAAAAGAGGTTAGGGGATCCACAATTTCTAGCCAGTCAGAAGCACAGGTAAAACAACCTGGGGTTTGCAATTGCCATTGGAAGTGGAAGGCAGTCTTGTGGGACTGAGCTCTCAATGGGACCTGACGCTATCTCCCAGTAGATAATGTCAGAGATGAATTGGAGAATGACACCTAGCTGGCGTTCACTGCAGAATCCATTGCTTGGTTGTTAGTGAGGGGAAATCCCCACATATTTAGTCACAGAAGTCTTCTGTGTTGACTGTCGTGGTGTGAGAGCAAAGGAAAAACAGTTTGTTTTTTTTCTGCTTAGAGACTCCCAAGACAGAAGCACTTTTAGTGCTGGAACTTTAGGTCCATAACAGCAGAACAGTTGGCTGCCACAAGACACACAGCTGAACCAGGCACAGGGCAGGAGACATGCAGGGATGCTATAGAAAGCAAGCAAGTGTCCCTGCACTGAGTAGGACACCCTGGTCTCTGGCATCTCACGAAGGCTCTGGTAACCTCCCATGTCTTTGCATTTCCCACTTCCACCTGTGCTTCTGTCCTCACTGTGAATGCCTGTCTCCTTTCCTGGCACCAACCCTTGCTGCAGACTCCATGCCTCTCCCCGTGCACCACTGGCTCTCAGGACATCCTCGAGTCTGCATGTGTGTATCCACCTCCCCAAAACATTCCTAAAAAGGACAGGCCACATCGTTTTGTTGCCAGACCCTGTGTCGGGCACTGCTCTGCTGCAGAGGGCATTGAGAGCTGCGGTGAGGCAGGGGAAGCAGGACAGCTGCCCCAAGTGTAGGAGAGTAAATAGCAGGTGACTGAGAAGGGAGTGCAGGAAACACAGGCAGCTTTATTATTTCAAAAAAGGCAGAAACAATTCCGGCCTTTGCAGGCCCACACAAAAGGGGTGGGAAAGTCTACACTCTGGGAAATGGCTATGCCACACTGCTGCGTGTGGAGCTGTGCTCTGATCCATCCATTTTCCTTATAAGGAGCTCATTAGCTAAGGAGATTGATAGAAAACCAGTCACATGGAGGGAATCAACAAAAGGGAATAGCATGCACACTGCGGTTACATAATGAAAGGGGGAACTGCTGAGGGCTGCATAACAAGTGCTGGCCTATTTCTGGGGCAGGGTCTCTTTCTGCTCTGGCTCTGTGGCCTCAGCTTAAACCAAGCTGCCTTCTCAGCTTCAGAAATCAAGTCCAAGTTCTCAGGGTGCTCCTAGTTCAGATTCCCAAGGGCAGCTGCCCTGGGCAGTGACATTGAGCCTGACCAGTCCAGTCAGGGGCTAGATAGCGCCTGAGCTCCCCCCACCCTCCAATAAGAAACAGTAGCTCCAGAACCCACCTCCAAGCTGCTGCTGATGGTTTTAACATAAAGTGTACAAAAGCACTTTGTAAACACAAATTGCTAAGTAAATGCACACAAAGTTCTATAGATGCTTAAAATTGTTTATTGTTTAGGAATGTTTTTCTTTATAGTCTAGCTAGCTCACAAGTTTCATTCCTCTGAAATACAAACATTTCTGCTGTAAAACCTTGTGTTCTCTAAAACTGCACACAATTAACAGGACTTATGTGAAAAATGAGGTTAGGGCAGACCACTCAAACCTATAATTTTATAACTGGAGCACTAACAAAATCTCTTGGACCACCAGGCAGGCAGTTCATTGTTACAGTGGGTATTAAAAATACGCCAAAAAGGTCTAATGGAAATCTTGGCAAAGATTAGAGTAAGGCTGATAGTGCCAGGGCAATGCAGATGAAAGAGAAGTTCTGAGCCAGGGGACTGTTACTAAGTTGGGCACATAGACAGTGTACCCTGCCATGGCCAAGACCCTAATAGGCAAGGACACAGCTTTCTGTGGAAGGAGTGATAGCTATAGGCGCTATTACTATTCTTGTTCCTGGGAGCCCACAGGAGCTCCTGCTGTGGAGCAGTCAAACTGAGGGCTTTTCCTTTCCTACTGAAGACTGTTCCGTTCCTACTGCTCCACCTCCTTTGCCTAGGCAGAATCACAGATGACCCAAAGTAATGTCTGCAGCATACAAACATTCTTCCCGTTTACCTACTGCAGTTCAGAACTTCACAAAGAAGCAGAGTAGCCCATGATTGCCCAGAGCACCTCTCCCATGTACCTACCACATAACTCGACATTTCTGTCTCCCTCTAAACGAGTTCTCAATGATAGAGACTATCTCTTGCTCACAGTCATCCAAAACACCTAACATGATGCCTGGCAAGCAAATGTTGAAAGCAAGCCTGAATTTATAAGAACGGAACAGAAGTCTCCCTTCTTTAGTCACACATACGTGTTTAACATCTACTTGGTAGTTTTAAACAAAGCAAGACACGGGTTATGTGAACATGGTTTGTGCTTCAGCTTATAGACCACAAGAGGCTATCTGTGTAAGAGGGGACATTTTATGATGAGTAGTTGCCTCTCATTTCTCAATTTCCCATGGAACCAAACTAAAAGGGTTTTTAAAAAATATTCATGAACAGAAATAGAAAATTGTAATAGCACTATATCTATTAAAGTAGAATCCATAGTTTAAAACCTTCCCACAAAGAGAACTTTAGACCCAGATGCCTTCACTAATGAATTCTATCAAACATTTAAGGAATAAAACCATTCTTATCCAAAAAGAATAGATATTATTTGATTTTACTTATATGAGGTTCAGGGAAGTGGGAAAAAGGACTCTCTTCACCATTTGTATATTGAGGGCAATCCCCCTTATCTCTGCAGATGGTCATAGCTGCAGCCTGCAAGCCAGTATGAGGAAAAGACAGTACCTGCCTGCCCACTAGATGATAAGGTGTGGCTACTGGAGATTACTTTGAGGCCATGTCCTTCCCAAGAGGCCGAGGTCCTCAGCTGCCTGGCTCCTGAAGGGTTCACATCTATTCCATAAATTCAGGCATGTCCATATTCCAGTAGTGGACCTGGCTGGGGCTGGGCTGAGCCTACTGCCCTATGTAAAAGTGGCTGGGAGAGATGCCATTTGTCCTGCACAATCACCTAAGAACAATGGATGAGGAATGCAGGTAGCAGGAAACAAAGTGGGGAGCACTCCCCACCAGCTTACTATGGCAAGAAGAAGAGGTCCAGAGTGGCTGAGATTAAGGGTGGGGGTCAGGACCAGATCTATCAGAGTTCCCCTTTGGGACTGGTTTTCAGTGGTTCTCATATATTGTTCTCATATATCAGATGGGACATAGAGACAGAGCAAAGTTGCCAGACTCCAGACTCTGATCTCTTTCACATGAAATAAGCAGCCCCTGAGCAAAGGGGTTGCTGCCTGAAAGCAGACCAGAGAAGAAAAGACAATCTGTCTTGTGCCTCAAAGTGCCTTCCCAAGGCTGGTGTTAAAACTTACTGCTTCACATGGATCCAGGAAGGACAAGAGTCCCAGATAGTGTCTGCACTTCTTGTGATTTTAGACACCCCTTTTTTTCCCTCTCAACCCTGAGACTGATTTAACACTAGTTTTGAGACGCACAGACTTTGTTCAGCTGTAAGTAGGTACCACCAACAATGCTGTCAGCCCACACTGTGGGTATTTTTTAAATATTAACTGGGGGACTTGATTCAGCAAAGCCACAAACTTAAATTTTCTTCAGGGATTTTCTAGTAACAAACTCGGGTCTAAAGCAGCCACAGAAAAGAGAATATTATGTGTGATTATTTTTCTTCCTATGCCATATCCCCAAGTTTTTCAGACTCATTGAAGTAAAGGTGGGTAAGGAATAGAGCCAAATGAGGTAGGTGTCAGAGCCATGAAGTATAAATACTGCAAGGTGTCACTTTTATTTGGGAAATAGGAGAGATTCAAGTCATATAGATTCCTACTCTAGAATCTTCACACCTGACTTTCCAGGATGCACAGCTTCCTATGTTGACCGTCTCAGGTTCTTCAGTTAAGTCAAAACTACACATTTCTCTTTTCCTATATATTTTTGTGTATTAGTGAATTTCCTGAGCTGTTTTCATATTGTTTCTTTCCTTTCTATTAAATGGCTTTTGTTGTTTTT
>VBSM01000725.1:1021015-1036287 GCA_008086735.1 Cheirogaleus medius
TCTGACTTACGGTTTAAATCGTCCCCTCTGGCACTTGTGGAGAATTTCAGGGAGCAGGAGACCAGGTGGGGGCTCTCTGGTGCCCAGCAGGGGCTGGGGAGGGGCTGCTCGAGAACTGCTGAGGGGACACTTGCAATGAGATTTAGCCAAAAGGGGAACACTGCATGGGAGACCTGACAGGAGCGACTCCGCGGCGCTGAGGCGACAACAGGAGCGGAGGCGGTCGAGCGAGGGCGTGCTGAGGCAGTCTGCCGCGGAGGGAGCAAAAGCGTGGATCGGAAAGTGGGGGGCGCTGACTTCCACAGACCCATATACTGATGGTGGCCTCCTGGGGCTGCTCTAACAAGGCACCACAAACGTGGTGGCTTACAATAAACATTTGTTCTCTCACAGTCCTGGAGGTGAAGGCAGGGCCACGCTCCCTCCAGAGGCTCTAGGGGAGACTGTTCTCTGCCTCTTCCAGCTGCTGGCGGCTGCCCTGGTATCCCCGGCTGCGGCCACATCACTCCAATCGCTGCGATGGGAGGAGGAAGCTCAGTCCGCCAGCGCCCCCGCTTCTTGCGGAGGCAGCTCTAATGTCCAGGTCAAATGGATCCTACTTTTAGATGCTGTCCATTGCTCCCACGCTCAGGTGGCCTTCTCTGTGTGTCTGTCTTACAGGGTGTGACTGCACTATTCAGGGGCAACCCAGATATCCCACCAAGCTCCTTCTCCCAAGATCCACACGAGGGGATACTCACAGGTTCCTGGGATTGGGACAAGGGCATATCTTTTTTGGAGGGCCCCATTCAGCCCACCACAGTGGGGATGATGTGGAGGATAAAGGTGACACTGATGCTGACAAAGGGGGACCCAAGGAGGGGAGTCCTGAGGAAGGCTGCAGGGGTAGAACCCAGAGCTGAAAATTTCCCTTCCTAGCTTTATTTCAAAACATTAAAGGTGAATTTTATCATATGGGAATTATACCTCCATTTTAAAAAGTTTTTCAGAATCCCCTACTACTCCCACCCTAAGTGGAGGCCACACTGTCACCCAAGGCGTAAAGTCTTGCTAAGAAGTCTTTAATCCCTACCTCCTGGATGGGACAATGTAAGGCACAGAGAAAAAGCCTCAACGTGGCAGAGGGCAGGCAGGGTGATGGTGGCAGGGGCCACAGACAGGTCAAACGCCCTTTCCACGCTACTGACCCATCCAGCCAACCAAACCTTCCCCTGTACGACACCCCTGTTCAGCTCAGCCCCACTGGGGAGACGGCTGGCCTCCAGCCCTGCCCAGCACTCAGCACCACAGCACCGCTGGGGAACCGGAACGAGTCGGCAGAACTGGGAAGGCCCCGGCTGAGCAGCGGGTCGGCGTGCAGGGGAACAGGATGAAATGAGGGAGGAGGAAGTGCTCCCGCCGGAGGGTGAAGTGAGAGTGGGAGCAGCTGTGGGCAGAGCCGCCCTCTGCCCGCCTGCCGGCCTGCACCCCACCCCATGGCACCACTGGGACCCGACCCTCCAATGGGACCAGCGTCAGGAACTGCCTGTGGACTTGAACTGGAGGAAATGGACTTTGTTCTGTTTGTGGACACCCCTTATCCTGAAGGCAAAGGGCAGTGCCTGATGGGAGCAGGCACTCCTCTTTTTCCAGTCAGGCCAAAGGTATCATTTTTGTACCTAACATCACTTCTGGGCACCCCTCTCCTTCCACACTATAATCTATCTCACATTAGTAAACACCTTGGCAACTGGGTGGCAGGTGGGGGGGGGCACAGGCCTCACACTCAGCAGTACACTGGGGCAAGTTCAAGGACTGTTTCTGCCCAGGTCAGAGGCGTGCCTACTTCTTTGGCCCTGACCCCGGGCACCTCACCCTTGTTATTGCTTGACTTCGAAGGGGAGACACTGCCTCCCAAAAGGACACCCCCACCTGGAGTTCCAGGACCCCAGGGGTGGGGGCCAGAGCTAAGTCAGAGCTTGGGGCACCCTGGCACCTGGTCTGTGTCAATCAAATGAGGAGAGCCTCAAGGTCCCCTGACTTTAGGAGAATTCTCAAACTTTGATGGAAGCCAAAGTCCCTGGTTTGTTAAAGATATTAATACTAGAATTGCTCAAATGCCCCACCCCAGAGATTCTGACTCAGTAGAGCCCTGGAATCTACACTATTAAGCTGCTCATGGGGCCATGCTCTCTAGAAGCAGGAACTATTGGAACAGCCAGAGAACAAAGCCTGCTCTAGGCACCAGCCCCCAGGAGAGTTTAGGAAAGCCAAGAGGACCCAGGTCCACCTCTCCAGCCTACCAGGGTGGGGGCTGATGCTGTGGGCAGGTCAGACACCCATACCTTCTGGGACGAGGTGTTGGGGGGCTGCTTGCACACACCTGTTCCTGACCTCTGAGTTTTGTGGATGGCCAGGAGGGCAGGATGCGGTGAGCCTTATGCCAACCACCCCGCCACCATCAGCTTCTCCCCTCCCTGTACCTACATCTCCCCTCCTGCCCTTAGCAAATGCAAAAGAGAAGTTAGGGGCCTGTGATTCACATCTCTTTTCCCTCAACACACCCACACTAATTTTTTTTCAAGACCTCGCCCAGCACAAACCAGGACAAGAACTGACAGATTTAAGCTATTATGGAACTTCCTGCTCCCTGTGGCCCAGGTGATTCTTCCGGGTGAGCTAGGGTCTCTGGGTCTCTGCCAGGGCAAGCCCAAGGGGCTTCTGTTTGATGGGCAATTCAGGATGGGGCTTATGACTGCCCTGCTCGATGCAAAAAGTCCAAGAGGCCATCAAGTAACCACTGTAAGAACAGGGGGCAGAGAAGGGACCCGTAAGAGAGAGGAGATTGTTGTGCTGCCCCAAGCCTTGGAACCCCCTGGGCTCCACCGCACCTGATGGGTGCACAAAGCCTCTTGGTCTCGTGCCAAGGGCAGCAGCGCATGGCACAGCCCGGACACACACATCAGGCTCACAGCCCAGCCAAGCAGAAGGTTCCTGTTCCCTTTGGAACCCAGGACACAACCCACAGGGACCAGGCTCAACACATCTGCCTACTCGAAAGTCGTCTGGGAGCATTCTCCCGCTCATCCCTGCAAACGCGTCCCCTCAACCACCAGTTACTGCAGGCAGGATCCTCCTCCAGAAATAGCAGAAAGTTTTTCAACCTGTTTCCCAAACACTGGTGCCACACACAGCCTGAAGGCATGGGTGGGAACATGGTGCCAGCTCTTTCCAGATACACCATCCTGAGCAAGACTCTCATCTCTCTGAGCCACCACCTAGAGTCTACAAAATGCAGGTCACAGTAACTACCCTCTGGAATTGCTGCAAGGATTTGTGGGTATACATTTAATATAAACTGCCTGGCACATGGCTGGCACCCAATAAATGAGTTCCTTCCCTTCCTTCCTACTCTGTGACTTAGTTTCCCTGTCTCAGCTCCAAATCTAAAGAGACGCCAGGCTCCTCTCAGAAATGCCAAAGGGACCCAGGCAATGCAGGCAGAGAAGAAATATTTTGAACAAACCCTCCATTTTTAATCCATCAGCTTCAGCTGAGGATCCACTCCAGCTGCTGGCTGACTCCATACTCTCAATCTACTCTCTCGGCGTGGGAGAAACGCAGCACAGGTGAGTTCGCCACAGTTTTCTGAAATCCTCGTGGCACTTTCCAACCTGCTCCAACAGGGCAGCATGGGGGCTCCTCGGCTGTTCGTCGGTGTTTGGCGAACAGGGAAACACTGTAACTCTTTTTTTTAAAGTATATGGACGTGATTTGAGTCACCACTAAACTTGCAGGGACAAGGGTCCGTCGCATTCCCCAAAGTTAACCAGCACCTTCCCCCTCGGATTGGCCGGGCCACCTCATTTTGCAGCAGGCACATTCTTAAGCTGGGTCATGAGTAGTGACCGTGCTGACGGTGCCAACTCCCAGCGTGCCAAGTTGCCTTGTCCTTGTCCGGAACCTCCCCGGCCTCCGGACCCCCAGCACTCACAGGGCCGCGTGTGGCCACAGCTCTGGATCCCGGGCTCGCCGGGGAGCGGGGCTCTCGCGGACACCGCCGCTGCGGGTGGATGGAGAGCGGAAACGGCCTTCGCGGCACGAGCGGAGCTGCCATCACCAACTCTCCGCGCCGAGCCTCCGCCCGTGCACGGGGTGGCGCTTTCCCCGGCGCCCCGCACCCGTGGAGTTGTCCCTGGGCAGCTCCCCTTAGAGGGGCGCGCGCTGAGGACGCGGGGTGGGCGCAGAGCCCGCCAGGGTCCTGTTCCGGGCGCCGCAAGGCTCTGGGCACCGCAGGTGCACTGTCTCCGGGGGGCCTGCGTCCTCCAGGCTGCGAACCAGGGCTCCGAGCGCCCAGCGCGCCCCCGGGTTGGCCCGCCTGCGGTCCCCGAGGGCCTGGAGAGGGCGACCCTCTTCGGGGCTCTGAGGGCTTCCCGAGGTCGGGGGACGCCACGCGCCTCACCTGAGCGGGACGCAGACGGCCAGGTACCTGTCGACGGCCACGGCCAGGAGGCTGAAGATGGAGCTCTGCGTGAGCACGAGCACGAAGCAGGCGAGGAAGAGGCAGCCGTGGAAGTCAGTGCAGAAGCCCAAGCTGATGGTGATCGCGAAGGGGATGGCAAACAGCCCCACGGCGACGTCGGCCGCAGCCAGGGACACCAGGAAGTAGTTGGTGGGCGTCTGCAGCGCGCCAGACGAGCCCACCGCGGCGCACACCAGCACGTTGCCCGCCACCGACAGCGCGGCGACCGCCAGCTCCAGCGCCACGTACAGCGCGTCCTGCACCTCCAGCAGCATGGCCGGGCCGCCCTGGCGCCGGCGTCGCCTACCGGGGCCGCGTCTGGGCCCCACCGGGCTTGGCCGCAGCGCCCGGCCCGCCTCAGCCCGCGCCTCTGAGCCGCGCGCGGGGCCGGGCGTGGGCGGGGCGGGGCCGGGGGCCGGGGGCGGGGCGGGGCCGGGGCGGGGCGGGCCAGGCGGGGGCGGGGCGGCGGGCAGGCGGCGGCGCCCATTGGTCGGGGCTCCCGCCTGTCTCGGACTCCGAGCCGAGCACGGCCGCTCGCCGCGGCCGAGGTCCGCGCCCACGCGGGGCCGCTGCGGTCCCGGCTGCGCGCGGCGTGCGGGTGCCGGCCGAAGTCTAACCCGGACAAGTCCCCAAGCTTCCTCAAGCTCGACTCGGCGGGCGGTCGCGGGCTTCCAGCCAGGGCGCGCGGAGCCCGAGCGGCTGCGGGACGGGCCCGGCCCTGCGGGCGGAGCCTGCCGAGAGCAGCCGCAGCCGCTCGGCCGCCGAGCGGGCGCGTTGCGGACCTGACGCCTCGGGGACGCCGTGGGCAGACGGAGCTCCGCCGCGAACGGGACGAGGCGCCGCCAGGACGGCTCCGTCGCGGTCTCACCTGGCGACCTGTCCTGCACTGCCTCGTCCGCCTCCCCGCCCGGCCCCGGCGCCCGCGTCCCACGGGCGCCCCCGCCCCGCAAGCCCGGCTCGTCTCCGGTCCTGCCGCCTCTCTGCGGGACGCGGCCGGCCGTTGGCCCGCGACCCCCACGCCCCCGTCCCCAGGGGCGCAGTGTCGCCGGCGCTGCCTGCGGAGCTCCGCGTCCCCGCCGCCCGCGCCCGCCAGCCCTCGCTGCCCCGGGCCTCGCCGGCGTTCGGGGACACTCCCGGCGTGCCGCCCCCCGCCCGACAGCCTTCGCTGGCAGCCAGCGGAGAGGATAGCTGAGGAAGTGCTTGTAAATGGTGTCAAGCGGAACATAAAACATGGGGGTGACTGCTAAGGGGCGCAGGATTTCTTTAGCGAGTGATGAAAACGTTCTCAGTGTGGCAATGGTTCAAAATTCTGTGGATATAGGAAAAAGCCTCAGAACTGTACACCCGAAATGGATGCATTGTATGCTACACGAATTGTGGATGCCAAGGCAGCCGCAATAACAGCAGCAAGCCCCCAGCCTCCGAGAGGCCTGGACAGTAACATCTGCCCCCGTAACGAGGACGGCAGCATCTCCAGAGCGCTCACAGCAGATGTCTTAGCTGGGTAAGACCATCACAGGGAATTTTTTGTTTCTATTTTCCATAAAGTTTCGTTACTTCTATAATGGAAAAGTTTGATTTACGTATTAAAGTATTGGCGAGCCCACAGGTTCCATGCCCTGGTCATCTGAGTTTTGACACACCTGCTCCCCGCGGCCATGTTCCCACAGCACTTGACACAGACTTCTGCCACCAGGTGATTAACCAGGTCAGAGACCTCAGGCAGTTTATGGACCAGCATGTCCTCTCCTCGGAATGGCTAACGGGATGGAGTCAGAGGAGGCTTTCTGGGGCACTAGCTTCTGCAGAGTGGGCAGTGTGGAAGTGCCATTGTGGGGAGCCATGCTGGGCAGGGGTGGCAGTAGGGGCTTGCCCAGGGACGCCACACCCAGGAAGAGTGGAGAAAAGGAAGGTCTGGCAGGGGAGGCTCTGACTGCTGGGCTGGAGGTGCCAGGGCACCAGTCTGGGGAGGTCTCAGGGCAGGGCAGGGATGGTCAGAGCATTCTCCGGCAGTGGCCAATGGAGAGTTCGCAGAGGGAGGAGGTGGCGGGTGCCCAGCTTGTTCTGTGAGTGGCTCCCGCACACCCTGCAGCTGCAGGCCTGGGCTCCACTCCAGCATTTTCTGTGCCCAGAATCCCCATTTCCCCTTTCCAGAGCCCAACCTCCTTCAGGAAACCTTCCCCGAATCACCAAATCACCCAAATAGGAAGAGCCTCTAGTTCAGGGTAGTGCTCTGCCCCTCTGTGTGGCAGTCTGCCTCCCCCAGGCAGAGCTGCCCTCCCCACGCCCTCCCCACCACAGCCCCACCCAGCACAGTGCCCTTTACTCACGCAACCGCCCTCCCTTCTCCACAAGGTCTCTGTGAAGTGAATTGTGATTTCCTGACTCCATCAACCCCAGTGCAGGACTCAACATAGGATTTGAATTGACTCACTGGGTCCATGGGGTGGCAGTAATGGTAACAGGCAGTTATTGTTCAGGAGATGCAAGGAGGATGGGTGGAGTCTGGAGGGAGTCATGGAGTTTAGTCTTGAAAGGAACGGGGGTGCAGTGAGCAGAGGCTGGGTCCCAGCAGCAGAGAACCGGGGTTGATTCCCAACTCTACTGTTGACCTTGAACAAGTCAATTAATCTTCCTAAGGCACCATTTCTATGCATAAGATGGATGACAGTACCTGTTTCCCTGGTGTGAGGCTACAAAGGGCAGAAGGAGCCATCTGACCCCTTGCAGGATCCAGACTCCTTGAAAACAACTGGGTGATGGAAGCATTTGGACAAGTTAGAACTAGAGCCTTAGAAACTCACATGGGTCTTTAACTGACAAAAGCAGAAGGGCACATTTTGTGAACTAATGGACCCTCAAAGGACCTCTTCTAGACTGCTAGCATCCATCCGCTCACCTCCCATACTCTCCCCTTTGCCTCAGCTGCCAGAGCAGGATCCACCTGGCATCCAGATGGTCCCAGAGTAGATGCAGCACTCAGAGATGTCATGAAAGACCCAGGCTCGCTCTTTCTGTTCTGCCATCTTCAGTAGCTTTCCTTTTAGGGTTATTGCCGTATAGTCACAGAAAGGCTGCCACACAGCAGCAAGCATCACTTGCTCATGCAACCTCATTCAAAGCAGAAGGGGGCTAACCACCCTACCATTTATCATGGTAGAAAGTCATGGATCACATGCTACCCAACACCAATCATAAGCACAGGGAAATGGAATATTATTATTAAGATGGCAATACTACCCAAATTGATCTACAGATTCAATGCAATCTCTTTCAAATTCTTACTGGCTTCTTTGCAGAAATTGACAGACTGATCCTAAAATTTATATGGAAATGTAAGGGCTGCAGATTAGCCAAAACAATCTTGAAAAAGACAAAGGAAATCGGAGGATTAACACTTCTTGATTTCAAAACTTACTACAAAGCTACAGTTATTAAGACAACGTGGTACTGGCATAAGGACAGATATATAGATTGATGGAATAGAACTGAGAATCCAGAAATAAAGCATCCTATTTATAGTCAATTGAAGGCCGGGCGCAGTGGCTCACGCCTGTAATCCTAGCACTCTGGGAGGCCGAGGCGGGCGGATCGCTCAAGGTCAGGAGTTTGAAACCAGCCTGATCAAGAGCGAGACCCAGTCTTTACCAAAAATAGAAATAAATTAATTGGCCAACTGAAAATATGTAGAAAAAATTAGCCGGGCATGGTGGCGCATGCCTGTAGTCCCAGCTACTTGGGAGGCTGAGGCAGAAGGATTGCTTGAGCCCAGGAGTTTGAGGTTGCTGTGAGCTAGGCTGACGCCACGGCACTCACTCTAGCCTGGGCAACATAGTGAGACTCTGTCTCAAAAATAAATAAATAAATAAATAAAATTATAGTCAATTGATATTCAACAGTGGTTCCATGATAATTTAATAAGGGAAGAATAGTCTTTTCAACAGATGGTCCTTGGACAACTGGATATCCACATGCAAAAGAATGAAATTGGTCCCCTACCTCAAATCATATACAAAAATTAACTCAAAATGGGTCAAAAATCTAAATATAAGAGCTAAAACTATAAAACTCTTAGAAGAAAACATAGGTATAAGTATTTATGACCTTGGATTAGGCAACAATTTTTTAGCTATGACACCAAAAACCCAAGCAATCAAATAAAAAATAGAAAAGTTGGACTTCATCAAAATTAAAAACTTTTGTACAACAAAGGGCACCATTAAGGGAGTGAAAAGACAGCCCACTAAATGGGAGAAAATATTTGCAAATCATATATCTGATAAGAGTCTAGTGTCCAGAATATATTAAAAACTCTTACAACTCAGTGATAAAAAGACAAATAACCTAATTTTTTAAATGGGCAAAGGATTTGAAAGGACATTTCTCCGAAGAAACTATAGAAAAATGAGTCAGATAGCTTATAACTTGATCCTGTGTAGAGAGGTGAAATGATTGAAGCTGTAGGTGACTGGGTGACTTTCCCAGAGCCACCACACACAGCTGGTAAGTGGCAGAGCTGGGTCTTAAGCCAGGTCTGTTTGCATTCCAGCTGTGCCCATACCATGCCCAGCCCAGGGCCAGATGTGCCTGCAGGTATTTGGTAAGGAAAAGGACACTGAAGTCTTTCTTAGGCTGTTTCTACCCAATGTCAATGTCCTTTAAGGATATCAGATCTCACTTCACACTTGAAGGGATGCTGGGGAGGACTGAAGGTTCCCAGCCTTCTGGAGTAGGATTTAGAGTTACCCTAGTGGTGCCATTGGCAGAGTCTAGTTGTTGAAGCATGAATCTCTGGGGGGAAAATCCCAGATAACATAGAAATTAAATCCGGACACCCTGCCTCCCTCCTCTTGTCTTTCCTGTCTGTGTGGCCCCAAGGTAGCACCTAATTCTGCTTATTCTGTTTGGGTTCATCACTTCCACCCCCCCACTGCCTTTCTTTCAACAAATGGGGGCGTGAGGGCAAGATGGCCCCACATGGGCACACCTGAGGACCATCCAGGCCCCAGGCAGGCCCCTTGCTGCCCTTCTCCTGCCATCTGTGAGTATCCTGGCCACCCAGTCTCTTCTCTGGGAAGCTTGTTTGATTTCCACCAAATTCTCAAGCTGCAAGCCCATTGTTATACTGTGTCCCTGTCTCTGGAGACTTCTACAGTTCCTTCATTTGAAATGATGCACATGCACTTGTTTCTGAAGCTAATTTCAGAGACCTCGGGTGGAAAACATCATTTTTCACCAGTGTGGTTTGCCAAACACAGCAGCTGAGGAGGCTGGAGGAGCCATGAAGAAATTTTAGAACCCATTAATCAGCTTTTCACCACATATTTGAGTTATTTATTCCACACTCATAACCTTCACTGCTCCCACATGAACTGTGGGATGTTGCCTCAGGCCAGCTGCGTAGTTACTGTCACTACCAAGAATAAGCAGCTTGCAACAGCTCTGCTTAGTGGCTCCCCAACAGTAATCCCCACTTGTTTGGTCACTAACAGAACCCCAGTGTTGTCCAGGGTTTTGGCAGTAAAATGCCCACCCCCAGTCGGTGAAGTGTGATTGGTCTAAGCCACTCAGATGATCTCTTTCCCCGTTGCCAGTGATGGGTCAAGGAATGGGCATGTGACTAATTTTGGCCGATGGAATGTAAAGGGAATTATGGGGTTTGGACCTTCTCCCTCCCTTCCTGCTTTGGACAATGCTACATAAAAACATGGTACTTAGGGCTGTGGCCACCATCTTGCAACAATGAAGTGACAAATCTGAGGTGAAAACCAACATAGTGAAGGTGATGGGAAAGATGGAGCAAAGAGCCCTGTCCCTGATCACAACCTTGAACAGATCAACCAACCCCCAGGACACCTACCTCTCTCTGGACTTCTTATTCGGTCGCGCCATAAACGTCCCTGTGGTGTGAGCCACTATCGCCCATGCATTCTGCGGCTTGCAGCAAAGGAGCCTACAGGATTCAGAGCTATAAGAATGCTTGGGTCAAGGAAATCTTGGTTCTTGGTTCATCCTTCAAACAGAACCTCTTGGAAGATGACGGCAGTCGGGGTCTGTACCCTCCAGGACAGGGCCGGCTCTCCCTTCACGGCTGGTGCCACGGCTTCACATCTTTGAACTTTTATTTTCTCAGTCATGAAATAAGAAAGTTAAATCCAGCGACCTCTAAGGTCTTTCTTCTCTACAGCCTCTTACTAATCAGAGTTCCGGACAGAAATCGTAAATGCTGCAGCAGCCACAGGAAGCCCAACAGAACCTAGCGGGAGGCCAGCGCCTGCCCAGCCTCCAGCTGCGGGTGAGAAGCTCAGCTCCACTCAGCTGGGGCAACTTCTCCAGCACCCTGGGTGATGGCTGCAATTCTGGGGACAATGAAAAACTCATCAAAGGAGAATTGCCACCTACTCAAGAGTAAAGATTGTCCAGGGTGGGAAGGTAAAACTGGGCTTCTGGCGACTCAGGATGGAATGCGGAGCTGCTGTCCAAGGCCAAGTCTAGTCTCTGTTGTTAATGTTCTGTTTTTATATACCGCAAACGTGATGTGTACTCACAGTACAAATTTAAACTCACAGAAATGTTTAAGATAGTAAAAGTGCCCTCCCCAACCTCCCTCATCCTACCACCCCAGCGGTTAACAGTTTTGAGTGTCGTTTCATGTATTTTCATGTCCCTGAACAAACATAATGCCATATATTATATAGACTCAGAGATACCAGTGATGACACATCCTATGCAAACGTGGAAAAGCTATGCGACCTGGAACTAGTGCAATACACAATATGCATTTATACATACACTGTACAGGTTTTTAAAAAACAAAAGTATACTTATTCTATCCACAGTCAAGAAACCCCTGTTTTTAACAACTATACCTTGTGGACATCTTTCTAAGAACTCATTGGTACCATCTTTCTTATAGATGTCTGGTCTTCCATACTGTCAGGCAAACCCCAGTTTCCTCCCCAGTCTTCCACCCACGGCCAGCTTGCCCCATTACTGTCGCTGTGCGAGACTCTCAGGCACAGCACTTCCCGAGCCCCCACGAACCCCTCTGCGGGTCCAGTGTCCAGAAGTAGGACTGCTGGGACAAAGGTTTATCCACTTAACATTTTTCGTAAGCATCTAACGCATCAGCATCTCCAGAACGCTACCACTCATTTATCCCCTTACCAACAGTGTATGAAAGCACTCATTTCTGTATAATTTTGCCAAAACAGAATATAAGCAATATTTTTTGTTTCTTCCAATCTGATAGGTAAAAAGCTATATCTTTGTTGTTTTATTTTCCATTTCTTTAGTTTCTAGTGGTCAAGCTTTTCTTTCATTTTGCTAATACTTTGCATTTTTTCCTAAAAATTGTCTGTGAGTCCATTTTTTTTTTTTGAAACAGAGTCTCTACCCTGGGCTAGAGTACAGTGGTGTCGTCATAGCTCACAGCAACCTCAAACTCCTGGGCTCAAGCAATCCTCCTGCATCAGCCTCCCAGGTAGCTGGGACTACGGCATGCGCCACCACACCGGGCTAATTTTTTTCTATTGTTAGTGGAGACAGGGTCTCGCTCTTGCTCAGACTGGTCTCGAACTCCTGGCCTCAAGTGATCCTCCCACCTCGGCCTCCCAGAGTGCTAGGATTGCAGCTGTGAGCCACTGTGCCCGGTCTGAACAGATTTTTGATTGGATTGTTTGTCTTATCCATGTTGAGAGCTCTTTGTACATTAGTTATTAAGTAGTGAACATTTTATATTGCTTGCCATATACTTCAAATACTGTTCTCAGTCTGTTTTTCCCCCAGTCTGTTTTTAATCTTTTAACTTTATGATGTCTCTTGTCACAGAAGTTTTTCATTTTTATGTGGTTAAGTCTGTCAGTCCATCTCTTCCATTTATGGCTTCTGGGTTTCAGGTCTGGGAGAGTAAGGATCTGGTCCACCTGTCTCCCGCCACGCCCACTGCCTGTCCTGTCCCCCCGTCTGGCAGTCCCCGCGCATGTTGGTAGCTCGGCACTGCTGGACCCTGTTCTGACTCAGGGATCCCCTTCTCCTCTCTCCCGCTTTGCGGGTCCTGTGCTTGGAACGCGCTGGGTCTTTACGGTGTGTTTCGTGTGTGCTACGGCACATCCCCTTCTTTACTGTCACTCCACGTTTCCTCTGCTGGGCTCGTTCTTCCTCCAACTTAGACTCACTTGTCAAGTTCCAAACAAGCACGGTTGGGCTGGCCCATCTGAGCAAACACTTGGTTGGATATTATGGAGTTTGGCAGACACTATTTTCTCTAAATGAAAAAAATAATATGGGCATTTTAATGATAGTTTTGAGACTTGGCACTTAGACTGAGGTCAGGAAAACAACCAGAGTGCTGGGCTGGTGTTTGCAAGCATTTTGGCTCACGCCGAGCCGGAGCTAAGTGCCTGTTGCCCTGCTCCACCATGCAGGTCCCCGCCCTCGGGAGTCCCAGCATCTAGGGAGAGACCCACGACGTGCAAGGATGAGGAGGCAGGAGTCCTCCCTAGAGACTCCCAAGGGCCCCGGGCAGAGCATGGGGCAGAGACACAGCCTGGTCCAGCCCTGCAACCCAGTGCCAGCTGCATGGCCTCAGGGCCATAGGATAGCCTCAGTTTCCCCAAGCTGACATTTTGCTTTTAACCAATTTAAACATTTTAACCACTTCGGTACCAGCGTCGACTATAGTGGACAGCCACGGATGAACGCGCACAGCCCAGCGTGACTATAGCCGACAGCCACGGATGAACGCGCACAGCCCAGAGTGACTGTAGCCGACAGCCACGGATGAACGCGCACAGCCCAGCGTCCACTATAGCCGACAGCCACAGATGAACGCGCACAGCCCAGCGTGACTATAGCCGACAGCCAGAGATGAACGCGCACAGCCCAGCGTGACTATAGCCAACAGCCACAGATGAACGCGCACAGCCCAGCGTGACTATAGCCGACAGCCACAGATGAACGCGCACAGCCCAGCGTGACTATAGTCGACAGCCACAGATGAACGCGCACAGCTGAGTGTCAACTTTAGCCGGCAGCCAAAAGCTTTTACTTTTATCTCTGCAGTTGAATTGTGTACGTTCAGCTAATAAGTACCACGAATCTGTGACCTTTTAACAAGTCCTTAGTAGGAGTTATTATAGTTATTTTCCTAAAGCTGCCTGTAAAGTCAAACAAGCTTTCAGTGCTTTAAAGCTTTCCTCATCACACAAGAGCAAAACGGATTCGTCGTCAACGCACAGCGCAAACTACCAGGCGGACTGTGAGTGCCGGCTGCGGGCCAGGCTTCGTGGTTGGTGAGCGCCGCACCGAAGTGGTTAAGTGTAGAGTCAGTGGCCTTTGGTACATTCACATTGTTGTGCAGCCGCCACCACCTGCGTCTCCAGAATGCTTCCTTTGCAAAGCTGCCACTCTGTCCCCATCAAACAGTAATTCCCGCCCAGCCCCTGGCACCCACCATGCCACTCTCTGTCCCTGTGGGTCTGGCACGGTGCATACCTCGCATATCTAGAGTGTGTATCACTTGGTGTCTGGCTTATCTCAGCCAGCATAATTGTCTCAAGGTTCACCCACGTGGTGGCATGGTGCAGAATTTTCTTCTTTTTTAAGCCGAGTAATGTCCCACCACATAGACACACAATGTTTTGTTATCCTCCCATCCTCTGGTGGACACTCAGGCTGTGTCCACCTTTCTCTGCTGTGCGTGGTGCTGCCGTGAACACGGGGCTGCACCACGGTACTTCTGTGCTAGGAAGGCTGGGAGCACAGTGCCCCCGGCCACCCCTCCCCAACCAGGCCAGGCTCCCACAGGCTGGGCAGAGACAGCGTGCTCAGTGAGTCCCTCCCTTGGTGATCATGTGACAGCCTCCGCTCATCCTGGGGTCCACCTGTGGCTCCTGGGCTCACCTGGGGGTTCCATTACCCCGACTCCTCGAGAAAGTGCTCTTGGCCTTCCTGGTTTAGGCTGGATTCCACGTGACGGTCCACACTGTTGTGGTCCATATGGTTCAAAACATTCCCTGATCTGACCCAAAAGCCCACCCTTTCCTGACCCCCAAATTTCCACCAGGGTGCTGGGAACTCATGGTGTCAACAGAAAATCCCCACATCATCGGCCTTTTCTCTGAACAGCCTCCACCCTCCTGCTCTGATGGCAGCTGGGCTCTCCCTGGGGACGCTCTGTCAGCAGTGGCTGCTTTGTCCCCACGCCCTGCGTCCCAGAGGACCCGCAGCTGACAGTTCCTTCCCTACTTTTCCACAGTATTCCTGTCTTCTTTCATAACAACCCGGTCTCTCTGAGAGGCTGCCCCACCTGGAGCCTTGCTTGCTGCGGTCACCTCCTGGCGAGGGGGCAGTCAGTGGGAGCTGCCGCTCGGGGAGGTCCCTCGCCCTGCACAGTCTCCTCTCACCCGGCGCTCCTGCCCTCGTTCCTGGCAGCTTCAGCAACGTCCTTTCTTGAACCCTCCTGCCTCTGTTTCCCAACCTCTTCCTCCACAACCTTTCCCTCCGACACACCTGAGCCACCTTCACGGGGTCCTGGCCAAGGACAGGGACCCGTCACTCGCAGTAACTGAATCTTCTCCAGAATTTCTGCTCAGGAGACCCCTCTCCGATTGCTGGCCCCGTTTTACGCCCCTGTCCTCTGGCCCAATGCTGACTCCAGCCCGGGGCCATGAAGTAGCCGCACCGCCGTGGAAGCGCAGGCGCTGCCCAGCCTCCTGCCTCCACGCCAGGGACTCCCCCCCCAGCATCCACCCCCCAGCATCCTCCCCCC
>VBSM01000725.1:1036387-1075584 GCA_008086735.1 Cheirogaleus medius
CCGCCTGACACCTCCCGCAAAGCTACCAGCAGCACACACCTTGCCCGTCCGCGGCCGCCCCCGGGCCTCATCTTGCTGTCCTCTCGGTGTGGGTCACCCGGCACTCCCCTGTGTGAGGCCCGTGGCCTCCCTGCCCGGGACGGTTTTGCTTTGTTCTTCTGGGCTCCAGCCACCTGCACTCCCTGCCACTCGCCCTCCCCGCCGGCTGTCTACCCCACAGGCGCCCCCACTTCCAGGGGGAGCCACAGGGCCCCGTTTCTGCGCTGGCTACCCCGCTCTACACCACACCTGGCCGCGGTCCCTCACCTCTCACCTGAGCCGTGGCATTGGCCTCCTAGCAAGAATTGACTTTACTTTATGATTTGAGTTTAGTTTTACACTCTGGTCCCTCTACAATCACGTCTCTGCACGGCTTCCAAAGAGAGAGCCTAAAAACATAAACTGACCTTCTCCGAGTCCTGTGCTGGGCCACTCCCGATGGGGCCCGGAGGCTCTGCCCTCCCTGCCTCTCTCCCAGGCCGCCTTCTGCCGCCCCGGCCCACCGAGCTCTCCCCAGGTGCCCCGGGCTCCCCGCACCTCTCAGGTGTCTGCTGGAATGCCGCTGCGCACTCAAAGAGGCTCCCTGCGACCGTCCTCCCCGGAACAGCGCTGCGTCCTCGCCTTGCGCGGCCTGTGCTCCGCGCGCGATACCTGCCGCCCTGCGCGCTCCCGCCTCCCACCTGCGCCCCCGCCGGCACGCGAGCTCCGAGACCCGGGCCGGAGCGGGCTCACCCAGCGGGGCGGACGCAGACCGGGGGCAGACGCATCGCGGGGCTGCTCAGAGACGCCGGGCGGAAAGCGTGCGGTGAACAGACCCGACGCTGCGTTATCGCTTATTCAGAGTCAAATGCAGCCAGCTTTTTAAAACAATAAGATTAAGTAACCAGAAAAAAAATTGCTTTGGAGAAAAAAATAAGGAATTCCTCTCAACCTATGCCTTACCATTAAATGTGTCTGGTTTTTATACTTTTGAAAAGGGGGTCACAATTACTAACTCAGGTTAATTATTTAAATAAGCAGCGAGGAGGAGAAGGTGGTCAGAGCCCGGCACTCGCGGCCCTGCAAGCACGGACTCGGGCTCCACTGACATCTTCCATTTCAACTACATTTGAAGGGAAGACTCCTCATTAACACAACAACCAAGCATGCTCAGAACTGATAAAGTCGACATACAATGTACAATTACTATTTATAAATATGGAGGTGAATATCAAAAGAAACGTTCAAAAGACTGGAAGGTGGAAGGGGTCGGGGTCAGTGCTAGGAGAGTAGACCGCTGTCTTTTGACGGAAACCGCAAACGACTTGACTTTTTAGCTTGTATCACTATAGAAAAAAGTAAATATACTTATTAAAAATGTATATAAATTCATACCCCACATGTACATCAGGATAAATCCCAAATGCATCAAGGATTTAAAATAGAACAATGAAAGTTCTAGAAGAAAATATTGGAGCATGCCTTTATAACCTTGGAACAGGGAAGGACTTTTTAGCTTCGACTTAAAATCGAAATTCATAAAAGAAAAGATAAAAAAAGTTTCTGCATGGTGAAAATAAACAAATCATCATAAGCAAAGACAAAAACAAACCACTCTCTGGGGAAACTCTTTGCAATGCACAAAAAGCTCCAAGATAAGGTTTCCAAACAGCAAGAACGTGGGCAAAGAATATGAAAAGGCAATTCACAGAAAAAGGAACACAAATAGAATTTTAAAACATATTCAGCCTCATCTATAACAAAATGAAAACTAAATTCAGATCCCACTTCTCACCTATCAGATGGGCGAAAACCCTAAGATCTGATAACACAGCCTGTGGGCCACGCTGCGCTGCGGGGAGACACCTCCTGAGATGCTGATGAGAGAACGAGTTAGTCCAGGTCCCACAGAGGTAGTTTGGCAGTTTCCATCAGAAGTATAGACTCTTTGACCCAGCACGTATGCGCCTGAAACTTGACACATGAACCCATCTATACATATGCACATTGTATAGCAAAAGACTGGAAACAACCCCTGTGTTCATCATCTATGAGGTGACCTTATGTCCCAGTTTGCTTGGTTCAGCCCTGGCTTACACCTCTGTCCCAGTGTGATTAATAAGAGAGCCCCTCCTATGTACTGATAGGGAAATGTCTCCAAGACATATTGCTAAGTGAAAAGAAAAAACCCCAAGCAAACAACAACAAAAAGCAATGTGCAGAACAACATGCACAGCATGCTAATTTTGGGGTTAAAAAGAAGGAGGGAATATAATAATATTCACATTTGCCTGTGTATGCCTAAGAAACTCTGGAAGGATATACAAAACAACTGGTAACAGTGGCTACCAGTGTGTATTTTTGAGACAAGTGAAAAATTTTGAACTTATTCAAAGAGTTAAATTTTAAGATGAAAAAGTATATGAATTATCACAGGGAATTTTAGTTGCCTACACAATATTGATGCTTCCTTTTAGTAACAGAATTCCAGACAACCCCTTTTCAGCCATGGGACTAATGAAATATAAGGGAAAGTGTTATATGGGTCTTCTAGGAAGACTTAAGAGGGCAGGGCACTTGTTCACTCTTTCTCTATCCTGTCACCTGGGATACAGTTGTGATGACTGGAATTCTGGCAACTATTTTAGATCATGAGGGCAAATGCCACTCCCTCAGGGATGTCAGAGCTGAAAGGTGCCTGGATCCCTGATGATTTTGTGAAACCAACATATCAGCTTTGGATTTTTTAACCTCTGGACTTGTTTTTTTATAGGGAATAAGCAAGTTTCTTACCTTAAGACACTATTTTTCAGGTCTCTATTCCTTGCCTCTTAACCTAATCCTAACTAACTGATACATAAGTGTGCAAACTACAGAAAGAATGTTAATTTTGGTTATCCATTTTTGGTGTGATAACAGGAAATTTTTATTTTCTTTGTACTTTTTGGTATTTTCTGTACTAGACATGTATTTCGAACTATTATTTTAAAACATTTACACAATTATAGCAAATGGATCTTCCAGTTTCTGATTTTGTGTCAGGAGAATTTCAGATTCAAGGGAGATGATGACGACAAGGAAGATTAGGGGTAACGTGTCCAGAAGCCCTTCGCAAGGACTCCACCACTGCAGAAGGGTAGGCTCAGGCCTCCCAGGTGAGGAAAAGCCATGCTGTTGCTTCAAATTGTAAATGGGACCCAGAAGATGCTTGGAGCCAGTTCTGATTGAGATTCGCCAAATCCCCAGGCTCTACTCCTCAGCTTTCTGCTGGGAAACAGGTTTCCATTGTCTGCCGACTGTCTGGGGCAGGGAGAGACGCAGCAGCCCCCGCCGCCCTGGACGACAGAGCGCACGTGGGCGCCCGGCCGCCTCACCCTGGAGCGGCAGAAGGCTGGCGCATGTTCCTGGACTCGAACGCTGGTTTCCTATGCTGCCATGAACAGACAATTCCAGAGCGAGAGTCTTCTGGATGGCGCGAGGGAAGCGGCTCGTGCCCCGACGCCTGCAGTCATGCAGCCTGAGAGTCACGCAGAGCTTGCGACGAGCTGCGAGTTTGAGCAACGGCCAATTTCTTTGCCATCGTGGTTTCCACCAGGTCTTAACTTGTTCTGTCGCCACATCCTGTCTGTGATCGGGGTGTTTAGGGGTTTTCTGACTCTGTGTTAAGCTGCACCTGCTGGTTCCCCGTCTCACCATGATGCACCTTTCTGGCATGCCATTTTTATTCAATGATTTTTTTTGGAAGAAAAGTTATCCTTTTTGTATTAAATTATCAGTAATGTGTTACAAAGGGAATAGGGACCTTAAAATTCCTCAATATTGTTAAGCCTTCAATATAGAAGACTTAAAAAAAATTCTTGTAGTGCACAGCTTCAGACTGTGTTCTGCGAGCCCTGAGGTGCCACCTGGGTGCTTTGGTCCAGGGAAAAGGTTTAAAACTCTGGCTTGAAGGATTTCATGCTCATCCTAATTATAACTGTCTCTGGTGCTGCAACACATTCAGTCTTGTCTAGACAAATTCTCCCAATTCCTTCACCAAGAAAGGTTTTTATTAGGTCATTAAATATGAAATGTCCGATTTCAAATCAAAAGTGTAGATTATTATATCTCAAACATGAAGCAGTACAATTAATCAAAGTATGTGCCTAAACTATCGACACAGTTTTCCCATCTTAATGGTAGCTTGTTTATGCCAGCAGGGAAGAAGCCTGGAGATTGCAAGAGGCGTTTTCCACAGCTTGTTGAGAATTGAGTACTTTTCCTTGCAAGAAGTTGTCCAAAGCCTGGAAGAAGTGGGAGTCAGCTGGTGCAAGGTCTGGTGAATACGGTGGATGACACGGAGTTTCCAAGTCCAGCCTCTGGAGTTTGAGCAGCATTGTTTGTGTGACAGGGGGCTGAGTGTGGTCTTACAAGAAGATCAGCCTGTCTCTCTTGACCAATCTCGGCTGCTTAATCACAAGCATCCTCATCATTTGGTCCGACTAGTTGCAGGAGACATCCGCTGTCATTGACTGACCAGGTTTCATGAAGCTGTAGTGGATAACACAACACCAGCGCTGGACCACCAGACACCGTTAGCTTTTTGTGATGAATATTCGGTTTTGGACGGTGTTTCAGCACTTCGTCTTTATCCAACCACTGCGCCTGCGAACACTTGCAATTATCAAAAAGACTCCATTTTTCATCACACTTAACAATATGGCGTAGAAATGGTTCACCTTTATGTCATGACAGCAAAGAAAGGCAAGCTTTGAGAAGATTTCTCTTCTGATGCTCATTTAATTCATTCAGAACCCATGTATCCAGCTTCTTCACCTTGCCCATTTGTTTCAAATGGTCCAATATTGCTGGAATAGTAATGTCAAACCTTGCTGCTAATTCACGTGTAGGTTGAGATGGATTCGCTTCCACTACAGCTTCCAGATCATCATTATCCACCTTGATGTGAGGTCACCCACACGGCTCATTTTCAAGATTAAAATCACCAGAGCAGAACTTCTCAAACCATAGACTACTGTGCATTCATTAACCACATGCTTCCGAAACACTTCGTCGATATTTCGAGCTGTCTGCACTGTGTTGGCTCCACAACGGAACTCACATTCGAAAATATTAGTAACACAAATTTTTGACTTATCCATAGTTTCACAAAAATTGCTCTAAAAAATTTGAACGATAATCACAACTGTGCTCGAAAGACTGAGGGTGTACCTTTACAATAAACATAAAACAAGAAGTGTCAAAGTGAAATATCAGCGATATCAACTGTCAAACTTAGTACTTAATGAGATCAAACATTTCATATTTAATAACCTACCCAATATTAATATAAAAGGTGGCTGGAGAAAGGGGGTTGTTTCCATCCTGTACACCCAGCCCACCACTGGAGCCTCCCCTGCCCGGGCCTCCCTTCCCTTCCCCCACCCTCCACTGCAATACCTGCTGGCCCTTCCAATGTGCCTGCCATGGGGCCTCCAAGCACCCACTTCCTGCTGAGCAGCTGGTGCCAAGACATAACAGCGGGCCACAGAGATAGGTCCCTGCCCTGGCATAGCTTGGAGTCCTGGTTGAGGATGGGGCGCAGACGTCCACTCCAAAATGACACCCATAGCTGGGTAGCTGTGCATCTGACAATGGCCCTGAAGTGAAATATGAAAGCGCGCTGAGAGATTATTTCAGCATGCTCAGTCTAACTGGGGCGAGGGGACTTCTCTACGGTAGTCTTGTGTACGGTGGCCCCAAAAGCTGAGTGGAGCTGGGCAGGTGGGGACAGAGGCGGAGGCGACTCAACCGGCTCGAGTGGGATTGGAGGGGCACCTTCAAGGGCTTTGGCTGGAAAATTGGGGTCAAACAATCCCAGCTGGTCCCTACCAGGGTCTGCACTAGGCCACTGGCTTTACAACAAGACACCTCCAGTGCGCAGCCGTGGCTGGGGACAGCGGGGGGCTGAGGTGGCGGCGCTGGGGAGGCCATGCTGCATCTGGAGCATGTCGCTCGTGGCCGGTGGCCTCGCTGAGTGCCAGACCAGCTGCCCGGGCAGAGGGGAGCATGAGCTTCCTCCTGAGGATGGAGATGGGGCAGCAGTAACGGGGCGGGCCTTCTCTTGGGTGACTCTGGGCTCACGATTCGTTCGGTTGGAGCTCCTCCTGCCTGGGCCTAGGCGCCCCTCTGGCAGCACCCTTCCTGCCCCTTGGCTCCTAGGGGCTGCCAGTGAAATCTGAGATTCAGATAACAAATAATTCCTAATAAAAGTAAGTCCTGAATATTGCAGGAGATGTACTTATGCTAACGGTTTATTCACTGTCCTGTATTGTATGTGGTGACCCTACTTGGCCTACAGACCAGGTCGCCTCCACCTGTTCATCAGGGCACTAGCCAAATGCATTCTCCCTAGAGCCTCCCAGCTCCTATACCCCCTAAGCCTCACGTCACTGCTGGCAGAACAACGAAACATGTGCTGCAAGGCTCAGGCTCAATGTCCCCTTCTGAGAAAGGGTTTAAGCTAACCATCTTTTAGGGGCCAGGAGGTGGAAGAAAATAGCCCACTGCAATGGACTGAATGTTTGTGTCCCCTGGGTTTGTGTGTTGAAACCCTTACCCCCAATATGAAGGTATTCAGAGGTGGGGTCTTTGGCGGGATGAGGTCATGGGGGGGGAGCCTCCTGATGCGGGCCGGGCCCTGGAGGAGGCGGGTGTGGGCTGTTCTCCTTACCAGTGAGGGCACAGCAAGAAGTTGACCATCTGCGACCTGGAAGAGAGCCCTCCCCACAGCCCAGCCACGCTGGCAACTTGATCTCAGACGTTCAGGACCATGAGAAATCAATGTCTGTTGTGGGGCTGGGCGCGGTGGCTCACGCCTGTGATCCCAGCCCTCCGGGAGGCAGAGGTGGGGGGATCTCGCGCGCTCAGGAGTTGGAGACCAGCCTGAGCAAGAGCGAGACCCCGTCTCTACTAAAAATAGAAAACATTAGCTGGGTGTGGTGATGTGCACCTGTCGTTCCAGCTACTCGGGAGGCCGAGTCAGGAGGATCACTCGAGCTCAGGAGTTTGAGGTTGCTGTGAGCTAGGCTGACACCACGGCACTTTAGTCCCAGTGACAGAGCCAGGCCTTGTCTAAGAAAATAAAAGCCCGTTGTACACAAATGGCCTAGTGGACAGGGCTCCGCCACAGCCGCCTGCAGACTCAGGAAGGAGAGCAGGACGGCAGGGGACGGAGGTGGCAAGAGGCAGAGGTGGGTTAGGACTGAGGACTGAGCAGGTGCCTTGACAGGTGGTCAGGGCAATGGGGAAGGGGAGCCTGAGCCAAGGAGCCAAAGAGGTGGTGGTGAGTTCCCAGGTGCTCCCTGGGCAGGACCGGCTGGGCGGGGCGTTTGACCCGTTTTTGGCCAATGGGCTGGAACTGGGAGAGGCGCTTGAGCTGTCCTTGAACTCTTGCTTAGTCTTCCATTAGCAAAAGAGACATATGTGGAAACTCCCTTCTGGCTAAAGATGTGTTAGAGGTCTCCGTGTGCGAACTCATCTCTAACCTTCACCTGACAGGAATCATTCATTTGTTTTTCAAATAGGAACTCACAGCAAGGGCGCCTTCTCCATGGAGGGGAGTGCGGAGCCGTGGCTGGGAGCGCGGGCTTTGGCGCCAGACTGCTTGGGTTTAAATCTTTGCTTTGCCTTCTCCGGGCTGAGCTACCTTAGGCAAGTTTCTGTGTCTCAGTTTCCTCGTCTATAAAATAGTCTAGCATCTACCTTGTTCCCTGGCCAAGCCCTTCCAATCAGGGACCTGCTCAGCCCACGCTGGTGCGGGGTTTCCAGCTGCAGTGGCACAAGGCTCTATCCCAGGAGACACATCAGTGTACGGGCCACCAAGAGGCTTGGCTTATTCCTGAGCAGGTGGCCACACTGGGTGCCACATGGCACGCCCACCCAGCTGACTGGTTGGTCAGCTGGCTGACCCAATGCACTGGGGCTCTCTCAACCTAATGTCCTTCCAATTACATTTTTTAAATAAAACAAAGAGAGAGGGAAACAGGTAACCCCAGCCTGACTCTTGTTTCAGACACAGGTGATTGAGGCAAGGTGTTTTACCTTGATAAGGAGGAGGAGTTGTGAAGTCAGTGGAGAGGAGATCTACTGTGAAATCGGTGCCCACAGAGGCAGGCGGGGAGACCTAATGGTGGGCCAACCTGATACTTCTGCGTGATGGCTAATTTTATGTGTCTGCTTGACTGGGCCAAGGGACGCCCTGGTTGTTGGTTAAACATCGTTTCCGGGTGTTTCGGGAAGAAATCAGCATTTGAATTGGTGGGCCGTGCCAAACAGGTGGTGCTGCCCACATGCACAGGCATTATCCCATCCCATCCACTGAGGGCTCGAATAAGACCCAAAGCAGAGGAAGACTGGATTCTCTCTCTGCTCACGCGGGAGCCGGCACAGCGGCGTCCTGACCTCAGCGCTCCTGGTTCTCAGGCCTCTGGACGACACCGGCCTCCCCAGGTCTCCAGCTTGCAGACAGCAGATCGTGGGGCTTCTCAGCTCCACAGTCATGTGAGCCAGTCCTTGTGCTAAATCTCACTCCCTGTCTATCCACCCATCCGTCTCCTGCTGGGTCTGCCTCTCTGGCAGCTCGGTAACTATCACCAGGAAACAGAGAAAGATCTTGCTGATTTTTGATGGGAAGAGGAAAACAGAAAAGATGACTGTGGCAGAATAATGGCCCCCCAAAAGGCCCACACCCTGGTCCTTGGAACCCATAAATGTGTTACCTTACACGGCAAATGGGACTGTGCGGGTGTGGCTAAGGTTGGGGATCCTGCGACGGGGAGAACAGCCTGGACCATCCAGATAGGCCCAATCTGCCTACATAGGCTCTTAAAATCAGTGTCCCCCCTGCAGAGAATGCGCAGAGGCGTGGCTGGAAGAAAGGCCGCAGAGAGGCGGCGTTGCTGGCTCTGAAGATGGAGGGGCCAGAAGCCAAGGGACGGGGGTCCTCTGGAGGCTGGAGGAGGCAGGGAGACTGAGGCTCCCCTGGGGCCCCCAGAAAGGAACACAGCTGGGCCAACACCTCGATTTTAACCCAGTGAGGCTCATGTCAGGCTTCTAACCTCTAGAACTGCAAGATGAGAAATTTGTGTTGTTTTAAGCCACTGATTTTGCGGTGATCTGTTATAGCAGCAACAGGAAAGCACACGACGACCAACAGCGGTGCACGGCCATGTCAGGAGCGGAGTGCCAGAGGGAAGGCTCTGCCCCAGCCTAAAGGGAGCCCCGAAGACCTGAACTGAGGAGAGCTGCCTCTCTCTAGGAGTTAGGGTCTGAAGTCAGTGTGGAAGTTGGAAATCTTCCTTTGTCAAAGTTACCATCAAGATACCATCTCGAACAGCGGCAAATGCTCTCTCAAATGGGCCCGACATGGCCAAGTTTTCCTCCAAGGATGGGCTGAACATTGGATGGCCTGCAGTTAGGGCCACACCGTACCCCAGACAAACAAGCAGAGCTTTAAACCCAGAACCACATCCAGTGTCACGAGATACTCACTCGTGAGTGACCCACAGGACCCGAGCGTGTCGAAGGGCGCAGCACACGCCCCGCCTGTGGCTCTGCAGCAGGCAGGCGGCAACAGACACACCCTTTTTTAAACCTTATTTTGTAACCTCCAACCACAGGTGCTCAGAGCTGTGGGAGTTAAATGTGAGTTTGAAATGTCTCCCAGGACTGAGGGTGGCTTGTCTTTAACATGACCATGAGCTGCAGGTCCCCAGGACTGAGGACAGCCTGCCTGGGTCTTTTCCTGGCCGTCGGAAAAGCTCAGTGAAGTCCTGCAGCCCCTGAGGAGGTCTGAGAATGCCCCGGTCAAGCTGCTTCTCCAGCTGCAAGGATTCTCTAGGCTCGGACTTCCCCAGTGGTGGCCAAGCCTTCTGAGGTCATGCACAGCAGTAAAAGGAAGCTGTGGCTACATTTTCCCATGCTCCATTTTCTGTTTTGCTTTATTTTTCTGATATAAGAGTTATGATCTGCTTTAAGAAGTGATATAAATAGTAGCCCAGATGGACAAGTGGGAGGGGTGACAGGGCCCTTTGGCCAACCCTGCAAGATGTCCAGGCCAAATCTTTTTATGGCATGTTTTTCATAATCTAGAACAATCTTGCTGAGATTTTAGTAGGGCAGGTGAGTTAAGTTATGTTGATTCCATTGAGAGTTTGGAAGGCTCAGAAATTCTGCTTGGAAAAATACTGTATCATTTCACTTATGATACCAGATATAATAATGTTAACACATAAGGAAAAAATGATGAAGTTCTTAGGGTGGTCAGTATTCGAGTTTCTCCCCATTTCCTGTTTGCAATTCTGGGATTTTTATCATCAAGCTAGAAAATGCTAGAAATGATTGTTCACAAGACTGGCTGCAGCCCCTGAAACCAGGCTTGATGTGAGGCGTTTATTTTGCAGTTTAATAAGGAATTCACAAGTCAGAACGAGAGTGAGTGGTAGCTGGATGTTTCCACCAATTGATCAGAAATTATCTGTTATGCATCAGGTCGAGGCGTCATGAGCAAATATGCAGCTACGCTTCCAAGCTCGGAGTGCACGATAGGACGCGCAGGGTGAGGATCTGAGCCCGTCTCACCCAGAGGAGGGAGAGCCAGCTGTGGGCAGGGGGAGCAGGTGGGCGAGTGCCGGGGCTGCCCAGCGCTCCTGAGCAGCAGGACCACTGCCATGGACACCCACGGTGAGCACCGTCGGGGGCTCTAACCTGATACCTCATCTCATACAACCACTGCCTGGGGTGGGTATCCCCTCATTGCCAGGTAAGGAGCTGGGGCCAGAGAGGCTAAGGAAGATGCCCTGTGGCTTCAGTGCTTCCTAGTGGCTGCTGCAAGCCGAGGCCTGATGCCTGCAAAGCCGGCGCTAGGACAGCTCAGGCACCGGGCGTCTGTGGTGATGCTCCCTGCACGTTGGGGAACAGGCCCACGGGACAGGACCCTCCCCGGTGGGCCTGAAACAAGGGCAACTAAGGAAGAGATCATCACCAGCACCGAGACACTGGTCATCCATAAAATGCCCGTGTGCACACGTGTGTGCAGGTGCTGTGCACAGGCTGAGCAGATGAAGACGCCACAGGTCATGAGATGCTGAGCGAATGACACCTGGTGTCTCCTCAACACGGTCTCTTCTGTCACCTGACAGCCCGAGAGGGAAATGAGCGGTGGCTGCTCTCCTGGCCTGGTGACAAGTGATAATCCCTTACTGGGGACCATGCTTGTCTGAGGGGACAGAGAGGCCCCAGGAGCCAAAGGCCAGGGCAGGGGAGCTTCCCTGGGAGGAGGAAGAAGATCCTTCCTGGGCCGCTGACCTGAGACACCAGCGAATCGTGGCGTGGGCGTGAGGCGAGCGCCGCAAGCCTGCCGAAGAAAGTGCCATCTGACCCGCCCTTCCTCCACGTAGCAGGCCATGAAAGTCCCCTTAAGATGCCTTCCCTGAACCAGGTGAGAAAATGACATTTCCCACCAGGGCCCGGAACTGCTGCTGCAGGGCCTGTGCAGACAGACCTGCTGAGGAGACCCTTGTCTTCCGTGAGCTCTGCAGCCCGGCGTCTCCTAGTGCCGTCCCAGAACGTACTGCCTCTAGCCGGACTGCTGAGTCCGGTCCTTTCTTCACAGATGCACCACTCTGTGTCACGACAGTGTAAAAGCTTCCTGCTCTGGCCATTTCTTCAGGTCTTTACTCTCTTGGAGAGCCCCATGTACATGTAAAAATTAACAGAACTTGTATACTTTTCCCTGTGGATCGTCTTGTGTCGATTTTCGTCCCAGACCCAGCCGGAGAGCCCACTTAAGAGCTGAATTGGGTAGAGGGGATTTCCAGGCTCCCCTGCGGTGGCCTCCGAGTGACGCCTGCTGAGTTGGCACACATGGCACATTGGTGTCAGAGCACGATGGCGTCCCTCTGATAATTTATCTTCACCTACCTCCTCCATCTTGGCACAATTTCCTCCTGCTTAACACCCCGTGTGGTTCCCAGGTTCTCAGTGGGCATTTAGTCACATGCATGACCCTGCACACGCCGGCTGCACATCCGCACAGCCCAGCAGCGTCCTGCGGGGGTCCTGATGGGCGACCCTCACAGCACCTACAGCCTAGTGGGACGGGAGGCGGCGGAACGGCTGGCGGGGACCCCGTCCTCTGCGGAAATTCCAGCATTTCCTGCAAGAGCAGCTGCAGCAGCGACCGAGACCTGACAGGGAGTATGTGCATGAAGACACTGGTTTGAAAACAGAGTCCACGTAAGCTCAGCACTTTGAGAAAATATTAACAATAAATGTCACTGGGGAAAAGTTCATAATCAGAAACAAAATATATTTATTAGAAATATTACACATACATCATACACTTTCCCGTTAACAGTTAAATACATCTACGTGAGCACGTCCCGCCCTCACACTGCTTATACAACCTAGTGTGCTCTTTACAGAAACGAGGCCACAGACCCATCAACTGCGTTCAACTAACGCAGTTAAAATTAGTGAGCTCCTCAGGATGTTATAGATTTGGCAACACTCTAGCCTGGGTCTGAGGAGTGAAACACGCAGTGAATTCGGGTGACTGTAGATGTTAAAAATACTTTTAAAAAAGGCTGCTAGGTCATGTCCTTTATGCATGTCATTGTCAGGTCATCTCGAAATGGCACTTGAGCTTGGGAATGGTGAGAGCCACCGCTGGGTTTGGCAAGGGGGTCTGTATGTGGCACGAGAGTGCTCCGTCTCCGGCCTGCCCCTGTGGGGAGGAGGGAGGGGAGGCTGGCCGCCTCGGGGGGGGGGGTGTGTGGCTTTGTCTAACAGCCATGGCATCTCATGACAGCTGCAAAGCAACGGCTGAAGGGAGGAGGAAGCAAAAGGCTAACACTGCTTTTGAAGTGAGAAGGGACTAGGATAGGAGAAGCTCCTCAGAATGTTGTCCCTGAAAGGTGGGGCCAAGGTGCTATCATTAGTCAATAAAATTCAGTCCAGGAAACAACTCACAGTGCAGAGAGCCACACACTTCTCTTTATATCTTAAAAAACTCCTCCACTCTTCTGAGTCTGCATTTTACAGCTGTCTTTTGTATAAAACTTATACATTTTTTTAAAAAGGGATCTGCAGAACCAACAATTATAAATGACCAAGTGTTAGCTGAGGGAAGATGGAAAGAAACTTGGCTACTGTGCACAGCCTCAGGAGAGAACACTGGGAACGGTACAAGCTGCTGAGCAGAAGAAAACATAAGGCGCTACTTTGCTTCCTCAGTTTACTGACGTTCCATATTCACCTGGTACTCTGAGCTCTCCTGTTAAAAATGGACCTAAAATCCCTCCCCATGGCCTGGCCCGGGTGGACCCGGCTGTGCTGGGGGGGCCTGTCCCCTGCGCCCCTGAGGCCATCAGTCACGGCCCCAGGACGCCAGCAGATCCAGATCTGCCCACCTGCCCCGAAACGCCACCTGCGTCTCTATGGACAGGACACGCATTCCTCCTCTACACTTGTGCCCATTGGCAAAGAAAATGACAGCCAGGGAACCTCCTTGAGTCACAAAAATAACTTGCACATGGCGTTTCTTTCATATGACATTTCTTTCCTTTTTAGCCCACAGGGAGCAGTGTGCAAACAAGGATGGGTGAGTCTGGCCAAAGCCGGTGGCAACGTGGGCTCCCACTGGAGAGGGATGGGACCACCCAGTGTGGAGGGAGAGAAATGCAAAACACCCGCCATAAAGACTGCTTTCCCAGAGCTGGTTCTAGATCAGTTACACATAACCAGTCAAAACAGAGAGGCCCGTGATGTGATGACCACAGCCAAACAGCGGCTCAGGAGCTGGGCGCCCACGCAAGGTGCCCTCCCCCTGTAGTGGTTCTCAATACGGCTGTGCACTGGCGTCTCTCAGGGAACTTTGAAAATATATAGAATGCATCCCTGGTCCCCGTCCAGATGTTCTGAACCAACTGATGGGGCCTCCAGGAGATTCTGACTTCCTGCACACACGGAAGCACGGAGAGGGGCAGGAGGTGGGGCTCCTCTCCCAGGGCAGCAAGGCGGCCTGTGGCCCGCTGCCAACTCTGCGAAGGTCTGGCCTGGAGGGAGGGCACAGAGCCCATGCCGCTCCGCATCCTCCAAGACCTGGCTCTGAACACGTGGGTCTGATCGGCAATCAGAGATTTACTTTGAGCGATAATGGCAGTACTTGTAATTCTCAGTGACTTATTGCAAGGAGGATCTTTTGTCAGAGGGGCACTAACACAGCTCTGTGGCACTTCAAACATCAAGTGATAGGCATCATGCATTTGCCTCAATGGCCCGGGCGAGCTGCACAGAGGAACACCAGATGGTTACCTGGGTGATGGAGCACTTCTGAAGGGACCTGGGCAGCTCTGGGGAGGGCTCTGCTGCCACTCGGGGTAACCAGCAGGATTTCGGGGCACACTATAAATGGGGCCATCACCGTCCACCCCTAAGGGCTCCGTTTTGCCATGCAAATGTAAGAGGCCCACTGAAGCACTAAAGACTGAGTCAGTCTGGACTGGGATGTGGTACGGGTGGCTGCCGGCCCGGGGTCCCGGAGTCACAGGTGCCCGGCCGGGCTGTGCAGAGCCGTGAGGACTGAAGGTGCAGGCCGTATCGCAGCCATGGCTTCCTGCTGTGTGTGGTGTGCGTGGGGTGTGACTGCACGGGGGACAAAGTGTAGGCAGAGGCTGCGGTTCCCCGTCAGTGTGAGCCTGCTGCACGGTGGCAGCTGAGGGACACCTCACAGGGCCCTTCAGCAAAGTACCCAGGGGCTTTACTTTTGATACAGTGAATCAAATAAGAGACCGTGAGATCTCAAAGGTGTAATCGAGTTCTAGGTTTTAGTGTTGTCACCTAGAACTTGAGCATATTGCCCAGAAAGGGCCAATGTGTTTCCAGGTTGCGCTGGAGCAAATGTTTCCTTTCCTGTGTTTTTTGGCCAGGAGTGAAGGGGGGTGTTTCGCAAGGACAAAGTGTTTATACAGGCAAAAGTCAGGATATTTTTATCAAAAAAGAGACTGATCTGGAGGTGCTGTTCGTCATCAATCTGTGTGCGGACTTCTGGCTAAGTCACCGGGGAGCCGGGCAGCGAGCCCGCGGCGGGTGCGGGTGTGGAGGGCGGTCCCCGCGGGGCAGCAGCGCGCCGAGGCCGGGACGCGGCGGCCGCTCTGTGGGTCACCCGAGTCGGTCCTCTCGGGCTGAGCCCAGACGGCGGCGGCGGCGGTCCGGGCCCGGGGTCACGTCTCGAAGTACTTGTAGATCTGGGCCACGTAGCGCATCACGCTCTGCCAGTCCGGCCGCTCCGTGCACAGCATCGCGCCGAGCTCCTGCGGGGAGGGGACAGGTCACAGGGACGCCGCGGCCCCCACGTCGGGACGAGGCCCGGGTCGGGCGCGAGGCCGGAAGGCCGCCACCCGCTCGCGGACGCGCACGCGCGGGCTGCAGGAAGAGCCCGTCCGCCGCCCCCGAGACACCGTCCTTTCCACACAGGCATGACCTCCCGCCCGCCACGGGCCAGCATTAAAAAGTTTTAAAAAGAAAAGGGACTGATACTTTCACTGTTAAAACAATTTCCACTTTTCTAAATTACATTTTCTAAATTACACCTCTCGTTTCCCACCCGGCTGTGCCCTCCTCCGAGTCTCCAGGCCTCGCGCCTAGGCCGCCCGCCCGCCCGCCTCGCCTGCGCCCCTCCTGCGCCCGCCGGGCCCCTCCAGCGCCCGCCACTCCTCGCGCCTAGGCCGGCCGCGCGTGCGCAGCGCTGCTTCCTCCTGCCAGGTTAGACAGACAGTCCTAGCAGGGGGACTGTCACAGAAGCCTTGACCAATTTAAAATGCAACCATTTACTGTCCAGCATTAAGTGTTATCATTTAATGTGGGCTTTTTTGCTAGCTTACTGCTTTTTTGCCTTTTTGTGCTAATTTGCTAATCTTTATTTTGCTGCTTTTGAAGTGCGCTAGCGCTAAACACGCATAAGCAGGAGGCCAGAAAGCGACGGGCAAGGGAGTGGGCACCCCGCTGCACACTCGGTCCAGCTTCTGTGCCACGAAACGTGTTTAATAATTAACTTTGGGATTGGATTTGGATTCTTTTGTAGTCACAGGAGAACAGGAGGAAAGGACCCTGATGTGAAGCCAGAGGCGGAGCTGCAATGGAAACTCAGGGCGGAACTTAGCACATCTGTTCCTGGGCGGTGACAGAGCTGGCTGAGGCTGTTAATGAGCCATTTTTCCTCTCGTTCGACAACATCTAGATAGACTTTACTAATTTTGCTCCTTGGTTACGCTAAAAAAAATTAACAGCATATCATTAGTCATGGGGCAGGGTGGAAAGGAGCAAGTGGAATGAACAGTCTACACAGCCATACCTGGAGCAATTTTAAAAGAAACCAAACTTTCACAGAATACAAGGGTACAAAGGTCTCCTTCTGCTTAGACGGCTGCAGTCCTGACTGTGCACACAGACTGGTCCCTGGAAAGCTGAAACCCTCACAACAGAGGGGCTGCAAATATGGCCATACGAGCAGAAGTGATGAAGAGCGGCACGTGCTGCTTTGGAGACGTGAGCTCTGAGGAAGGAGGGAAAACCTTCCTCTGTAGGGTGGGAAGATACATCTTCAATTTCAGAGAGGATTCAGAAGTCCAATCAATAGTCACAGTTTTACTCAGACTATCTTATATCCTTGACCCTTGACAATAATTGAATTAAAAGTATTTTGGTACATTGTTAACATCATATTTAAAAAATTTTTTGAAGAAATATTTTGCACATTTCAGGAGAAAGAGTATGCTGCATTAGTTACAATCTTATAATGCATGACATCTGGTTGAATTAGTAGTTTAAAACCTTCCAAAAAAAATTACCAGGCACATACGATTTTACTGGTGGATTCTATCAAATACTTAAGAAGAAATAATACCAAACTCTACACAATTTCTTCCAAAAAATAGAAGAGGAGGGAATACTTCTCAACTCATTCTACAATGCCAGATTACCCTATAGAGACATTACAAGAAAACTACAGACCAATTTCTCACATAAACATTGACATAAAAACCCTTAGCAAATATTAGCAAATTGAATCCATTAATCTATAAAAAGTATAACACATCATGATTGAGTGGGGTTATCCCAGGAATATAAGCACAGTTAAACATTCGTAAATCTATGTAATTCATCATATTAACAGGCTAAATAAGAAAAACCGTATGATCCTATCAACAAAGAAAAAGCATTACACAAAATTCAACAGGGATGATAGTTTTTATTCTTGATAAAAATTCTCAAAAAAACTAGGAACAGAAGGGAATGTGTTTTACCTACTAAGGATAATATGTATCAAAAACCAACAGCTGGCATCACACTTAATAGTGAGAGACTTGAATGCTTCCCCCATAAAATCAGGAAGAAGACAAGAATGTCCTCTCTCACTTGTCCTATTTAACACTGTACTGGGTTCTAGCTAGTGCAGTAACATATGAAAAAGAAAAAAATGGGATACAGATTGGAAAGGAAGAAGTAAAACTGACTTTATTTGCAGATATCATGATTGTCTACATAGAAAACCCCAAAGAGTCTACACATAAGTTTGGCAAAGTTTCAGAATACAGAGTCAGTATACAAAAGTCAACTGCTTTACTATATACTAGAAATGAACAACTGGAATTTGTAATAAGAAAAAAAAGTTACCATTTACAGTAACACCAAAAAAAAAGTACCAAGGTCTAAATCTAATGAAATATGTGCAGGATCTATATGCAGAAAACTACAAACACTGATGAAAGAAATCAAAGATCTAAACAAATGGTGATTATACTGTATTCATAGATTGAAAGAATGACCACTGTTAAAATGTCAGTTCTTCCCAGTCTGATCTATGGATACAATGTAATCGCAATCAAAATCCAAGAAAACTTTTTTGTGGATATTGACAAACTGATTCTAAAATTTAAAAAGACAAAGGTACTAGAATAGCCAAAACAATTCTGAAAAGAAGAACAGAGTTAAAGGACTAGATTTCAAGATTTCTAATAAAGCTACATTCATCAAGACAGTGTGATATTGGTAGGGGACAGGCACTTAGACCAATGAAATAAAACAGAGTCCAGAAACAGAACCACACAAACAGAGGCAACTGATTTTTGACAGAGGTGAAAATGCAATTCAACAGAGAAAGGACAGTCTTTTCAACAAATGGTGCTGAAACGACTGGATGCCCATATGCAAAAAAGAAAAAAAAAGCCCTAAACCCATACTTTGTAGCTTACACAAAAATTAATTTGAAATGATCACAGACCTAAATGTAAAATGCAAAACTATAAAAATTCTGGGGAAAAACATAGGAGAAAATTTGTGTGGCCCTGGGTTTAGCGGTAAGATTTTAGATACCACACTATGGGAAAGGTCAAGAAAGAGAAAACTAATACACTGGATTTTATCAAAATTTAAAACAGAGAAAGATACTGTTAAGAGAATAAAAAGACAAAGCCACAGACCGGAAGAAAATATCTGAGAATCACATATATGATAAAGGGCTTATATCCAGAATATACAAAAAAATTCTTAAAATTCAACAATAAGAAAACTGATTAAAAAATAAGCAAAGGCTCTGAATGGACACTTGGCCGAAGAAGATGAGCTGGCAAATATGCACCTGAAAACCAGCTCAGCATGGTCTGCAGGAGGGAAATGCCAAGTAAAACGAGATACTCTTATGTACATCTTAGAATGGCTAAAATCTAAAACAGTGGCCATGCCAAGCACTGGCGAGGACGCAGAGCAACAGGAACTCTCTTTCTTGTGAAGTCTTACTGTTTACAACTAAAACCACAACTACAACAAGAAGTCATATTTATGGGATCATTTTTGCTTTTGCTTTTTTTTTTAAGACAGGGTCTTGCCGTGTTGCCCAGGCTGGAGTGCAGTGGCTGTTTGCAGGCTCAATCCCATTACCGATCAGCTCAGGTGTTTTGACTTGTTCAATTCCAACCTGAGCTGGTTCCCCCTCCTCAGGCAACCTGCTGGCTCCCCCTGCAGCCCTCCCGCCGCACCCTCTCCAGCAGCTGGGCTTAAGGTGCACACCACCGCACCTGGCCATTCATGGGATAATTTTTGTGATGTGAACACAAGTTCTACCAGAAGACATTAATTCACTCAATAATCTTCCACACGAGAAAAGCAAACACACAGGGAGGCAGCCAGCGGGCTGCCAGAGCTGCGCTAGGGCGGCAGCACCTCGCAGCTGCGAGTGAAGAGCCGATGATGGGGAGGGTCTCGGGTAGGATTCAGCCTAGAAGATGCTTTCTTCCCCTATTTAATGCTGAAGTAGGCCTTTCTCAGTTAAATTTTTGCTAAAGGCTTGGCTAGCCCTATTCACATAAGAGAAGAGATGAATTTAGTAAAGTTCCTGCATATGTGTGTATCTAGATAAAAATGCAGCCTAACGTGGATAATCATAAAAAAATGATACGCATCTTATGTTTTTCATTTTAACTTGAAACACACTACTATACTTATTTGTCCACCTAGTGAGTTCTGGCCTCTTATTTGAGCCTGGCCCAAGGCTGGGGGCGTGAAAGTATCTTTCTTAAAAAAGCCAGTCCTAGATACAGGGGTCTAGAAGGTCCTAATTTGTTTTTGTTTTTGTTTTTTTAAAGTGGAGCAAAATTTAAGGAAATTTGTGAAGCAAAATGACTACAGAATCCATCTAGATGTTTACAATTGCTTCCAATCTTTTTTACAAATCTTTTCATTGTGAAACATTACATACAAAAATGAATATAAAATAAAAATCCATAATTTAATGAATTATTACAAAGCACATATTAGAATGTAATCACCACCCAGATCAAGAAGTAGCACAATGCATCCCAGAAGCCCCCGTGGGCCCCTTCCTGTTTACAACCTGCCATGACAGTTGCCATGTGTCTTTCAAGAACCTTCTACAGCATTAATCTGAAAAGGGGAAGCAAGCTTCCACTGTACCTATGAAGCTGATTCTGAACTTAAGGGCTAACTCCAAGTAACCGTAGACCCTTTGTAACTGGTAGGTCATCCGACAGCGGGAAAGGCTCTCTAGTGAGGTTTGGTCTGGCTTAGCCTGGGGCGGCACCCGCCCGCGGGATGCTGAAGGCGGAACAAGCAACATGGGAGAAAGACTCCAGTCAGGATGAAAATGAACTTGGTCTGGAAAATACTGGCTGCTGATGAACAAAACGTAGTGTGTGCGTGTGTGTATGTGAGTGTGCGTGTATAAAATGGGATCCTATTCAGCTTTGCTAAATCATGGATGAACCTGAGGACACTGTGCTAAGTGAAACAAGCCAGTCACAAAAGACGAACACTGTGCGGTTCCACTGGTATGAGGTAGCTGGGGCGGTCAAGTTCGCACGGACGGGAGGCAGACTGGTGGCTGCCAGGGCCTGGGGAGGGCAGCGGGGCGACACGTGTGCTGGGTGCAGAGACGCGGCCGGGCGATGAGAACAGCTCTGGGGTGCAGGGCCATGACTGCGCAACAGTGAGAATGTGCTCAGTGCCCCCGGACTGCGAACTGAAGATTGTGAAGATGGTGAACCTCACATGTATTTTGCCGTAATAAAAAACAATTCAAAAAAAGATACAGCTTCTTGTTCCAATGAGGGTCCAATGAGTCTGGGCGTGGAAAATGCCCAGGATGGTGCCTGGCACACGGTAAATGGGAAAATAATGTTTTTCATGTAGCTAAGCTCAAATGAACCATTCAAGTGTAGCTTATCAAGTCTCCCCTGCAGGGCAGGCCTGGGGACCACACAGAGACCGTCCCAGTGGGCGCTCCGGCTTCCTCACGGGGCAATGGCCTGGTGCGGCAGTGCCCCCACACTAAGACACAGGCACAGCAGCCTGGAGGACAGACATTCTGATTGTTCTCTTGTTTCTGTTTTGAGAGAGGGTCCCACTGTGTTGTTCAGGCTGGAGTGCCGTGGCGTCAGCCTAGCTCACTGCAGCCTCAAACTCCTGGGCTCAAGTGATCCTCCTGCCTCAGCCTCCCGAGTAGCTGGGACTACAGGTACGTACCACCATGCCCGGCTAATTTTTCTGTTTTTTGTACAGATGAGGGCTTGCTATGTTGCTATGTTTCAAGCGATCCTCCTGCCCTGGCCTCCCAAAGTGCTAGGATCACAGGTATGAGCCACCGCGCCCGGCTCCGACTGCCTTTCACGGTAGTGGCATGGTGCCACACACCCTCTCTCACCTGGTTCTTCCTGAAGGGAGTCGCTCACACTTTTGCCATGGCGGGCTACGACTCTCTCATTACATAGTGGCTGAGGAGGAACACTTTCTAAGATTTGGGGAACACTGTAGAGCTTCACTTTTTAAAGATCTTATCGTTGCTAATATGCTATGCCCAGAAACTTATATCTACTTGAATATACACATATAAAAGTTTCCCTGCAGAATCTAACAATGGAACTTGATCAAAAATTTGGGATTATTGCTACTGTCACTTCTGATTGGGTGTAGTTTAAAAGTGTCATGTGTAATTCAATGTATTATTTTTCAATCCACATCAAGATATTGAAAAGTAAATTTAAGAATGCAGGAAATTTCTATTCTGTTGATGGTATAAGTTGGTTAAGTTTGTCACAAACATTCCTAAAATGCTTTTGAGATTAATTATGTGGTGTCAGCGGCTCCTCACAGACCATGTGCACAAAAGCACTTGCTGGCTCTGACAATTAGGACGAGATGACCTCATGCACTTCCCAGCTCACTGACTTCTATAGAACATTAGATGAGAATTAGAAAAAAATATTTAAACACAAGTAAATATTAACTATAATACTAAAAGAAAAATATATTCTGCATATAATATTAATATAATCTTCTAACAAGTTCTCATTATTTCTTTGATCTTTACATAGACTCTGTTGGTACATGTTAGTCATGTCATTGTTTCTGGAAAGAGACCCCTGTTACTCCACCTTCATCAGATGTGTAAATTCCCTTGCTCCTTTTCAAATTCTCTGGACTTGTGTATACATGAGAGGGATATCTATTTCTTAAAGATTTAGAAGAATTTGGGCTTATTGGGACTTTTTTGTGAGACATTTTAAACAATTTTTTTAATTTGCTACTTTTTTTTTTTAGAGATGGGGCTCTCACTATGTTGCTAAGGCTGGTCTTGAACCCCTTGCCTCAAGCAATCCTCCTGCCTCAGCCTCCCAAGTAGCTAGGACTACAGTTGTGTGCCACCATGCCCAGTTAATGAAAAACAAAACTTTTTTTTGGAGAGACAGGGTCTCAATATGTTGCCCAGGCTGGTCTCAAACTCCTGGATTACAGGAGTGAGCCACTGCCCTGGAAAATTCAACCTCTTTGATGATTAAAGTTCTATTTCTTTTCGAGTGAGTTCTAGAGGAATATTTGCATTTAATATTTGAAGAAATATGTTGATGATTTTCTAGAAAACTGTTTCAAAATTATATTTGCATAACATTGTTCATAGTACTAAGATTTCTATGACAGCTATACTCTCACTTTTCCATTTCTCAGATTCCCCACATCCTCTGAGGGTTATAAAATTGTATCTCACTGTTATTTAAAGTTAGATATTCTTGATCACTAAGGAGATTGAACATCTTCAAAATGTTTATGGGCCATTCGTGATCCTCTTCTATGACTGGTCTATTCTAGCCTTTGATAATTTCTTACTAGATTGTCTTTTTGGTTAGTAGAAATTTTTTATAGGTTATCTGTCTTGGCTTTGCTTTTTCTGCAGTTTCCTTATGCTGTGTCTGGATAGATATTTTCTTTTATTCATCCTGCTTGAGATTCAAATGTGTGGACTCTTTTATCATTCTGGAAAAATTTTAGGTACCATATCTTCAAAGATTGTCTCTAGTTCATCCTGTCTATCCCCTTCTTCTGGAATTAACACTGGACATTGGACAGGGACATTGTCTGATTTTATCGTCCATCTTAAGCTCTGTGACAGACACTATGCCTTGGTTAACCCAACAGTCATTCCCAACCTCTCTCTCCCTTGCAGGCTTCCCACTAAAGCAGCTGAAAAATGTTATACACTCACTTCCACAATGTCCTTGCAGCTGGGGTGGCCACGTCAACAGAGTACTGCCAATTAGCTGGAAGAACCCTAGGGAGCCTTTTACCTTTCTTGCCAAAGGGGAAACAGGTAAGGCAGTTGCTCTCTCTCTTCCCCCTTCTTCCTGCTGTGCATGTGGAATTGATGTCTGAAGCTTGGGAGCCACATTCAGCCACAAAAGAACAAGTATGGGGACAAAAAGCCAATAAATTAAAAATGGTGGCGTGTAGAAAAAAGACACTCTGGGGTCCTTGATTTCAAAATTAAGCAGTGAATCAGTCTGGAAACTACTTTTGGATTTCTTGTTTAAAAAAATTAGCATCTTTATGGTTTAAGCAATTGTTAGTTGGGTTTTCCATTTCTTGAAGATAAACACATATTAATAAAACTTCTCTATGATATTTTCTATTTTTTAATGTCTTTTTTATATTCTGGGTAATTTCCTTATATTTATTTTCCAGTTTAATAGTTCTCTCTTCTGCTGTATCTAATCAGTTTCGCAAGTCATCTCATTGTGTTTTTAATTCCAAATTTTCATTTCTAGAAGTTTTATTTTATTCTTTTTCCAAATCTCTTTTTTTTGACAGTATCATCTTTCTTCCTTATGGTTTCTATTCTTCCTTTTATCTCTTTAATATGTTTTAACACAATCTTTTTGTACTCTCTTATTATTCTGATAATCTTGTTTGTCTTATCTGCTGACTAAATCAAATAGATAATTTTCTTGAGTGTTTTATAATTTTGGCTTGTGAGCATATTTCAGCAGCCATTGTACTACCAGCCCAGGGGCTTCCTGCACCAGAGAACATAAGCTAAGGGCTTCATGTAGCATGGATATCATAAATTTGGACTCCAAGTCTTATCTGGCCCTGTTTTCTTTTCTTATAAGTGATCTTCTTTTTTTTGCCCACAAAAAAATCCAAGGTGGAGACAAGCTTCCTTACTACCTCCCTGGACTGGCAGGTGGAGCTTTTAAAATTTCCACTTTCACTAAGAACAGCCTGTTGTGCACCTTGGCTTTATGTGGGAATCTCAAGTAATAATGCTGTGCTTATGGGAGCGCAGGGCCTTGTCTCTTGCTCCTGCTTGGGCATTAAATAAAGCCTGTAGCCACTGGGGCCTACACCCATTAGGGGTCATACCATCATCCCCACTCCGCCCCCTGGGGTTTCCACAGTTTCAGCTCAAGCCTTTTGGCTCCATTTTACTTCTTTTAAAATTTCTGGCATCTGCTTATTTTCCATTCCTTCCTGAGAGCTCAGCTATGTATTGATTTTTTTAAATTACATTTTATTTAGATTTCTAGGTGATTTGAACAAGAGGCCTTTAATGATAATTCAGTCTGTGTTTCCAGAACTTAAATTTATCCATAATGAAATGTTAATTGAAAAAACACCAAATTATGTCTTATTAGATCAACTGAGTAACTTTAAATCAGGTATAGTAGATAGCATAAAGTTCTTTCTCATATAATTAAAGTAAAGCATCACATGGGATACAAAACAGAGCACTTACCAGGCTGGGCCTGATGCCCACACTTTCAGCTGCTTCAAAGGCCAACAAGAGATTCCTCTTCTAGGTTAAAAAGACAAAGAGATAGGAATCATCAATTTAAAATATATAACTTTTGCTAGGAAAGAACATCAATTGACACTCTGATATAGACTATCTACTAATATTATACAAATAATAATAAGTCAAATATACAAACAATGGCTTCAGTTTAAGGAAAAAAAGATTAACTGGTTACAACTGCCACTAAAAATTACATTACTGACTGATAACTGACTATCAAAGATAAATATTTGTTAGGTAATTTTTTACTTTGTCAAGATTTATGCCATACACATTCTGTTGTGTAACAAAGTTGCTTAATCATGGTGCTATATCAGAAAAGTTATCAAAGTAGAGTATGTGTGTATATATCTATCCATCTATCTATAGTTCAATATAATCATATGAAAAGCTGTTCTTTTCCTCAATCCTGGTCCTTAGGAGAACCACTTTTAATTTTCTCTTTAGTTATGGCGATTAGATTACCTCCATATCTCGGTAATATGCTTACACAACTATTTCTTGATTTCTAAAACAAAAGCATTATCTGCAGACTTCCTCCACGACAAATAAGGACTTAAGTACCATGCATCTCTCTCCTGCTTTCATCATAGTCATGCAGCTAATTTTAGTTCCCTTATCATTAGTTATGTTTATGACCTTAAATTACATTCTTAAGCTTCTATCTCTTGTTCCACTGGTTATAAACAGCACTTCCCAACTCCACTTTGTATAAGGAGAAAGTTCCCCCATCTTTCCTCTACCTTGTCAAGTTTTACTTTTAAATTGCTAAAGCTGAGACCATCAGCTTCTTTTTCTAGAAGCACCTGTAAGCCTTCTGCACCGCTAGAGAGACTCTGGAAGCTGAGAACAGGCAGCGCCGCTCGCAGCTCTGTGCCAGGACCCTCCTCTTGTGACTCTGCCAATCGCTCAGAATCACACCGCATTTCAGTCTGCTCCAGATTTTACCCTGCATTTCTTCAAAAGTTTGTTTTTTTCCTGCAGTTTCTGCTTGTTTTGGATTTTTCTTACTGGGAGAAGAATTTTATGCCTCCTTCTCATCTGCTTCTTACCCGTTCTTCTTACCACTGCTTTCTACTCATAAGCTTCTCCTTGCAGCCACCAACTTTCTGTTCTGACAGGGAGGGCTGCCTCATGTTTGGACCATAACTTCTCTGCACAGCTTCTCATTTTCTCCATCAACACAGCCTCAAGCTCTTGACCATGTCATCATTCTATACAACTCTTTCAGCCCAGAGCCACCCAGAACCTTGCATAGATTTTTGCATTATACCTGTTTTGCTAGAGTATATGCCTAGGTTTCCTTTGTAAAGGAAAATGAAAATCTCTGGACCCCTCCCCCCTGCCCCCAACTGCTTATGCAAAAGGAAGGTTAAGCCTGGAGGCCAGCTGTGCAACACCCCTTTCCAAGTGAGTAACTTTACTAACATCACGCATTAGCCAGATTCCCCCAGGGAAAGGCAAAAGGCCTCAGGCATCTATAAGAAATGTACCCACAGCTCCTTCCTAAGGAAATTCCTTGCTGGCCTCCCATAACAAAGGTCAGGCAAATTGTAATTTTGGGTCTGCAAACTGAGTCTAGCTCCTAAAACTAAAGTCTGTTCAATTCCACAGTATTATGTTCATTACGAGTTTATCTTCCCAGGTGCAGAACACAGGACGAGATCAATCATTCCTCAACTTGCCCAGGGACGTATACATAATGATTCTTTCTACAATTCCTTTCTCTCTTCTAACCTTGGCCTTGTCATATGTAAAATGGAAATTTCCTGGGCCACAGAAGAATGTAACCATTTTCCTCACTGCCCACCCCCTCCTCCTTTTTCTTTCTGTACCGGCACCCCTTCCCCTTAAATCCTGAAGCTCCCATGTTCTGCTGAGGGGGATGGGAAACAGTCATGGATGTGTCTGTGGCTGGTGCTCCCCGCACCTCCCACGTGTCCTCAAACTTTGGCTTAATACAGCGCCCTTGGCTGAAATCTTTGCCTGGGTCACTTATTTTGGGTTGTCGCCTTCTTAACAAAGGATGTGGGGAGACACATTTTCTGGATGAATTCATACACGAAAAGATCCCTTTTCTACGATCACACTTGATTGACAGTCTGGCTGACAGAGAATTCTAGGTTGAAAATAATTTTCCCTCAGAATGTTAACGGCTCTCCTCCACAGAAGTTCAGCCCTAGTGTGTAGCTTCTTTCTGAGGCTCCCCCGGATGTTCTCTGATGTTTGTTCATCCAGACGAACTTACACATCATTGAGTCATGCCTCCCCCTCCTTAATTCACAGCAAAGTCATTGGGATTATATTAAACTTTAATTGAATTGGTACATTAAGTATATAATTGAGAGACAGATATTCTCTGTTTTCCTACATATATCCCCTATACAATTTCTTAATTTCATACATAATTTTTTTTAGGTTTTATATATCCTTTAATACCCCTTTCCATTTCCCTCATGGCTCTCACTCTCTGCCACTGCCGGGACATCTGGAACCTGAAGACCAGAGGGTCTGTCCAGACACGGAGCAAAGTCTGCTCTAGGAAGCAGGTCAGAGAAAAGCCGAAAGACAAGGCTGTTACGTTTTCTTGCAGTCTGTGGTCGAGGCCTCAGGAAGTCGTTGGTCTGTGGTGATCTGGCCCAGGCCTCTCTTCCTTGACACTAAAGGAAATTAATGGCGATGGACGGGAGCCTCACACCTGTTTCCATGACACTGCTCTGTTCTGCCGACGTGTGCTGTGAATCGGCTCCTGGCTTGCTTCCCCTCAGCCCAAACTAGCCGTGGTGACCTCCTGTCATGGTACTAATGGCGCCTTTGTCCTTATTTTAAAATCCTTTTGGTTACTTTTGGGGGAAGGATGGGGTTTGTAGCCAGCTTTTAGGCTACCTAAGATACAAACATTTTCATGGCTTTTGATGTGTAATAACAAATTGCTTTCTAAAAGGTTACACCAGAGGCCGGGCGCGGTGGCTCACGCCTGCAATCCTAGCACTCTGGGAGGCCGAGGCGGGCGGATCGCTCAAGGTCAGGAGTTCAAAACCAGCTTGATCAAGAGTGAGACCCCATCTCTACTAAAAATAGAAAGAAATTAATTGGACAACTAAAAATATATAGAAAAAATTAGCCGGGCATGGTGGCGCATGCCTGTAGTCCCAGCTACTCGGGAGGCTGAGGCAGGAGGATTGCTTGAGCCCAGGAGTTTGAGGTTGCTGTGAGTTAGGCTGACGCCACGGCACTCACTCTAGCCCGGGTAACAGAGTGAGACTCTGTCTCAAAATAAATAAATAAATAAATAAAAGGTTACACCAATTTTCAGTTCCACTAATAGTGTGTAAGCACCTATCTCCTCATACTCTTGAAACCGCCTTTACACATTGATAAAGGGGTGCAAGGCGAGAACTGTGGTAAAGGCCTAGCTAAAAATAATAATAATAATTAGCCACTGTCCTCCTGCTTCCTTCTCCATAATTGTCACTTGGGAGCCACACAGCTGGTGGTCATAAAGATTCTTAGCTTTCTCCATAGATAATGTCACCTTTTTGAGACCTAGGGGTAGTTTCTGAGGTATCTTCCAGGCCCTGCATCCACGTGGGGATGTGGCTGACCACCCAGACCAGCGGCCGACTGTACCAGGGACCTGACTCCACTGGTCTTGTGACCCCCACCCAAGAACTTGGTCAGCAAAGGAGACAAGTTCTGCACCCCTGTGGCTCCGCCCCAAACCCAGCCAATTAGCAGACTCAATTGCCTACACCAAACTGTCTTTAAAAACCCTGTCTCCCAAATTCTCGGGAGGCGGATTTGAGAAATTCCGTCTGTCTCCCGCTTAAGCAATGTGCGGAATAAAAACTCTTTCTCTATGGTAAACCCTGCTGTCCCGGTGTACTGGCTTCATCTTGGGCAGTGGGCAATCCTGCCTGGGCGGCAACAGTCTTATCTGCACAGAATATTATGATTTCCAAAAGTCTCTGCCAAATGCATCAGCCTAAAAATATTTTATTGTTTTAATCTGTATTCTTTGATTACTAGAAAGGTCTAAGGAGAAGACATTTCTAAACCAAATGTTTTACACAGAATTCCCCCAAGACCCTGGTCTGATTCCAAAGAAACCACCTGTGTTTTCTAAGCAGATATTAAACATAGAAAAGATAGTTTGTGCTGAATCATTGTCTCAAAATACTCTGAGATAGTACACAGTATAATATGAGCATTATAGTTCACAACGACTTATGTTCATTTTGGCAGCGGCAGAACGCCAGCGCCCGAGTGCCATGACCCTAATGCTCTCTCGTTCGAGCACGGTCACTGGCACTGCACAGAGGCCACAGGGCAGGCACAAGTGCAGACACAGCGGAAGCTCAGAAGGGCCTCACTTCGCCCGTGGGCTGTGAGCTTCCGCTGCAGTTTGGCACACAGGGCCGGGACAGGTGAGTGGCTGTCACTGCTTCAGTCCCTGCCATGGTGGGGGAGGAAGGTGAGGGCCTCTGGTCCCAGCGTAAGTGCCCAGCCCGTGGTGGAGCTCTGTCGCTGGCCGGGCTGGCCGGGCTGTGCCAGTAAGGGCTCTGACCCAAAACTGACAGGAGAAAAGATGGCAATTCCAGACTTTCTCCCCCTACATTCACATGTCATTTCAGACACTGACGTAAATATTCTATTCTATTCTACCATCTGAACCTGTTTAAGTGGACAGTTTCATAGGCTAATGGATAAATGCCCTATCTTTTTTGAAAGGGGTGGCCTTGCTGAAACAACAGGAAAATATCTAATCCCGCAATTTCCTAATAACAACTAAAGATCAATCGTGAGCTCTCTCCCTGCTCTCTGCTCTTTCTCTTGCTAGCTGACTAGCTGGCAGGCTTTCACGACATCTGAAAAGAGCCTAAACAGACAGAAAGGAAATATAATTCTTTCTCTTTAAAACTGCCGTTGGGCACCTGCTACAGGCCTCAGTCTCTTCCCCAGGTGCAGAATCAACGACAAGACCTCAAGGTCGATGACAAACCCATCTGTCCTTCTGCCATCTGCCTGCTGCTACGAAGAGGACATCAGTGTTCACAGCACCCTGTTAAATCGGCTACAGCCATAAATCATCCTCACTCCCTTTTTACAATTCCTAAATAAAAAGCCTGAATACCTGATTCTCTCTCCCAACACACTCTTCCTCTTCCTCTCTTTCACCATGTTGGCCCTTTTCCACTTGGGAAAAGTAAAACAAACTTCTTCTTTCTATTCTAAACTTTGGAGAATCTCAAAACCCGCATGTACTAGCTGGACATCAGCACTCTACCTTAACGTTTTTATTGGAGAAAAACAAAAAATGCCAGAACCTTCCACTGACTTGTAACTCACACCCTCTGATTGTACCTCTCTTTAATATTATAGAAGACATCCTTGGTAGTTTTTATCCAAAATACCCTATTTAACACTGATGTCAAATTTACTTGGTTTAATTACTTCCATCCATGGGGCAGCAAGATTTTTGAACTTTCTGGGCTATCTATAGTTATCTGATACAATTCTTAGATATTTATTTTAATACATTTTTACAAACATTAGAGGCCTTGCTTGGTGCTCTTTTTGATGTATGTGTACATCCCCCAAAAAACAAACAAACAAACAAACAAAAGCAAAAGAAAACCCTCCCTCCCACCACCCCCCATGGAGCCTACTGGAATGTGGTCCCAGGTTCAGCCGGACGTGACGCTCCACTCATCCTAACGCAGTCTGAAGTGTGCGCTGCATCCAAGTTAGCTCCTTCCCTTTGAAACTCAACTGCTAATATGCCGCTTTTAAGGAAACCTTCCCTCTCTCATCCCCTCCCTCGAGTGAGAGCCCCGCGCACGAGCTGCGCACCGGTGCTCAGCTTTGCACCCGTGCTCAGCTTTGCACTGTGCAGGTCTGCCTCCGCTGGCCCGTTATTCTGGAACTCTCATCCATCACTGTACTAGGTAAGACCTCTCTCACCAAACAGAGCACAAGTGTCCCTCGGGGCAAGCCGCACACTGAGTAGTCAGGGCCTGTCGCTGCAGCCACCATCTCCGAGAGCGCAGCCGGGACAGGGCGTTCCGGGAGCAGGAGGCCAGCGTCCCTCCAGGGGCAGCCTGCGGGAGGCAACTAACAAACAGTCCTAGGCTCTGGGACACAAACTCAAGGTGACTGTGAAACCAAACAGAACTTCAAATGAAAAATTCCAGATCTCCGGAGCCGACTCCACCACAGACCTGCAATCTCCCCCATGCTGGCTGCGGGCTCCCCAAGGGCAGCAGGACAGACGCAGAAGAAGAAATTCAATACTACGTGGAGAAAACAGGGGCCCCTGTCCCATAAGGACAACAGAAAACCAGCCCACCACGACACCTGCCTGTCCGGCCACAGGCTGCCAAGCCCGCGGGAGGCCACTGGGCAGCTGGCGGCTCCGTGCTCAGGAATCACGGATCAGAGGAGACACAGACGCTTTGGTCATCAGGAAGCAACGCTCGCAGTTCAGAGCCGACAGGCCCGTTATTCCCGGCAGATCCGCACTGATTGCCAGACAAAGCAGCCAGCCAGTCGGGATGACTGCAGGGAACGGTGACAGACACCACGCTTTCAGGAAGACACCGCATGCAAGGGCGCGAGCTCACACCTATCACGGGTTCAGAAAGGCTTTTCTGATTGTTCTGAATTGTTCTGTGTCCACTGTTTGCTTAGTTATCTTCACAACATCGCATCAGAGAGGCGGAGATTAAAGAATCAAAGGGGAGGGAATGGACGCCTGGTCACACCCGTGAGGCTGGCTGCTGCTCTCGGCCCCCAGGACATGGCACCGGCTCCCTGGCTGGTCCTCCCACTGCCTGGACTGCAAGCACCGAGGTCTTCTCCTCTAAAGCTCCCTGAGGACCAAGGGCCTGGGTGTGCTCCTCCACTGACGCTTTAAATGCCACCTGTCCCCGCCCTGTCTGACACGGCCACCACTCATGCCATGTGGCTACATAAGTTTAAATTAATTAAAATTGAAATTAAAAATTCAGTTCTTCTGTCACAGTGGTCACATTTAAAGTGCTCAACAGCCTGTGTGGTTGGTGCTGTCTGAACAGCACAGACACAGAAACTTCCAGCAGAGTGTGATCATTCGTGGATGACTCCTTTTCCAGCTCTGCTCTCACACCCAACTCTAGATTTGCTATTTCACCACCGGACACTGCCACCTGCGCATTTCACAGACAGCTCAGACTTAACACGGCTTGAACACGACTTGTGACTTGAACACGACTTTTTTCCCCAAAATATTTATTAATCCTGTCCAACCTGCTTCACAGATTACATCCTACATAAAAGTGCTTTAAGATTTTAGTACACTCTGAAATGGTTAATTACGTGTCACTTTGGATAATAAGCAGATAGATGCGTGCACACACAGACACACACCCCACTGGTTCACTTCTGCGACAACCCTAACACTAAAAAATCAAATCACTTTGCTCAGTTATTATCATTGCCATGACCATTTTTGGACTTTATTTAAATTCTGATATGGGAGAATCAAAATAGAACTTTTAGACACCCCCCCACCCCCTATCTCAGAAGACGCGCTGTCAAACTAGGCACCTGGGAGCTGTCCCTGACTCCTTCCTCTCCTCACCTACAACCACTCTGTCATTGGGTCTGGCCGCTGCCGTATCTAAGACACGTTCCGAATCGTTCCTACCACCTAGTCCCAGTTAGCCGGTAAAGCTGAGGATACTGGGCTCTCTCGTTAATGACGGCAATAGCCGCCTAACTGGCCGCTCCTCTTTCATTCTTGTTCCCCTTCCAGTTCACCCTTTCACATGACAGCCAGAGAGATGTTTTAAAAGACCCTCGGCCCCCTGGCCTGCACGAGACCCCCACGCACTCCCACAGCCTTGCTGCTGCTCTTTCACGACTTACAACTGCTCATTTATGATTCGACCTGCTGTGAGTTTAGCTGCTTGCTTACTGTCTGTCTACCTCATGAGGGCACAGAAATGCCTCCACTGTCCACTGTCGTCTTTGCCACTGCACGAGAAATAATTCTTGGCAAGAAATTCTTGCTGGCTGGCTGAGGGCAGGGTCTATTAGAGCATTTTCCAAAGTACATTCTGTGGAATATTTTGTAGGATGTTCTAGGTCAAGGGTTGGCAAACTACTGCTCATGAGCCAAATCTGGGCCAAATTTGCCTGTATTTTAAAAAAATATATTTTTATTAAAAAAATTTATTACACATTTCCACTTCACAGAAAAAATTGCCTGTTTTTGTAAATAAAGTTTTATTGGTACACAGCCATGCCCATTCATTCACAAATTGTCAATGGCCACTTTAGTCCAATGGTAGAGTTGAGTTGTGACAGAGACCAACTGATCCACAAAATTTATTGCTTGGCTCTTAGGAAGTTGTCAACCCTTTTTATAGGTGATTATAGTAAAATAAATAAGTTAAAAGTTACGTGGATCCGATATTTGTTGGGTTAAACAAAGTCTCGTCGATTTCTCTAATTGTAGGACTTCTTGAAGTTTTTAATGTGTAGTGTGCATTGTGCTTTCTAAAAATGTGATATATTAATAATAAATAGTTTCCCAAGCTTATCTGAGCAGGAAATTCTTTTTGGTGGTGCTTATTGGTTCTCTCTAATAGACTTGGAAAAATGCTGGCCAAAGTCTTACCCATGAAGGTGAGGTTCCATCAGGGCTTTCTCTGGAAAGCGGCCATAGGAACTTCCCAGTGGCCTCAAGAAACTAGTCTTCACTGTTTTTTTCTAGGAAACACAGGCTGTTGAGAAGGGGACTGAGAAGCATTTGCTGAGGATGGGATTCCAACGAGCAGTCACTTGTTCAGTAGTTATCTGTGCCCAGTATTGACGTCCCAATTTCGGCTCCAGGTCTACAAAGCCCTCCCCAACTGGGAGGTAACAGCCAGGAGTTCCCCTGGCTCCTCCCATAAGTAAGAAAGTAGGGGTGACTTACTTTCTCCTGACTGTTCAGCTCCTGGTAGGGGATGTGGGCAGGCAGGTAGGTGTGGAGCAGAGCACAGAAGGCCAGGCCGTCGCTCCAGCTGCTGCTGAAGTTGGTGATGTCAATGTTCTGTGGGGAAGAAAAGCAGTATTCACCAAACATCAAGGATATGAGGGAAACTGTGATAAGATGGAAACCCGTCTGTGGATTTTCAAATAAGGCAACATCAGAATAAACTACCCAAATCTGCTGGGAGTCCATCTCATTTTGGTACTGTGAATGGCCTGGGGATGGCCAAATCCATCCACAGAATAGCATGAAAAAAAGGCTTCGAAACAATAGAATTTCTGTCTGTCCCATTGGAGAGTCATTAAAGGTTCTGATACATCCTATTGTCAAACTAACCCATCTGATTAACTCTGTAGATCCCAGCATTTCCCAGACTTATTTGGTCAAGGAAGAACCTCCGTCACGACCACCACCAGCATCATGGTCTATGTACAACCCCGATTACAAGTAGACCAAAATAAGATCTTAAAGGCCCACGTGGCTGGTCCCTACTACCACATTTTTCTCCCCACAACTTGGGAGGCTTCCCAGGGGAGAAGAAAACCCTGCTTGCTCAGCACCTCTGTGCCAGCACACTGGAGGAGTGGGCTGGCTCCAAAGGCTTCCTGGGGACAGGAGCTCCTCCTTCAGGACAGGGGCACACACTGATAAGGAAACTGAAGTCCAGCTTTAAATCCAGGCCCATGGAGAGGATGGCTGATGAAGACTCCCGAGCAGGTCCCCAGGCCACCTGGGGACTCCAGCACACCTCGACCTCTTAGATCCCCAGACCTGTCACCCACCTGCTGACCCCAGCAAAGATTTCTTCCTTGGATTTACAAAGCTTGTCCCCAATGACATATCAGGTTCCGAAGCCCACCGATGCTACAGTGCTCGGGTTGTTGGACGCAGTGGCTGCAGGAGAGGCCGCGAGGGGTGCGGAAGTGCGGCACAGTCAGGCCTGGCTGAGTCCTAGGTCTGTGTTCCGAGCACTTAGGGGGCAATTAGAGGAACTGGCAAGAACAGGGCTCCTTCCTGCACTCTCTCCACATCCACGGGGGGTCGCCCTCCCCCCCAACACCTGTCCTGGGCGGGGGAACTGGCTCTCCCTGCCGCAGCGGGTGCCAACCTCCACTGCCCGCCCAATGGCCGGACGGGTACTGCTGCCTCAGCCCGGATGCCCTGGCGGGTTATGCAGGGCGTTTCTAGCAGAAGCCACTTGCGGCTTAGAAGGAGAGGAAGGGTGAAGGGCAACAAGGAATAAAATTACAATGGACCAGGGGAGGGAGATTTTACGGAATTCTTCTCAAAGCGTGTGTACAGAAGTTCCGGAGAATACACACAGGTGGAAATGTGTAGCAGAATGTGGAATAACGTTTCCCATGAAGTTTCCTTAGGGGCTTGGAAGCGAATGGCCTATATAATCTCATTTGAGCTTTTAATTCTAGATTTTTCGAGTGTGTGTTCGAGGCAGCCTGGCCCTTAGCAATGAGGTAGGCCAAATGCCTCGTTTTACAGGTAAAGAAATCGAGGCTGGTGTAACCATGTCATACACATGGCTTACCTGAGCAACGTGGATATCAGGAACCCTAGTCTCCAGTCCTCACCCATCAAGCCTCCTCTCAGCTCTAGTCAGAGACCCTGGTGGACCCCAGAACTTCCCCTAAAGTACTGGCCTTCAGGAAGATGACGTGTTCTCAAGTCTGCTTTGTAGTGACATTTACCCAGGGTAGGACAGCTGGCTGAAACCAACACATGGCCATATGATGCCTTTTCATTCTGTTTTCATGACTCAAGGACAACCAGCTTTCCACAGTCGCCAAGCACCAGGGTTACACAGAAGTCTGAGGACGCCCCGAGGGAAGGGCCCGGCGGTTTCAGGCTGACCGCGCGATGGCGGGCCGCTGCTGAGCTCAGCACTCAGCGTGCGGATTTCGGGCTTCATGGTCTCTCTGGGATCAACAGCTACCTAATGAGACCTGGAAAGGATACTGCTCTAGAAATGACAAACGTCGATTTTATATCCTCTGAAGAGGCTTGTATGTTTAAAAAAAAAAAACAAAGGAAAGAACAGGAGGGAGGCCGTGACCCATCTAGTTCACTCCAAGTCTCAAGCATTCAAGCCAGATGCTGTGGACGTCAGACCCTGGGAAGGCAGAAAGCAAGCAGTGGGACCAGGCAGGCCTCCAGGGACTAAAGAGCGTCACAGCTCTTGCCAAAGCTGGATTCCCTTCCTTCCTTCCTTTCTTTGCCAGGCACAGGCTGTCTGAGACACACCTCCGCGTCCATGTCTAACGGTGCTTGTGACTTAGACGAGGGGAAGTCAGACTCTATTTCCAGAGACCATGAGTTGATGTTTACTGTTTGTGCTCACCCTGTGGCACCTGTGTAAACGGAGGCAGGCACAGCACCACACCTGGAACTGTTCTTCCCAAAAGGCAATGCTGACATACACAATGTTGCTGCCAACAGAAGAGCCATATATGAAATAGAAAGCTGAGTGCTCAGTGATCAAGACAGACATCCCTGAAATATGAGTCCTTAAATATAAAGCTCCCACAATGGCGGTGGTGGGAAGGGCAGTGGCATTTGTTGCGTACCTGTGCTGCCCTGTCATTGCACATTTCCTCATTTAATTCTCAGAACAGCCATGCATGGCAAGCAGCGTCATACCCATTTTACAGACGAGAAAGCTGCGGCAGAAAGAAATGTTGCTAGGACCAGAGCGAGGGTCAGAACGCCAGTTCCGCCTGATTCCAAAGCACACGTCCCATTTGCTAAGAGACTGCCGCTGGGGGCCAGGAGAGCGCAGGGGGCAGGGCGACCACTGCCTGCAGACCTCCCACCGCCCGCCTGCTCTCACGTCTGGGACAGGAGCGAAAGAAAAAGCCAGGGGTGGGAGAGAGCAGATTCTAGAGGAGTCAAGGGTGGAACTTGATTCTTTCACTTTTGGGAGTTAAAGAAACTAGAGCCACACTTTCTGTGGCCACGCCAGGGCCACCAGGACAAGGCTCTGGCGCGCAGCACTGACCTCTGCACACCAGCCAACGTCACGGTGCAGAGAAGCTTCTGTGTCCGGACAGATTTCCCTTCCCAAACTTACTTTACAGCTAAAGCTTTTAGTACTTGTTAAATCTTTCTTTTCCCAAAACATGAGAACATTTTATGAGCCCTTATATCTTGTACCATCTATGGCAGCAGTCCCCAACCTTTTTGGCACCAGGGTCCAGTTTCCTGGAAGACAATGTTCCATGGATGGGGCTTGGGGGCAGAAAGAGGCGGGGCTTGGGCAGTGATGTGTGACAGGGAGCAGCTATAAACACAGACGGAGCTTCCCTTGCTCTCCACTCTCCTCCGGCTATGTGCCCCGCCCCAATTCCCTAAGTTTCATGGAAGACAATTTTCAATTTTTCCACGGACAGGCGTGAGGGGGGGACCAGTACTGGTCCATGGCCTGGGGGTTGGGGACCACAGATCTATGGTACAAATATGAAATGTCACTTTTTCCCCTCTGCACCTACTGCAGAGACATTTTGAGAGGCCAGACGGATCCAAAGGCTTGGTGATGCCACCCGCCTCACACAGCCCAGACAGCACCCTGTGTGCTGGTTCGCCGGACACCACTGAGAATGGTTCTTGCTCTGTAACTATAACGAGTAGCAGGTTGAGGCTAAATTCTGGTGAGATCAAAGCCGCGGTTGAAAAAGAATCAAACAAAATGACTTGTACGCTCAGGAGAACTCAGAGGGCCTGGACGCTTGGGGACAGACTGTGGCTCGTGGCCTCTCTGGGGGGGGTGGGCCGTGGGGGCCATACCTCCCCACAGACCTTTGTACTTCAGCCGTAAGAACACACAGAAAACCAAGCAAGAAAAAGGAGAAAGAGTCCTTTCAAAAAAAAGGAATTATTATAAAAATTCCAATCTAGTCATATAAACAGACCCAGTATCTTGCTCAGGAAATGCTTCTCTCGCATGTGAACGGTGTTCTCCCTGTCCCGGGCCGCGCTGCGAGACGGAGCACAGCCAGCTACGGCCGGTGATGTTACACCCGCTCCAAGAACATTGCACTATCAAGCAAAAACACTGCCCTTTTATCTCTGAGTGGAACAACTCCAATTCTACTCCCTCACGGCCATTTGAAATTGTCCCTAATTCTATTTGAGCAAAAGAGTATCAACAGCTGCCAGCTCCACACAGCTGGCTGGACGATTAAAAACATGTGTACGTTTGTGACATCTCAAGTAAAAGGATGAACAGCAACCTGCAAAGGGTTACACACGCCTCAGCGGCTGCTCTGTTGCTATTTCTATTACCAAAGTGGTTTCATTTCTGATCACTGAAGCATATTTTCCTGAGCCATCAGGCACAGTTTCATGAATGAGGAGTTAGCTGGTGTGATGCAGCACACTTTCATAATGCTCGTGTTTTTTCATATGGATATAAAATGAATTACAGAAAAGAGATGAGTCAATGTATGTTTTATCATCTCTCTTGTATCATTTTGGAAAAGCCACATGGCTTCAATTACTGTTCCCGTGCGCCCGTCTACAGGTGGCTGTGAGTGGTGTGGTGTGCCGCAGTCTTGTCAGCAGACCCCAGGGAAGGCAGGGACCGGGCAGGGAGACAGGCGGTCTTAGGGGAGCCTGGGCGGCATCAGGGCCGACGCGTCTTCCGGCAGGTCCTGTAGACGGGGCCGTGCGAGGTCAGGGGCGCAGGCATCACGCTGCTGCTCGCCAGGCTCTGACGGCTTCCCGGTCTAGAAGAGCCTCCAGCCCGGGGGCACGGCCGGGAGCTAGGCAGTGCGTGTGGGTCCCAGTCCCGCCGCAGTGACCAGAGAGGTCCAGGAAAGCAGGGCAGAAAGGTACTCATGTGGACTGGGCCAGTGTACCCAGTAATGGGCAGAAGTGCAACAGTTTTCTGGGCATGGGTGGCTGGGCCGGTCCCGGGCACCCCGGGAAGGAAGTTGAGAACACACTGTAGGTTCTACACCTGGATGGGGGCGAAAAGCCTGATGTTTGGCTGGAGATGATGAGAAGCGGCTCAGGACTTAGAGTAGAGGGAGGTCAGTTTTGCTGACCTGGCAGGCAACAGTCCCCAGTGTTCACAGATATGGCCAAAGACTAACAATAAAAACACAAGTGACCTCAACGAATGTTAATATGATACGCTTTTTTCCCAGTTATCAATCCTCCGAATCTTAGGGGCTCATCTAAAGAATAACATTAGAAAGAAATGAAAAGCGGCCAACACCACATTCCACAGGATGCATCTTCCAGTATTCTTCTTGATACTTGTTCCTGAACAACACTGACTAGGACTATTGTTAGCCTGGAGCAGAGGGGTGACCCAGGGAGCCTGAGGAGGGCTCCCGGGCATGGGCGTGGCGAGGCTGCGCCTCCTGGGCCTGGACGCCAGCGGCACTGGAGGCTTGCACTCCGCGCAGACCCCGCACGCCACCCCCGCAAGCCGCGCAGACCCCGCACGCCACCCCCCGCACT
>VBSM01000725.1:1082789-1101669 GCA_008086735.1 Cheirogaleus medius
TCAGGCTGGTTTCAAACTCCTGACCTTGAGCGATCCGCCCACCTCGGTCTCCCAAATCTTTTTTCTTAATGGTGGCAAGATAATGGCTGTGGTGTTTGATGGTGTCACGCTGCAGTACTAGCTGCTGGCAAACCTGATCTACAGACGCCCTCCACCCGGGACACATGGCCCGCAGGAGGAAAGGACAACAGCACTTTAAATCACCCTCAGCCCCTAGTAGGAGGAAATATTCTCACAGCATTTTATTTTGAAAATCCAGTTTTAACTTCCTAAAGCTGGTATGACATGTAACCGTTTTATACATATGGGAAAAAAGTATAAATTGGCAATGTTTTGAGGCAGATCCTGGAAAGCCAGAAGATGAAGCTAACTCATTGTAAGAACCCTTAACGGGTCTAACGCAGTCTCCAAAAGCCCACTTCAGCCAGTGCCCCCATCTCCTGCACTTGGGAGGGATTGGGCAGGGCTGACTTCCTGGGCTCTCCAGCTGCACCTCCCGGCCACCTGCTCCCAGGGCCGCCCTGTCTCCACGCTCCCTCCAAGCCCACCCACATCTCTGCTCTGCCCTTGCCTGCCTGTCACCCTCCTACCTCTAATTCTTCCACGCGGACCCTGATGCCTTACCGAGCCCTGGAACCCAAGTCCTTAGAGACCAAAACACTCTTTCCTTTTCCTTAAGGACACGGAGGATTTGGTCTTCCAGTAGGAGGTGGTGGCGGTGCTGGGGAGGGTAAGGGGCTGCATTCCCTCCTGGTGAGAAAAAGGTGGGCACATAAAACCATCCCTCTTAGAAAAAGCTGGACTTTCCACACAGGCTGGGAATGTGGGTCTACTGTGTTGGCTACAGAGCCGTTAAGGGTTTTACCGCAATGGTGGCAGGTGGTCTCCCAGCCAGAGCTGCAGTCCTGGACGACAGAGGAGGATACAACTCCTGAGCCGGGGGGTGGGGTGGGGGGAGGAAAGGGGAAGGTGCAGACGGATGCAGAGCAGAGCAGCTGAACATGCTGCAACGTGCCGAAGCTCAGGACACCGTGCTGCGTGAAATGAGCCTGTCGCCAAAGGGCAAATACTATATGAGTCCACTTATGCGAGATGCCTGGACCAGGTAAACTCGCAGAGACAGAAAGTAGAATACAGGTTATAGGGCGGTGCGGGGCAGGGGTAGCGGCAGCTAGTGTGGGATGATGAAAAAGTTTTGGAAATAGAAAGTAGTGATGGCTGCACAACAATGTGAATGTACTTAATGCTACTGAACTATACACTTAAAAATAGTTAAAAAGGTTAAAATTTTGGGTTATGGGTATTTTACCACAATAAAAAAAAATTGCAAAAGAAAACAGATCAAGAAGAAGAAGAAGAAAGCTAAAGGGATAGGTTATACTCCATCTTCCCCAAAACACCAACAAAAGTAGCTAAGTGAATTTCATTTGACAAAAATGAATCCTCCCTGTGTAATTAAAAGTACTTTCAAGAATATCCTGCACTACATAGCAAACTGGTAAGTAATCTTGCCCAACCAGAACAAAAAGTTTCCAGTTATCCCTTTAAATCTCTGTTGAGTAGTTCTGCTTGGCCGTGGAACCTCCTGGTGCTGCAGAGCACCGTCTCCCAGAAGCACCACAGCCCATGAGTCACAGCCCAGGCACAGCACACGTGTGCTGGTGATGAGGCATCAGACCCCAGGGACACCTGGTGCCAACTGCGGGGCTGGCCAGGCCACACCCACCCCTCTCTGCACGCCCACTGCATCACCACCCTTGTCCTCCTGGGGTGCTGTCTGACCCTGTCTTCTCCAGCTCCCAAGGGTCCTGACTTGTTCTTGGGTGTTTGGAGTCCCTCTTATGCCCAGGCACAGCACTGGCTTTGAACTGCTCCCTTGGTGACAGTGACCTGGCGACACGGCCTATGCACACAGCCCTTCCTCCATCTGCCCCAGAAAGCGTCCCTGGCAAGAGCAGCCAGGCTCAGCTCTGCCTCCAGCTCTGATTTCAGACCCTGAAGGAGCCAGCTGACCCATTTCACATTAATGCAACTGGCTTTTTTGTGCTATATTTAAAAAATGTGTTCGATTGGAAAAGACCTATTGATTCTGCTCAAGTCCAACAAAAACTGACTTTGGCTTTAAACTTCATGATTACCCCACTGCGATCACCCCGCAGAGTCTCCGGTGAGACGGCCTGTGCTTTTCCACCGTCTCAACCCACCTGTCTCCCACGCCCTGCGAGAGGATGGAGCATTAGAAGGAGGAAGCCAGTGAGCAGAGGACACTACAGTCATAAAACGCGATGGCGAGAGTGAGATAAACACATGCCGACAGCCCAGAAAACATGAATGGGCTACAGCGCCCTGTTAGAAAACCTAAAACAAGTGACTAAGAAAAGTTGAAAATAAGGGAAGTACAAAGATACACCATGCAAGTAACATAAATGCAAATTCATAAATCACACAAAAAGCATAAATAGGAATGGTAATATTGGTATTGTGAAATATAAACTTTTAGATTAAAAGGATTAACTGAAATAAAAGGAAAAACCACCAGGAAGGCATGAAAGCTGAAACCTTTAAGTATGGTTCAAAATATCTAGAGCACAAACGCTTAGACATCAACGCTTTTGACAAAAACCACAGTCAGGTAAGGGACTTCTCCACACCTCACTCAGAATCCCTCAGCTCCCTGCCAAGGCATAGAAACCATCACAATAATGCTAACGCAATGCTAGCTGCAGTCGGAGCCCCCGGCCCAGCACACTGTGGAGTGCTCATGCCCACAGCTCAGTGTTCTGCTCAGCAGCCACCTGTGGCAGAGGCCAGACCAGCAGAATAGCAGCAGGGAAGAGAGAAAGTCCAGACACACACTCGAGTCCCATTGATGCCCTTTAACAATGGTAGTTAAAGAAATATTATTAAATAAATGATCCTAAAACAAATAGCCATCCATCTAGGGGAAAAAAAGGAAAAACTCTACCTAATAAAATAAACACAGGTCGGGCAGGGTGGTTCACACCTGTAATCCTAGCACTTTGGGAGGCCAAGGCAGGAGGATTGCTTAAGCCCATGAGTTTAAGACCAGCCTGGGCAAGAGCGAGAACCCATCACTACAAAAAATAAAAAACAGAAAAATTAGCCAGGCATGGTGGAGTGCACCTGTAGTCCCAGCTACTTGGGAGGCCGAGGAAGGAGGAACATTTGAGCCAGGAATTTAAGGCTGCAGTGAGCTATGATGATGCATTGCACTCTAGCCTGGGCAACAGAGTGAGATGCTGTCTCAAAAAGAAAAAATGTATATATATGTATACATATATATAGTATATATGAAAAGAATATCTGGAACCTCTATGATAGTAAAGGTTAAAATTCTTAAGGAATAAAAAAAAAGAGCTCTGAGACTTCTAGGTGAAGATGGCAGACTGAACACACGCACTTAAGATTTCGTTCCTCCTTGAAGCCCCACTAAAACCACAGAAAAGGAATGTTCCCCCCACCCAAGGCATTAATTGACAAGCAAAAAGGGAACAACAAAGGAAACAGAATTTTGGCAATTGAAGAGTCAACAGACTTGCTCTGCATAATCGGCACAAACCAAAAAAAACAGAAAGAAAGAAAAGTCAACAGACAAGAAGTAACTAACATGACAGACCTAAGAAAACTAAATCCGAAGTCAGCAGCAGGGAAAAGCAAAAAATCACCCTGATGCACAATGCAAAGTCCCCGAAAGGCTCAGGAACCTGCTGGCACGAGGGACTTTGGGTTGGGGGATGAATGTGCTTAAAACGGGAGGCCGTGGCTGGAGACCTGTTTGCAAAGCGGCCAGAGCCCCAGACGCCTCTCTTCTCTGCATACTCAGAGGATAAAACAGGGGCTATGGACATGGGGACTGAGCACAGTGGAGCATGAGTGATGTACTGAAAACTGGGATTGAGTGAATTTGCCCAGTGAGGCTGACGCAGTCCACTAGGCTCTCCCCACCGCAATCCTGGCTGCAAGGCCAGGCACTTCAGGCAGGGGACTGGAAGGTCCTTCTCTGGGGAGTCTGATGAGCCACAGAGGAAGGACCTAAAGACACAGACATCGGGTGTTCCTTACAGACACGCCACAGGACAGCACCCTGCAGTGAAGCCCAGTGGCAGCCTCACACGGCGCTAAGGGCCGCCAGTCAGCCCTGCCGAGCCCCACACTTAAACGTGAGCAGTCACATCTCTAGCATAACGATAGAGACCAAATGATACCAACAGAACAAAGGAATCTGCAGGAAACAATCCAGGTAGGGAGAAGATTTGGAGATAAAAGCAACCTGTTATCCTCAGTGAAATTCATAGATAATATGACATCTATGAAACAAGAATAGGATGCTACAAAAAGTTCAGGGTACAAAATCAAAATCCTAGAAGTTAAAAATATGATAGCAAATATATACAATGGAATTTTATTCAGCCTTAAAAGGCAGGGAATTCTGGCACATGGTACAATATGGATTAACCTTGAGAACACTATGCTAAGTAAAATAAGACAGCGACGAAAGGGCAAATGCTGTCCGACTGCACTTGCACGAGGTTCTTAGAGCAGGCAAGTTCATAGTGACAGGAAGTAGAATGGCGGCTGCCGGAAGCTGGAGGAAGCGGAGTGGGGGAGTTGGTGTTCAATGGGTACAGAGCTTCAGCTTTGAAAAATGAAAAAGTTCTGGAGATTGGTTATACAATGATGTGAATATACTCTACTGAATTGTATGCTTAAAAATGGTTAAGATGGTAAACATTATGTGTATTTCATAACAATTAAAAATAAAAAATAGAAATGATACAAAAACAAAAAAATATGATAACACATGTGAAATGAAACATTTAACAGAATTAGGAAAATTAAGTTAAGAAAGCCTCCCAGCAGACTGTAAGGCGAAGAGATGGAAAACAGGAAGAAAATGATATGGTAATTAGGGGCCAGGCTAGGGGATGTTCCAGAAAAAGAAAGCAGAGAATTACCAATGAAATAATCCAAGACAATAAAGATATGAATTAATTACCTTATTGAAAGGGTGCCCAGCATGACAGAAAAGAAGAAAATCAGATATACAGTGAGGCACATCGCCTGAAATTTTAGAATGCTGGGGACACAGAAGCTCCTAGGAGCTTGCGAAGAGGAAGAAACCACACAAAGGCCTGGAATCAGGCAGCACGTGCCGCGGGACGGGCACACTGGAGACCAGGGAGCAGCGCCTGTACAATTATGAAGGGAAATGCTTTCTACTTAGAATTTTATACTCATTGAAACCATCAAGTATCAGGGTAAAAAAAGATGCAAGGTCAGAAAACGTTACCTTCTATGAATCCATTCTCAGGAAGATACTGGAGTTAAAACAAACAAGAGAAAACAAAGAGAACAGGATGTGGGATATCGAAGATGGAAAAAAGAGAGAGGCAAAGAGGTAAGAGTGGGTCTGTGCGGCAGGCCCAGAGACTTCCCCAGGACGAGGCCGGCGGGCCCCCCGGCCTGTGGGGTACATGGAGGCATCGCAGAGTTTGAGGTTGCGTTAGTGATATTTACAGAGAAAGCTAAGTAAACAAACAAAACTAGACAATGTTAAGTGTAGGGGAACTAATGGCTGTGCAGAAGAAAGATTAAGTACAGCATATCCGACTACCTGGCTTATCTACAAGTAACATTTATGTCATCTCCACATGGACTCCAGATATCCACGACGACGGTGAGAGAAGGGGAGACAGGAAGCGTGCAAGGGTGAAAAAGAAAGCAATCCTCATCTTTTAGAGGAGAGCAAAATATAACATCTAAAATAAAAAATAGAAACAGCCTCGGTACGCATGCTCTTTAGCCCGCAGAGTGAGCCCCGAAGGGTCAGGGAGGCGGCGGCAGGGCTCTAAGGCCGCAGCTGCTCCGCGCACAGCATCTCTGGAGAGTTAAAGCCAAATGCAGCCGCAAAGAGCTGTCACAAATTCCGAGGAAACAAGATGAACATACAAATAGGAAAGCGAAGCAAATGTGCCAGTAATTCCCAGAAATTTATAAATGATTAACAAACTGATCATCAGTAATGAAAAAAGAAATGTCATTTTCTCCTCTCAGGCTGAAGAAGATCAAAAGAGCACACGTGCCCAGCAGTGGACAATGTACAGTCTTGTTCCCTGTATATAGACATACGAAACGGAAATACCCTTCCACAAAGCAAATTCACTTCTAGGGACTCACTTTATGAACACTTAGTGTGATTTCACAAACACTTAGCACAGGCACAAAAAAGCGTGGCAAGTGATACTCACCGTCATGGCACTTTTCCATCGAGGTAAAATTCACATAACCCAAATATTCACCATTTTAGGCCAGTTCAAAGTGTCAGTTCAGTGGTCTTTAGTGTATTCACAATGTTGTGCAACCAGCACCACTACTGCGTCTGAACGTTTCCATCACCCCAAGAGCAGGGCCTGTGTCCACTAAACAGCCTCTCACTGCTGCCGCCTCTCCCTCCCGCCCTGACCTGCTCTGTCCCTGCAAGCTGCCTATTCTGGAGGCACACGACGCGTGGCCGGAGCCCAGCTTCTTGCACGTAGCACAGTGCCCTCGAGGGACATTCATGTTGTAGCGAGTCAGTGCCGCACTCCTTGTTACGGCTCAATGATCGCTAGGAGGACGCACAGGACCCAGCATCAAGCCACAGTCACAGCTATTCACAAATTTATTGCAGCACAAGGACACGAGGCAAAATCAGCAGAGGGAAAAGGCTCTCGGGTGAAGTCCAGAGGAAACCAGGCACAAGCTTCCAAGAGTCCTCTCCAGTGGCGTCACAGGACACATTTAATTCCTCCAGCAAGGAGCAGTGACAACGCATGTGAAATGCCACCACCAGGAACTCATTAGGGACTTAGTGCCCAGGGTTTTTATGGGGCGCAGGTCACATAGGCCCTCTCTGCCTAGCCCATAGCACACGCCAGTCTCCCAGAAGGAAAGCAGCTGTTCAGCAGAAACCACATATCTGTATAATCAGGTTAGGCACAGTGAGCCCCTCTTATCGGTTCAGGGAATGGTGGGAACACTCCCATAATCCAAGTTCCCAGACCCCAACCCAGGGCCAGCCTTGCAAGTGGCTTTTCTAAGGACGACCACCCCAGGCCTGCTATGTTAACTCTTTTCTGCACAATGACAAAAATCATGGCTAACAACAGCATCCAGGTTTTACTAATATATGATAGTCTTTCAGTTTTATTTCCAAAATTCCTGAGAAAGAGGCAGGTGGGCCCAGCTTAGACTTGTTGTGGCTGCTTCTTTAGTATTCACATAGATGAAGGTGGGAGGACAAGTCCCTCCCCATTGTGCAAACAATCTGACAGGTCTCTCTTTGCCCTTTGATATTTTTGTTCAGAAAAATCTTTTGTGGGCCGGGTATGGTGGCTTATGCCTGTAATCTTAGCACTCTGGGAGGCTGAGGCAGGAGGCTTGCTTGAGGTCAGGAGTTCAAGACCAGCCATGGCAAGAGTGAGATCCAATCTCTACTAAAAAAAATAGAAAGAAATTAGCTGGGCAGCTGAAAATAGAAAAAATTAGCCGGGCATGGTGGCGCATGCCTGTAGTCCCAGCTACTTGGGAGGCTGAGGCAGGAGGATCATTCAAGCCCTGGAGTTTGAGGTTGCTGTGAGCTAGGCTGATGCCACGGCACTCTAGCCCAGGCAACAGAGTGAGACTCTGTTTCAAAAAAAAAAAATAAAAAGAGAGAGAAAAAAAGAAAAATGTTTTGTACCTCTGGGCGTGCTCACACAGCTGAGGGTGGGAGAGGGCGTGCCAGAGCATGCTGGCTCCCGAGAGAAAGCCCGCTGGACACGGGCCGCCGGGAGAGGGCTGTGTGTCCGTCACGGCCTGGGAAATGGTCTTTCGCGTTTATTTTCCACACACTCTACTGCTGCCTTAGGTTGTAAGACAATGCCTGTTCCATTTAAAATGTCTCCACAAATCTGCGTCATAAGCAGTGGGTGAAAAAGGGCCTCAGTGGATGAGAGGCCTGTAATGACGCTCACTTTCTACTGAGAATCTATCTTCATACTGAAGTCAGGAAAAGAACCACTCTGACAACAATAAATCAGTACAAGGTTTTAGGCTATTTGAATTGGGCATGTAGCCCTCAAGAGACCTGTCTCAAAGAAGAAAACGACAGACAGAGCCCCGAGTGGCTGGCACCTCACAGGCTGCTTGCTAGCGGAGAGGCGTGTGTCAGTGCTCCTGTGTGGGAGCCCAGACACGAAAACGGAAGTTGCCTGCGGCGGGGTGTTCTCCCCAGATGTGAAACAGGATTCAGTATGGACAACATAAAGACTGATTTTTTCCTCCAAAGGAGGAGAAGATATAGCTCCTAGCTGACAGGTTAAAAACGGGTTCAAAGGTATCTGTTAGTCCCTTAATGACAGTACAGGTATCCCTTGCTATCTGAATTCTTGCAATACAAACTCAAAAACTAAATAGATTCAGATAAATTTTCAAATAAATCCATTGTTATCTGAACCCTTCCTTCTTGCTATCTGAACCTTTCCTTCTTGCTATTTGAAATGCAAGAACCAAATAAGATTTGAATAACAGAAGATACCTGTATATATCTTCATCTAACAGAGGAGTCAGCAAATTTTTCCTGTAAAGGGACCAATTGTAAATAATTTGTTTTTCAGGTCATCTAGCCTAAAGGTCTTGGTTGCAACTACTCAGTTCAGCAGCTGCAGCAAAAAAACCCAGCTATAGACACTAGGTAAACAAACTCATGGGGCTGTATTCCCATAAAACTTCATTTACAGAAACACGTGGTGGGCTGGATTTGGCTCCTGGGCCATAGTTAGCTGACCCTTCATCCGAGTCCAGACTTTAATCTCGTATAATAGTATCAGGCCCACATTATTACTATTTCAAATGGCAAAAACTTCAATGATATAAAACGTTCACTTTTACTATCTGTAGGAAATAAGAAGGGACCATGCTAAAATGAGAAAGATCTCAGTTATATATGGCACTTGCAATTCAGGCTAAGGAAAGTTTAGGTATACCACTTAGAAAAATGCTATTTTTTCTGAAAAATGTTTTATCAATCTTTTATGTTTATATTTTAACTTAAAAAGATGCAGTTTAAAAAGAAATAACTCACTTAATTGTCGCATGGCTGTGAAGTGGGATAGCAGAGCTGTGACCGGACCCAACCTGGCAGCCCCAAAGCCCATTCCTACCACTGTGGTTTCGGAAGAGCCACTCTCCTCATGTGTTTTTCTATTTTAAATTTTTTCTCAGAAAGGACCTAGTTTAATTACTGACATCTTTATGGACTCTTCCTTCAGACTTTGCACCCCCAAATTATATGTCATAATATACCATTCTACACAAAGATGATATTTGGGTTATGGACGATAGTAAAGTGAATACTTATGAATCCCGCCTCTCAAATACAAACTAGATTACCAATACTTTGCATCTGCATATTTTACTTCAATTATTTTTTAATATACAAAGTAATACATGTATATGATTTTTAAGGTTATAGCTTGATAAGGTTTATAACTTAAATAGCAGTTCCTACCCCACCCTGACCTGCCCTTCCTCCCTGACATCTTCCCGCCCCCCTTACTTAAGCTCTTTGAACTGCATTATTTTTAAAATAAATAACTTATTAAAATATAAGTCACATACCATCATAAAGTTTACTCTTTCACAATGTACTGTTCAGTGGTTTTTAGTATACTCACAAGGCTGTGCCTACCACTGTCTACTCGGGAAACATTTCCATCAACCCTCAAAAGCAGCCCTGTCCCCATCAGCAGGCAGTCCCCACTCCTCTCTCCCCGGCCCCTTGCAACCACTCATCTCCTTTCTGTTTCTGTGGATTTGTCTATTCTGGACATTTCATAGAAATGGAACCAGACAATATGTGGCCTTTTGCGTCTGGCTTCCTCATGTAAAAAGGATGCAGTTTTAAGAACAACTTTTTCTGTTAAAAAATATTACGTGCTCATTGTAGCAAATGTAAAAAATATATAAAAACATGAATAAACTTTAAATATCTACCCAGAGATAACCACTGTTAACATCTGTGTAAATTTCTTTTACAAGATTGAATTCATACTATAGAGACTGTCTTAGAATCTACTTTTTGACTTAAGGTAGTATGCATATTTTTTATGTTGTCTTTAAATAGATTTTCCCAAAGCATGATTTTTAAGAGCTTTATAATATTCTATTGTATACATATGCCATAATTTATTTGATTTCCCTATTATTGAACATTTATATCATTTCTGGTTCTTTTTAAATAATTATAAATAAAACTATACTGAACTTGCTTGTAATTATATCTTTCGAGGTATCCATGATTATTTCCTTGACATAAATATCTAGAAATATTAATACAATTTCTGTGTTAAGCAGCATACTTGCTTTTAAAAGTCCCAATACACATTGCTAAATTTTCTTCCCCAAAAGTAGTATTCGTCTGCACTCCCACCCATGGTGTAGTAGGACCTCACTTTGATCACTTCATTGTTTTTAAAAAATCTTCCAATATGGAAAGCAAAGAAATGGTATTTCTTTCCTTCATTTGTATTTCTCTGATGGCCAGTGAGATTGAACGATTTTAACATTGAGCTTTACAAAATTTTAAAATATTTTTAGCTATTTATACCATTTATAATGCCTGTAAGTGATTTTTAAAAACCACTTTAACTTACATGGAGTTCACTATACTGAGCTCAAGGACCTACAGCCACAGGTCACACTGTCAGACTCTGTGCTGCAGAGAAGACACACAGAACTCTGAGTGGCAGGGCTGCCACTTTAGTTCCCTTGGAGACAGATGGGGAATGCGTGGACCGCATGTACTAAGGTTTCCCCGACTTTGGGGATAGCCACTTTCTAGCTGGAACATTGGTTTTTTGAGCGGGGAGGGTTGAACCTTCACCCAGAAGCCCTGAACCCCATTTCCACTGGAAATAATAAACCCATGATCCAAGTGCTTGACTCTCTAATCTCACCTTGACCTGCTCTGGACCCTGCCTGCCCACGGTCCCAGCCACACCACCTTCCTCTGCCCTGCAACAGGCAGGCTCCTTCCCGCCTCAAGCCCTCTGCTCTAGCTGGTGCCTTGCTGGCTCCCCTCTGCCCACCCCACAGGGCTGGCTGCTCCTCTCACTCTGGTCCTGGGGTTTGCGCCACCTCTTTGGACAGGCCTTCCCCATACAGAGCACCCCAGTCACTCCTGCACCACCCTACTTCTCTGCACGCCCACAGGTCTGCTCTCCTTCCTTTTCTCTTTGCTTTTTTCCTTCTCTCTGTCCCATCCCCTTGATCCCACCGCCTTCCTGGGGTTCTAGAGCTGGTTGCTGAGCATAGCATCCAGCAAGTGTTCAGAATACATTTGTTGGGTGCACACATGTATGAATGAAATTAGTTTCGAGAGACCCCCCCACCACCTTGGAATAAAGCTAGTTTGGTAATTCCACAATCAATACTCGCTAACTGGCCGTCTGGGGTCAGGGCTGGAAGTATCCCTATGACAGATGCTCTCCCCAGAAACTGCCCTGGAGCGAAACTCTTGGGAGCCCCTGCTGAACTGCTGGCCTCAGCCAGGTGCGCCCACTCCTCAGTCCACAGCAGCACCCAGGCATTAAGTGCTGTTCTTCCACAGCCCCAACCGGGCTCCCACGAGTCCTCTGACTCTCCTCTGGCTTGTAAAGTAAAACTATAAGCCCCTCAAACCTTGATTCAGCCTTGGCTACAAAAAGATACAATGTGAATCACAGTGACATGCGGTGGGATGCTTTGGGAAGAAACAATCTTGCTGAGTTACTAAATTGTCTTTCCTAAATTACCTTCCTTAATCTTCCTGAACGATAAGGAAGGGTGGTTAGAGGACATTTATACCCCAGTGTCTACAAAAGCCCTGCAAGTCAGGAAGGGCAAAGGTATTATTTGAGTTTAAACCTCTGGAGCTTTTGTCAGTCATCATAAATCATAGTCATTCAGCTCAAAATTTCCTGAGGAGGAGTAAGTAGCTTCCTGAGTTGTTCAACTAGTCACCATTTTTTGGTTTAATCTCTTACAAATGAAACCTGTTTAACTATGAAGCACACCACGGCAACAAAACTTGTAGAACAGGCTGTGGGAAATGGCATTCATTCATTACTATACAGAGCATGTTGTAAGAAAATGAATATTCTCTTAGGTGGTAAATGAACTCAAGAGCCTTGAGATAATCTGCCATCTGTCCGTCCGTCCGTCCGTCCATCCATCCAACCATCCATCCATCCCTATATCTATCTATCCATGTGGTATAGGTTTCCCTTGCTTGTCAGAAACCTTCAGAATCTTTAGCCTCATAGAATGCCTGGAGTAAGGGGTGCCTCTAGCGAATCCAAATCCAACTACAGAACCTCATCATTCCTGGTGTCTAAGGGCTGACTGGGACAGGCTGGCATGAGAGTGCTGAGCTCTCATCAAGGCCGAGGATGCCACAAGGGCACTGTGCAATTTGAAGTCAACAGCTGTGAGTGTGGGGCCACCAGGCCCCCTGTCCTCTCTCTGCCTGTCTGGATGGGCTGAGGATGGTCAGTCTGCTCTGCCTTCTGCCTTCCCTTAGCTGAGGGACTTTGGCCTGTAATCCACTCTGAGGAATGTATAGAATTCAGCTCTCGATCTCTCCTAGGTCCTCTGCCACCTCCCCAGAGGCATGACAAGGCACAGCTACCCCCCACACACCTCCACGTGTGGCCCCCTGGCTGCGTTCCCAGGGCCCAGTCGTGCCCTGGGCTCTGTGGCTGACACTGGCCATCCCGTCCAGGTCATTGGGCAATTTTCAAAAGGTGAAATCTGCCAACGCTTTGAGTGAAAGCCGGTTGTTTCCCACGGCTTCTGCCCATCCGGCGGACACCTGGGCACCGAAGCAGAGAACCCAGCAGCGCTCGCAGGGACTTTGGGCCTGCAGGACTGCGAGCTACTTAATGGGCATGGTTGAAGCTGCTACCTTTGTAGTAATTTGCAGCAACAGAAAAATAATAGAGTGGAGTTGCTGGGATCAAATGTAACAGAGAATTCCCTAGTTCCTTCCTTAGGCTTGAATTATAATATTTCTTTATGCTAGATGATAAACGAGTGGTGGCCGCCTCCTCTCCAGGCCGTTAGTGTCTCCATCGCTCATGTCCACTGTGTTTCTAATTCCTTCATGGCACGCAGACTCTGGGCGACTCGAGACACGGAGCGTCAAGAGTTCTCTTAGGCTTAGCTATGATTTTCAATCAGAGGCTCTCGGGAATGCTGCCTGCAAGTCAGGATTGACTGAGCAGCCATCTTGGTCCATTTGTGGCTACAACAAAACACCAGACTGGGTGGCTTATGAACAATGGAAAGCTGTCGTTTGCAGTTCCGGAGGCTCGGGGGCTCAGATCAAGGCAGATTTGGTGTCTGGTGAGGGCCCATTTCCTGGTTCTCAGGTCATGCCTTCTCAATGTGTCCTTGCGTGGTGGAGGGGCAAGGCAGCTCTTGGGGGATTCTCAGGGCATGAATCCCCCAGGGAGCCTAATCACCTCCTAAAGGCCCCTGCTCCCGACACCGTCACACTGGTGATGTGCCTGCAACAGATGCATGTGTGTGTGTGGGGAGCACAAATATTCAGGCCATAGCAGTGGCTTTTTAAGAATACTGATGCCTGGGCCCCTCCACATGAGGGTCTGATTCTTTAGATCTAGGGGCAGGCCCAGACATAGGTGTTTTTTAAAAGCTCCCTGGGTGGTTCTAAAGTATAGTCCACACTGAGAACCGAGCCTGGTGGGCACCCTGGTGTCCCTCCTATGACCGAGCTACGTTATGAGGCAAAATGGATCTTACACATGTGATCAGGTCTATTAATGAACTGACTCTAAGGTAGGGAGATGATCTGGTGGGCCCAACCTCATCACATGGGACGTTTGTCCAGCTGGGGGCAAGGGGCAGCACCAGCACAGAGCCACTGGGTTGAAGCTGGAGGTGCCTTGCAGCTGGGGGGCAGAGGTGCCGTGAGGCCGGGCTGAAATCAGGGTGTCCGCTGAGCGGCGTCCGCGCCTGGAGGTTCTGGGGCGTGGCAGCGAGTCCGACCTTGCAGAGCTGCCCAGGTACACGGGCCAATCCAGTCGACACAGTCACTGACCCTCCCAGCTCAGGATTGGTGGGAAACAGACCTTGATGAAGACACCAGGGTCTTTCAGGTGAGGGGAGCTGCCACTCAAATGCACCTCCCCACAGCCACTGTATGAAAATTGACCCAAACACGCGACACTCTCAAACCCTCCTTCCCGGCTTCAACTTTCTCCACAGCACCTGCCTCCTTCTAACAAGGCATATACTTTACTTTTTTATTTTAATTAACTGTTGTTGCCCATGAGAAAGTAAGTTCCACGAGAGCAGACGTCTGCCTGCTTCATTCCCTGCAGAATCCCTGGCACCTAAAACACCTCCTGGCGCTGAGCGGGCGCCTTGACGGGCTGGCGCGGGAGGGCTGACACAGCCCTGCGTGCTGTGCTGCGGTGACGTGAGAGCTATTTTAAGTCATGCACAGGGCTGCTGGTCTTCAAAAAGACAATGAACCATCTGAGTTTCCAACATTCATTTTTGGCTTCCTATTTCTGAGACAACAAGCTATGAGGCGTCTTAGACAAACAGGTCCAAAGACAAAGAATGTTTTGTGAAGAGTAAATAAAGCAAACACGTATGATTTATATTTCTGCAATGACATTTAACAATGAATGAAAAATACTCCTCCGGCAAAAAGAGTTTTGGCTTTCATCAAACGTAAAATGTTTTGAAAACTAATCTAAGATGTTCACAGAAACAAAAAAAGTCATATAACTGGAAATATTATTCTCATGATTATGACTGGAAACATCTTACCATCTACCTCTTTTTCCTTGCAATCTAATTATAACAATGTTATGTAATAAAGGGCCAATTCCTTCTGAAGATGTCTTTTAATATGCAATCTGGCAGCTCCCTCGGCCCACTCCTGCCAGTGGGGCATGACAGTCCAGGCAGAGGCCACAAGTGGCTCAGCCTTCTTCCAGGATTCATTTTTTTTTGAGACAGAGTCTCGCTCTGTTGCCTGGGCTAGAGTGCTGTGGTGTCAGCCTCGCTCACAGCAACCTCAAACTCCAGGGCTCAAGGGATCCTGCTGCCTCAGCCTCCCGAGTAGCTGGGACTTAAGGTGTGCACCACCATGACCAGCTAATTTTTCTATCTTTTATAGAGGTGGGGTCTCAGTGTTGCCCAGGCTGGTCTTGAACATGTGGCCTCCAGTGATCCTCTAGCCTTAGCCTCTCAAAGTGCTGGGATTACAGGCATGAGCCACCGCACCCGGCCAAGGATCCATTCGTGACTGACTACTCTTTTTAGTTGTTTTCTTCAATCTTCCGTAATCATTCCTATTTCCTTTATGCTAAAACCTCCTGCATTCAGCTGCTCTGACTTCGCGTCCTTTCCCATCTCCTCAGAAGCGGGGCTGGCATGCTGAGGGACACCGTGACTGAGGTACCTTCCTTCATGGGACGGCCCCACCCTCAGAATGGGGCTGAGGCAGAGCGGCCAGAGTAGCAAGAACAGGGGGGTCACAGGCACGTCTGCACTTTGGGAGCCTCTAGTATTTGTCATTAACATGACCAGGCTTTTCTTCTTTTTCAACACAAAATTAAAAGAAGATAGTGACAAAGACACCAGATACTTGCATTCTTGGGCAGATTCTGATTTTAAGACATCTGATGGATGATATGACAAAGAGAATCCCAACCATGCTAATTAACGACCAGGACTGGGGCTTGGCTGAGGCCCAGTTTTCCTGGCTGGCTTTTTTCTTCTCTATCCTTGCAACTCCCAAAAGCTTGAGGCTGAGAAGAGAGTTATGGTGCCAGAATCTTCTGAAGTTTGAGCATAAGAATGCAGTAAGAGTTAGTGATTTTAAAGAGGGTGTCTATTTAGTGTGACAGGTACAACAATAAAGCTTTAGAAGAAAATACAGGACAACAGCTTCACGATCTTGGAATAAACAAAGATTTCTTACATAGGATACAAAAAGCACTAACCATTAGGGAAAAGACTGATAAATCAGACAATTAAAATTAAGAACTTTGTTCATCAAAAGAATGAAAATTCAAGCCGCCCTGGAAGAAGACACTTGCCACACGTCTACTTGACAAAAGCTTTATAACCTGAATATACAAAGAACTGGTAAAAGCAATAGGAAAAAGAAAGACAACCTGATTTTTAAAATGGGCAAAATGTCATATCCTGTTCATAGTGCCAACCCACCCTCCAAAACAAACCAAAAAATGGGCAAAAAACATAAGCAAATACGTCCCAAAAGAGACTATCCAAATGCCAATTAGCATATGTAAAGGTGTTCAACCTCATTAGCCAACAGGAAAATGCAAATCAAATCCACAGTGAATGAGATCCCTACTACACGCCTACCCTAATGACCAGGAGTAAAAAGCCCGACATTGGCGAGAGTGTTGAGAAATAAATCTCTCATAAATTGCTGGTGGGATGTCACTTACACAACTGTTTCAGCAATCTGTTTGATGCTATCTACTATACTTGAATACCCTATGGCCCAGTAATTCCATTCCTAAGTATATTCTCATTCTTAGCAGGAATATATGTGTTCTCACATATGTGAGAACATATGTGTTCTATTTATAATAGCCTCAAACTGGAAATTACTCAACTGTCCATCAATAACAGAACACAGATAAATAAATAATAGTATAATCATACAATGAGTCACTAAACAGTAAAATGAATAACTTACAGCTATATGTCATAACATGGTTAAATCTAACTTAATACTATGTAAAAAAGCCAGATGCAAATATTACATAGTTTATTTCATTTATAATAAAATTCAAACGCAAGCAAAACTAACCTAGTATTCAGACACGTACACTTTTGTAGAAAACTGTCAGGAAAGGAATCGAGGACGATAGTTATCTTAGAGAGTCATGAGGAGTTATAATTGCAAAGTGATAAGGAAGGTTTGTGGGAGCTGGAATGTTCCACTTCTGGATGGGAGAAGTGAGTGCATGAGTTTTCACTTCATAATAATTCATGAAACTATTATTTATATTTTGTGGACTTTTATCTTTGTGTATAATTTTTCACAATAAAAAAGCTTAAACTCATATCAGGTATTACTTCCTTGTCTGACCTTCACAGAGAACAAATACTCTCCTAGAAACCAAAATTCTTAATGCAAACAACTCTCAAAGCAACAGAAAGAACGTTTTTGGAAAGATTCTGGGGGCCCACCTATGGGGGTCCTTTATGTGAATTAGGCAAAGGCACCCTCTTTGGGAGGATGATTTATTATAGCAAAAGCTGTCTCCTCAGGTGGAAGCAGCCTGTTGGGCACACTGCCCTGGAGCTTATGTCTCCTTTGAGCAAAGAAAAAGGCCCTCCCTGCAGGAGATGCGACTCCACACACAGGTACCACTTTGTCGGTGGAGTGCAGACTGGCCTTCAGCTAGACTTGCCTCCCCGCCTGGCGAGTGCCCTTTCGCACAGTGCACAAACGTCAGACACTCCCTGGCTGCCCTGCCTAGGAGAACAGAAAGGTGACAATTACACGTGCGTGGGCACACCGAACACACACACGAACACATGCTGGCACGGGACTACTATTGCCCAGGGTTGGCTGGACGCTGGATGACATTGTCCCTTACCGCATAACCTTCTGTCTTCTTCTGACACCATTTCAGCAGAGCATTGCGCTTGGAGCCGCCATATTCGCGGGCCAAGGCTGCCAGAGGGTCTCTTCTTTCCACACTGGTTAGAAAGAAGAGAAAGAGTAAGGAGAAGTTGGTAGTTTTTAGAACCCTCAAATATACAAGAAATAAATTACTAGATTAGAAAAGCAAAAGTCTAGTTTCTTCAGCAAGATTCTAAAGAAACAACCAAATTAGTCACATTAATAATACATTTGTATGATGTCTCACCGAATGAAAGAAAAATTAAATTGTGCTTCCTGACTATTGTAAGTCTGGGGAGAGTTTTGTTTTAAAATCCATCTGTTGCTTATTCATCTAGCCTTTTATTTGTTTACTTAGTACACTGTCAGTTGAATTAAAGATACTTATAACAAAGCACTCTACTGTTCCAAGGCTACGCCTCTGTCCAGGTGGAGTGGAGCTGGGTGCAGTAGTGAGCCTGTAGTCCCAGCTACTCAGGAGGCTGAGGCAGGAGGGTCGCCTGAGCCCAGGAGTTCAAGGTTGCTGTGAGCTAGGATCATGCCACTGCACTCCAGCCTGGGCAAAAGAGTGAGACCCTCCCAGTCTCTTAAAAAAACAAACACCCCCCTCCCCAAAAAACATGAAAACACACAGTATGTTTCCATGTTTACAAAATTTAAAACATGCAATTTAAATAACATATTGTTTGGGGATGTCAACATACGTGGAAAAGAACTAAGAATAACTCGGAGAGGTGGTTACCTTGCAGTGGGGAACAAGACGATGCCAGTGGCCAGGGGCTGATAGAAAATTTCAAAGGTAACAATTTTCTTTCCCTTACACTTGGAGGTGGGTTATCTGGGTGGATCTCCATGTATGTTATTCTTTATACCTAACACATACTCTTTTTTATCCATCCAGTATTTAATAAAAAATTTTAAAATGATTTTAAAAGGAGTAATAGCATGACTTTACACCTCAGCAATACAAATTAAGGTAGAAAAATTAAAAAAACAGTTCATACTTGAATTAAATTTTTTAAAATTTATTTCAGCATATTATGGGGGTACAAATATTACGGTTATGTATATTGCCCATGCCTCCCTCCCCCATGGAGGCAGAGCTTCAAGCGTGACCATCCCCCAAATGTTGCGCATCTCACTCATTATGTT
>VBSM01000725.1:1104917-1122280 GCA_008086735.1 Cheirogaleus medius
GTGACACACACACTTCCTAGAGCAGTAACAGTGTGTATATGTGACACACACACACTTCCTACAGCAGTAACAATGTGTATATGTGACACACACACACTTCCTACAGCGGTAACAGTGTGTATATGTGACACACACACACTTCCTACAGCGGTAACAATGTGTATATGTGACACACACACACTTCCTACAGCGGTAACAATACACACAGAGCCGTGGTGTCTTCTAGAGGAGATTCTCCAGGCAGCCCCAGCTACACCACTTACAGGACCTCGTGTCAAATCGGCCCCTTTTTCAAGACGCAGGATGAATTTCAAGACAGCGTCCCTGAGCATCACGCCTAGCATGGGCCCTTCTGAGGCCTTATGCGAGCGCTCGCCACGCCAGCCCTGCCCCAGGGAGTGCATTTTGTTTTAATCGATGGACATCTGAAAGAGCTGGCAGGGAAAGCCTGGTGTGAGTGACAGGGCACAGGCAGCAGCGGACGAAAGGCTGGGAACCACGAACAGCTATTTCACAATCACAGGGCCCAGCTCACTACAAAATAAGCAGGAATAATCTTGCTATTTTCTTTCTTCCTTTCTGCTGTCATATCAGTCTGAGTCAAAACAGGTAACAAAATGGGCTGAACCCTCCAGATGATATTTCTTTCTTTCCTTTTCTGTTTTGAGAGGCAGCCTCACTCTGCTGCCCAGACTAGCTGAGGATTCGGCCTCCTGGGCTCCAGCGATCCTCCTGCCTCAGCCTCTTGAGCAGCGCCGTGCCCAGCCAGGTGATGTTTCTTTAATGGCCATAAAAGTATAGAACAAGAGAAAATTTTCAAGATTATCTAGTTTATATTTATAGAGGAAACTGGAGCTGGGAGACCTAAGTGTCTTGTTCAAAGCCGTACAACAGCCAGGGGCCGGCCGCGCCCACAGCTGCCTCCCATGACCCACAAAGAGTCAGGGAAGAAAACAGCACTCCACAGTGACAGCCACCAATTATGGGTGGTGAAGTGGGGAGTGGGGCTAATCAGCTCTAAACAACAGAGAAAAACAGTGTTTACAGCACTAAAGAGAACAACAAAAACAGCACATTCATCCTGATTCTGCAGCTTCTGATGACCTCAATGTTGACAAGCAATAGCTGGAAGTTGCTGGAAGCAAGCAGTTTTCACCTGCAATTTTCTTTTTTTTATTATAGTAAACAGAATCATTCAAGCAGACGGGTGCCCAGCGGGGGGAGGGGAGGGTTGTCAATGAGGTATTTACTTCAGAGCAATAGCTGCTGTGGTCTTCGCTTCAGTATTTATCTTGTCAATTAAAAGAATGGTCTTTCTACACAATAGCTGGTGGAACAGGGAGAAGATGACACAAATATTATGATCAAAAGCTCACCTAGTCCACTTAAAAATGGTTAAGATGGTAAATTTTATGTTAGGTGTCTTTTGCCACAATTTAAACAAAAAAAGCTCACCTAGTACTATGCAAATACTCAAGTTATTCCCTACGTTACGTGACGTAGCAAGCATGGAGAACACAGAGCAGGCGGCTTTTCCATGCTCTGTTTTGGCCACCCTGTTTCTGGGTCTGCAGCTCCACCTAATCCCTTCTCTGTTTTTTTCTCCTAACTTTGGACTACCCACTGGTCTTGGTCATCATTCCCTTCTCCTGGGAGCCATTATTAGGACCTGAAGTCCTAGTAATACATAAACTTTTATCACTTCTTCATGAAGCTGCTAATCAGAGCACTCACCAGCCACATCACCAAAAAGCAACATGGCAGAAGGAACCAGACGTCCTGATCCCAGTCACTTAACCTCTACAAGGCTTGAAATCCCTCACATGTAAAATTCGAGGAATGGGCCAAGATCATCTCTAAATTTCTCAATGTCGGTGTTTATCGAAGTCTAAAATCCTTATTTAATGCCATGAAAATGCAAACAAGATTCACAAGGAAAACTTGCCTCACAGAAACAATGATTTTAAGAACAAGCCTGACCGTGTTCGACCATCGTCTGAAAGAAGTGCAGCTGGATTGTCTTTTTATCCATAAAACAATGTAGGATTTCTTTTTGGAGATAGGGTCAGAAATTTTGTGTTATATTTAGAACAAAAGGATTTCTGTCTATGAGATCTAGATTTTGGGCTTTCTCTCCTTCCTGTGGGCACCAGTAAACAGTTCACTCAATGTTGCTTCTGCCATTTTTGTTCCCTACCGGCAACCACGCAGACACACGCATCATTCCCATGGCCTACGTTCTGGACAGCTTTGATGTGCTACCAGGCTGCGGGTGCCGCGCCCTCTGTTCCGCAGAGAAGAGCAGGCCAGACAGCAGCAGCGAGCGCTTCTCTACTGCTCGCCACACGCCCGCTCGTGCTAAGTGCTTTAAGCGTGTTGGCTGAATCCTTGAAACGTCCCTATGAGGCAGGTAGGATTATTCCTATTTTAGAGATGGAGAAACCAGAGCCCAGAGAGGTGGAGGAGCGTGAGTGGCAGTGTCAAGGCCCAGCCAAGAAGACCTGCTCCTGCGCCCTCTTGATTGTCAGCTCTCAGTGGGGAAGGTGCAGCGCAAAACCAAACATGATGAGTGAGGACTGCTGACTGCAACCACCACTTAAGAGCAGGATTTGAATTTTTTAAAAAAAATATTGTATGGGCAGGGAGTGGTGGCTCACACCTGTAATCCCAGCACCTTGGGAGGCCAAGGCAGGAGGATTGCTTGAGCCCAGGAGTTTGAGACCAGCCTAGGCAACACAGGGAGATCCTATCTCAACAAAAAAATTTAAAGATTAGCCAGGAGTGGTGGCGCGTGCCTGTAGTCCCAGCTACTCAGGAGGCTCAAGGAGGATCGCTTGAGCCTAGGAATTTGAGGTTACAGTGAGCTGTGATCACCTCAATGCACTCCAGCCTGAGTGACAGAGCAAGACTCTGTCTCAAGAAAAAAAATGGCATAACAACAAGAGGAGGACTATAGTCAAAGAAAGAGGCATTTTAAAAGAGGCATATTTTAAGAACTGTGGAAGTAGTGGACAAATTCAAAATCAGATAAGATTTTTTTCCCTGAAATAGTCATTTTTTAAAGATTAGAAAATATTCTCTTGAGATTCAATTTTAAAAACAACAAAGTCTGGCCTTTCTCCCTAGCACTAGCACACTGGTAAGTTCAGCTAGCAGGAGATGCTTTTTCCTTTTGTTGGGGGCACTGCTTAAGTGTGCATTTAGGGGTTGAAATCTCTTGGAATAAATGTCACTGATTATTTTTCTAAGCTCAGTTTCATGCAAAGAAACGAAAAGTTAACTACACACGCACGCACACACACACACACACAAATTAAGTCACAAGCATTTCCTGTTCGAGGCAGTTTACCTGAGAGGGCAAGGTCAGGCAGATCCAGGCACTGAGTCACTCCTTTGCTGGCCGGCCGTGCACTGCTGTAAGCCGAATGTCTCTACAAAAAGCAAAGGGCACGCCGGCACGGTGAGCTTGTGACGTCAAGAACAGCACAGACGCATGCGTGCGCACGCGCAGCAGTTCTGAAGCACAGCAGAATCACCAGCAGGGCTCTTAAATTATTTATCTGAATAGGTGATAAAAAGGGCAAGTAGTAAAAAGAAAGTCTCTTTTTCCTCCCCAGTTCTTCTCCCCAAGGGTGACCATTATTAATCAGCTTTGTGGATCTCCTTCCTGGAATATTCTACATAGGCTCAAGGATGTGTTTAAAAATACTGTTTTTAAATGGCCAAAAGGTATATGAGAAGACGTTCAACATCACGAATCAACAGGAGAATGCAAGCCCAAACCACAGTGCGACACCACCTCATACCTGGCCATCACTGAAAACAGAAAACAACAAAGGCTGATGAGGAGTGGAGGAACCGAAGCCCTTGTGCACTGCTGGTGGGAACGTGCAATGGTGCAGCCATTGAGGAAAATAGTACAGATGTTCCTCAAAAAATTAAAAATAGAACTACCATATGATCCAGCAATCCCACTTCTAGGTATTTATCCAAAAAAACTGAAAACAGGATCTCAAAGAGATCTTTGCACTCTCATATCCACTGCAGCATTATTCACAAAAACCAAGAGGTGGAAACAACCCAAATGTCCATCAACAGATGAATGGATAGAGAAAAATGTGGTATATCCATATAGTGGAATATTATTTAGGCTTCAAGAGGAAGGAAATCCTGTCACATGTTACAACATGAATGAGCCTTGAAGACATTATGCTAAGTCAAATAGGCCAGTCACAGAGAGACAAATGCTGTGTGACTGTCCTTACATGAGAATCTAAAGCAGTCAGACTCACGGGAGCAGAAAGCAGAATGGCGGCTGCGGGAGGATGGGGCGGGGCGGGGAGCTGCTCAGTACCGAGTTGCAGCTGTGCAAGATCTGCTGTGCCGTGTGGTGCTTACAGCTAACACCACTGTACTGTACACTTAAAGATTTGTTAAGACGGTAGATTTCATGTTATGTGTTTTACAACACTAAGAAAAAGCATTTCAGAATGCAAGTGAGTATGATATTAAAGGACAAACTTTAAAAAAAATCCTGTTTTTATAAAAACACAAAAGTTTACAATATTTTGCATACTGTTTTGTTTTTTCCACTTAATGTATCTTGGAGATCACTGCAGTACCCACCATGTGACAGCTTCACGTAAGAACTCCGTAGGGGCCACACGACACAGAGGCGAACACATGGCTCTGGAGCCAGAATGCCACCTCCCAGCTGTGCAGCTCTGGGCTGCTTAACTCTCTGTGCTTTCTGTTCTCCATCTGCCAGGTGTAAAACATCAGTGATACCAATGGCACCTTCCCCAGAGGGCCACAGGGAGGATTTAAATGAGTTAAAGCCATTTAGAACAGTCAAAATAGAGTCTGGCCTCTATTAATACTGGCATTGGAGTTGATGTTGATATTAGTATTAGGAACAAAGCTGTCTGGCCCATGAAAGAGCAGGGCCATTTGGGACTTTCTGGAGCGTTCTTTCCTTTAGAGGCCCTACTCCACATCATATTAAGCATGATACAATGTACTCATGTCCCCACATAAATACAACTGTTGTGATATACAATTTTCAAAAGTATTTTTCAATCTTGCTTTTCAAGTTATTTAGCTGAATAAAAGTAACAATTCCTTGTCCCGTTCATAGTCTTGTGGGAAAGTGTCCAGTATTTCACCATTAAGCATGATGTCTGCTGTAGATATACAATAGAGACTCTTCATCAGATTAGGGAATTTCCCTTTTATTCCTAGTTTTCTAAGAATTTTCATCAAGAAAAGGTGTTTAGGCTAGTGTGGTGGCTCATGCCTGTAATCCTAGCACTCTAGGAGGCCGAAGCAGGCAGATCATTTGAGCTCAGGAGTTCGAGATCAGCCTGAGCAAGAGCGAGACCCCATCTCTACTAAAAAAATAGAAAGAAATTAGCTGGACAACTTAAAATATATAGAAAAAATTAGCTGGGCATGGTGGTGCATGCCTGTATTCCTAGCTACTCGGCAGGCTGAGGCAGGAGGATCGCCTGAGCCCAGGAGTTTGAGGTTGCTATGAGCTAGGCTGACACCACGGCACTCTAGCCTGGGCAACAGAGTGAGACTCTGTCTCAAAAAAAAAAAAAAATGATTACAGGATCTTCAGTGATGTTCCCCTTTTAAAATTCCTGATACAGGTAATTTATGGCTTTTCTTTTCTTTGTAGCGGTCTTGCCAAAGGTTCATCAACTTTAATAGTCTTTAAAAGAACAAACTTCACACAGAACCTCTTTTAATAGTCTCTTCACTATAAGTATGCTAGTTAAAAAATCTTTTTTTATTTGACTGAAAGTATCTTTCTTTTGTGTTCACCTTTGAAGGATATTGTCCCTGAGTATGGCATTCTAAGCAAGCAGTTATACCCGTCAGCACTTGCAGGCGCCACTGCGTTGTCGTCTGGCTCTCAGCGCTGTGGTGGAGAAGGCCACTGTCAGCTTTGCTCTTGTTCCTTGACATCAAGGTGTCTTTTTTTCCTTTGGGTGCTTTTAGAATGCTTTCTCTTTCATTTCCAGCAGTTTTAACCTAACATGTCTAGGTATGATTTTCTCTGTACTTATCTTGCTTGGGGTTTATACTGTTTCTTTAATCTGGGGCTTGACACCTTTATCAGTTTAGGAAATTCTTGGACATTATCTCTTCCAAATTGCTTCTGCCCTGTCTTTTTTCCCCCCACTTTGGGGGGCTCCAATTACACACTAGATCTTTTCACTCCATCCCATGTGTCTCTTATATCCTTTTCTCCATTTCATATCCTTCTTTTCCTCTGTGTTTTGGTTTAGGTATTTCTCTCTAAGAGAGGCTTAAAGAACTGAAGACAGGTCAGTAGAAATATCTATAGTTAAACTTTGTTGAGTCTTTAATTCAGGTACTTTATTTTTAAGTTACAGAATTTCTAATGGATTCTTTTTTTATATATTGTAGTTTTCTGATGAAATTCTCCATCTTGCCATTTATTTTCTGAATTAATCTTAGTTGTTTTAAAGTCCATGTCTAATAATATCAACATCTGGACCTCCTCTGTCTGTTTCTATTGCCTATTTTCTTATCTTGGTTTTTCATAATTTAGTATTTTCTAGTTATATGCCTGGTTTTATTTTTGTTTTCTTGTTTTTATTTTTTTTTCTACATGACACTGTATTTGAAAAAATGTGGATATAATTTGAGATTCTAGATGATGTAATCTTCCTCCACAGAGTGTTACTTCTGCTTCTAGAAGATAGTTAAAATAGGGGAAGATCACCTAAATCCAAACTCAAGTTTCTATGGGTTTTAAGACTAAACAAATAAAAGGCTTCTTGAAGATATTAATGGATAATATTTTAATAATCTAATAGCTAAAAAGAGATTTTAAAGCAGGAAACAAAAACCTTTAAAGTTATAAAGGAAAACACTGAACATAAAAATGTAAAATTTCTCTTAAGTGAAAGATAACTATAAACAAAGTTAAAAGATAACAGAGAAAATATGATACATATGAAAATAAAGTTAAAAGCATAATATATCAAGATGTCTTACAAAAAGGAACAAGACCAACACCTCAAAAGAAAAATAGGCAAAGTATATAAGTGTTCATAAACACAAAAGATATATAAATGTCCTATGAACACATTAAGGAGTGCTCAACCTTACTGATGAACAAAGTAAAACAAAATATCATTGTTTTACAAGATGTCAATTCAATCTGCAACATTTATAAATAGTGTCAAGCTTCTGGGAAAATAGCATTTTATATACTCTGAGTGGAAGTATAAATTGAAGGGCAATGTGTCTATCAAGTTTTTCAACATTCTAGGACACAGCAAATCCATTTCCCTTTTCTAGGAATCAATTTGTGGCAGATTTCAGGACTGGCTCACTCAACTCCATTCTGGTCTCTTTGTAGGTGTTTACTGAATTGTAAGAGACTGGAAAGCTAAAAGGTATATTTGCCAATCTCCCATAAAGCTTGGTTCATTAGCAACCTAGCTTCCATCAAATAGGCCCAGTCTCAGAAGATCTGGAAGGTGCATGGGAGTATAAGGCCACCTTACTGCAGCTTCTACTGGCCAGTGTGGTTATGAAGGCATGTGCCTTCTGTGGCAGGGAAGTAGAGGTTCTGGTGTCTGTTCCATAGCTTTCTGGGCAAGATGAGGCAGGGCACAGAGCATGCATTCTGCTGGCATGGACTGCACGTCACGTATATTGCAGTGTGGACCCGAAGCCAATCCTAGATCTTGACAGAAGTTGTAGTCCTAGGCTAACAGCTAGAGAAAGTCTTCCTGATTCTTGTGGAAATAAAAGCTCCTTCAATGGGCAAACTTTGAGATATTCTGGGAACCTTTCCTGGAAGCTCTGTGCATACTAGAGCCTTTTCCTCCAGCCCTTCCAGTACCAAATCCCCTCTATTAAATTCCTTTTTGCTTAACTACAATGACTTTTGATATTTGCAAATGAATATTGATATACCCTTATACAGAAATAGGCCCTTAAATGGTCAAAAATGTGTACAAAGATCTTCACTGTATTGTTTTTGTAATAAGTTAAATCCAAAACAACATAACTGTCCATCAATAGAAGAGTGGCTAAATAAATCACCACATATTATGTAGCCTTTAAAAAATGAATTATTTCTCCAACTATTGACATTTAAAAATGTCTCTAAAATATTTCTTCAACAAATATTTATTGAGATATGTTATGACAATGTGCCAGCCACTGTTCTAGACAAGAGATATAGTAACAAGCAAAATAAACAAAAATCCCAGCCCTCACAGAGCTTACATTACAATGATAAAGAGTCAGAATAATGTGTAGTGTAATCCAATTTACAAAACAGACACATACACTCTCTCCACACACACACACACACACACAAATATGTGTAAAGAAAAACATCTAGAGGGATACACAACAAACCACAAGCAGTGGCTCTTTCTGTGGCTTGTCTACTACCTGCATCGGAGAGACAGCAGCTGCCGGAGTGGTCCTCACTGGTATTCCACTTAGGAGGCTTCTGGGGCTCTTATGAACAGTAATATTCTGTCCAGCTCCACCTGCCAAGAAAGGAGATGGTAACATTCATATATTGTTCCAGTTCAAAATAGCAAATAATAATTCTTGATTTTTTTTTTCTTTGAACAGAGTCTCACTCTGTCGCCCAGGCTAGAGCACGGTGGCGTCAGCCTAGCTCACAGCAACCTCACACTCCTGGGCTCAAGCAATCCTTCTGCCTCAGCCTCTCTAGTAGCTGGGACTACAGGCATGTGCCACCATGCCCGGATAATTTTTTCTATATATTTTTAGTTGGCCAATTAATTTCTTTCTATTTTCAGTAGAGACAGGATCTCACTCTTGCTCAGACTGGTTTCGACCTTGAGCAATCCTCCCGCCTTGGCCTCCCAGAGTGCTAGGATTACGGCGTGAGCCACCATGCCTGGCCATAATTCTTGACTTGTTGTTACTTTTTTGGTGACTTAAAAAGTGTCCCATGATGTTTAGTGTAACATTTACTCTATTATCCTTTTCTACTCTGGACTAGAGTTGAATTGGGGAAATGAGAGGGAAGGAGTTAGCTGAGTGAGGGTAAGTCTTAGACATAGGATAACCGAGAAAACAGAAAATGTATATATGATGTACCTACGAGAGGAAGAAATAGTAAAGTTCTTGTACAAAGTATTACAGTTAATTCATTTCCCATCTCCACAGACTAACTCATTGGGCTTTCATATCTTTCCATATGTGCAGTCTAATCTTAATCTAACTTAGCTGCAATTATTTCAGCAGAGACAACCAGGTACATTCTAGAATTAGCTTTTACTACAGTCTTCTGATACAATGGCATATTTGTTGTGGTCAAGGTAATAAAGATATTGTTATCTGGATACACAACCTGTTTCCCCCCACTTTACTATATTTATGTGTGTACAGCATATGTATAAAGTATAGATGTGCATTTTTCTCATATATGTAGATAAGCACAACTGAAGGGGAGCTATGAGTCAGCCAGACGTGTCCAGCAAAAGCTGGGGATGCACCAAGATCAGGAGTGACAGAGCAGCACAGGTGGTCACATACAGGACCAGGTGGAAAACCGTCTAGCAGCAGGTTGCAAGATGGGGATGGCCAGAGGTCCCAACAAGAGGACCTGATGCACAGGATTGGCGCCTCATTTCCTAGGAGATGAGGCCTCTGGTGACCCTGCTAATTCCCGAGATGGGAAGAAGGCAAACAGTAGTGACCAGAATTTAATGGCTGTAAGAGGAGGGAAAGAAAGGTGGCAAGGAACTGGAGCAGGGAGGAACTGGAGCAGGGAAGGAGGTGGAGAGAAAGAGGCAGCTGTTTGTATCATCTGTGAGCCAGGCTCTCTCACTGCCTCCCTGGAGCCTCAGCCAGGCTGCTGCATACTGTGGCCGCATGTGGTATGTTCTAGAGAGAGCCCTTGTGGTTCTGTCAACTTGAGGCCAATGTGGAGTAGACACAGGCCCGATACGTCAGGCCTGGTTTAAGTTTGGAGCTTTGCTTATGGAAAACAATGAGTAAATACCTGGGCGGCCCAAGTCAAACGACTTGATCAGGGACTTAACAGTGGTTGCAGACTCTGCAGGCGTTGGAGAGGTCCTGTTACTATAGACGCCGCACCACCGGCCAGGAGCGTCAACCTCAGAGGACTCTGGCTCTTCATCCACAGGTCTGCACAGTAAAGAACAAATCAGATTGAAAAGGTGGAGGATGGGGAAAAGACACAGATGGTAACAGAACTGATATGGAGAAAATAAACAAAGCTGGAAGAAGAATCCTAAACTTAAAGTCCTATTCTCTGTATCAGCTTTGCATCTTTAGGAAATAACATAGGTATTGCTCTCAATTTTTAAGAGATTTTTAAAAGAAAGTAGCCAGAAATAATGTTTTTATATGTAAAGTAACTGGACATTGGCTCTAAATAAAAAGTATGTGTGCCTATTCTATAAATTTTAAAAACAATGTTATTTATCATAAATACTAGCCTGCTATCAATGGTAGGTACAATGGCTTGGTCTCAACATGTGTTCCAAACCCCACGTGGCATACAGAGGTTAGAAGGATGACTCTCCTGCAGCTAGAACTTCAGATGTGATAGCTCCACCAATCAGAAAGACTTGGGCAAGATCTGGAGTGGGCCTGAGTCAGGGGAAGAGAGGCAGGGTACAGGGCAGTCACTGTGCTGACAGTCTGGGGCTGGTGGCTGCAGTGGTAGCTTTCCAACTGGACCAACAGCTTCCTGATTCTAAGGCTTCTGTCCTGGTGGAGGTATCAGCTTCCCTGGTGGTCCAGTTCTGTGTTGGGACTTTGGGAACTGTTCCTGGAACCTCAGCACTGCCAACAATTCTTCGAGTCATTTAACACCTTTCCACCTAAGCCAACCAAGTGTGATCTATTATATACAACAGAATCCTGACTTATATACTTTTTGCCCTTTACGAGTAAGAATGATAACAGTACTCTAAAATAACACTGCTATGAAGCTTTTACTCTCACCCAAATTTCCTGGTATGTTCTTCATGCTTTGCTTTTGTTGTTTTAAATGTGGCCCCTAAAGGTAAAGCAGCTATTTCTTCTGAGATACAACTAAAGAAAGAGCAAACTATTAAATGCTGTAGGGAAAACTAAAATATTAGACTTACTGAAAGATAGTATGTTTATATACAGTTGTATTTACAAAAGTACAGCTTACATGGTTTCTAGATTCAAGCACAGACTCATAGAAAGTCTTTTAGGATAGGTCATCTGACTCAGTCCTCTCATGTATGGCTTCCTTATCTACAGGACTTTAGCATGTCATTTAATCTCCCTGTGAATGAGCCAAGACAAGAACTCCCATTCTTCTGATTGCTAAATCACTATTCTTTTCATTATATCATATTTCCTTAGCTGTTTTGCAAGATGACTAATTTATGAGAATAGTTCAAACAGAATGTTTCTGGAAGTATATTTTAATAAGGTCAGAGGAAGTTTAAAATATTTATTTACTGATCTTTTTGAAATTAATCTAGCTACTCATAAGCTTTTGTGGTTGAATTTACTTGTTCTTAATTTTCCAAGCTTTCTTCTATTGCTGTGATTAAGATGAATAGAAGAAATTTAAGTGAAACAGAACTTAAAACACTTAAACTACCCTGCTCTACACTCTTGACCTCACAACCCCTTGGTGTGAATGCAAATAAAACTAGTAAGCTGAAAACTGCTTTGGAAGAAACTATCAGGCATTTCAGAAATTGCAGAGGGATGGGTTTAAAAAAATTTTTTAAAGCCTTATTGAAAGGCATTGGTTTCCAGATGTTCCCCTTTGTGTTATACACAGTATGAAGTATGAGATCAGGTGGTAACATGCAGAAGGAGAATGAATCGGGTTAGGTCTGAGCAGAAAAAAATCTCCTACTTCTGTCCCAGCCATTCTCAGGAAGATAACCAACAAATGGGGTGGGCCACCTTCTCACCTGTCCATTTACATGACTGGGCACCAAAGAGCCTTCAAGGAAGATCATTTTAAAGAACTCCTTTTCATTTCATTCTTTGATAATTTAACAAGAGTAAAATGGAGAATCCTACAGTCTACAGAGGTATTCCTTTCAGTTATCTAAGTTTCTTCGTGATTCAAAATGTCAGATGATAAATAGACTCACTTAGACTTCATAGGAAAATAGCAAGGCCACAGCATCAATTTCCAGTACTCCTGCCTTCAGATACCCAAAGACAATACTTCAAACAATCAGTCTGCTTGGCTAGAACAATAACGGTCGAAATGAGAAAACACTGCATTATTAAGTAGATTAGAGAAATATCCGCTAAATACCCACCATATTACATAACAGAGATTCGAGTGTGTGTATAGGAGGGATTCACAAAACAAAGCCTGAATTGAAAAACCATAGAAAACAGTTATTAAGAATACTACTGGTTTTATCAGTATGTTCTTTAATCACAAATAAGCTTGAAATTCCTTGCACCAGCCTGCCTTAGAATTGTTTGGGATCAACCAGTAACAGCCCCAGCAATAAATGAATAAATGAATAAAAACTCTGTATTCTACAAAGGATATTAAGAAATATTTACACATACAGCCACGTATATCTTAGCAAATTCACTGAATAAGAGAAAAATTGCAAGGTACTACCACTGGTTAAATATTTGTTCAAGTCTAGCTATCGCCTCTAAGGCTGATGTTAGGTTCTAAAGTCAACTTGTAAAATAAAAATCACACATATAGTCAAATAGGCCTTGAAAATCACTTAAGTTACCCATAGTACAGCTTACATGGTTTTGTAAATACAACTATATACAAATATACCATCTTTCAATAAGTCTAACCTGTTAGTTTTCCCTACAGCATTTTTTATAATTATTTTTGGAAATTCTTTACAAAATTGTATTTTTAAGATCTCACGTCCTTATTAAAAAAGTGCATTACATCAAGATTAGAAAAAAGACACTTTTTTTTACGAGGACTACTCATCTACTCACCTATTTTACCCCATGATTCACTTCCTACCTGAACATTAATGACAAAACATTTTTTCTTTCTTCCTTTTCTCCCTCCTGCTTTGAAAGGGCAACTGATGTGAGGGATATCTTAACAGAATGTGCCAATTAATCCCTGCCAGGAGCACAGCAGCCTCCCAGTGGCTGGACTTAGCCATTGGCATGCCTTTTCCCTGAGCCCAAAGGCCACTAAACCCTGAACTTACTTGCAATCTCTCTCCCTGGGTTCCTCTTTTACTCACAAACTCTACTTTAAAACAATCTTAAATTTTAAGCCCTCAAGAATTGCTTAAGAAATGATTAAGGGATCTAAAATTAATTTACTACTTTAATTACCTTAGCAACTATTTCTGTATAAGAATCTCAAAGTTAATAAAAATTATATAGATGGAGAATGACTCAATACTAAAGGAATGAATTCTAAGAGCAAATACATTTTATAGCCTTCTCTCAAAATAAGACCAATCCTACAAAGTACAAAATGTTAAGAATGCAATTTACACAGTAAAAATGATTTGATCTGTTTTCAGTATAAAAGTACTTTTAATTTCTTTACTGCAGGTACTATGGCATGCAAGTCATCGACTTCTAAGATTTCAAGTAGATCATTAGTAAATGCCTGAAAGTCTGGGAAAAACTCCTCATGTTCTTCCAATTTGTTGATAATGCTCTTCAGGTCCTAGTACCTGCTTACCCTGCTCATTCACATCCTCATTAACCGGCCTACACAATTTTCCAACTGTGCTTACCAGCACATACCATGAGGATGCATTATCTAATTCTAAGAGTTATTGGAGGTTCTCACAGCACGGTTCATTCCTCCAAGCCCAGTATAAACTTCATTCATTTGGGATAGACTCCATTTAAAGAAGGCACATCAAATAATTTTTGGAAGTGAAAGATAATAGCTTGCAACATTTCAAAGTTCAGCATATTGCTGTCCTTTTCCTTATTTTCAACTTCTTACAACATGCTATCTACAATAAACAACAAATCTTCAGCTTTGATACCTTCATTTTCATCCTGCTTCTTTAAATTATGCCAAGGCATCAGTTCTGCAGATAGTATTTTCAAATCCTTGAGGCCGGGCGCAGTGGCTCACGGTGGTAATCCTAGCACTCTGGGAGGCCAAGGTGGGAGGGCCTACAGCATTCAGTAGTTTGGGCTTTCTTTAGTTGTTGCATCTCATGAAATAGGTGCTTTATGTTTAGGGGCCACATGTAAAATGACAAAAACAAAGCATATTTTCTACCTGCTCCCAGCATATAAAACTATGCTAATAACTAAGAATTTCATTAAAATAAATGTGTACAACTCCACTGGATATGCCAGTACCACGTGTCTTAAATTATCTAATTTATCTAATTTAATTTTCCACAAAACTCCCATATGTTATTATTCCTTATTTCAGAGGAAAATTTGACAAAGGTCACATGGCCTGTAAATGGTGACTCTGTGATGTAAACCCAGCTTTGTCCGGCCATGGCTTTCTATAAGGCACGAGTGTTCTATGAGAGGCATACAAAGGTTCTAAAAAAAAATGCTGACGGTATTTCTTAAAATTTATTTTAGATATATTTAAGAAAAAATACTACCAACATTTATCTCAGTGTTCCTATTCTTACGCAATGACTGCTCTCACGAGGTGGCGATCCATGCCCGAGAGCGACAGCTGGCGGCCAGGCGGCCTGTGCGCAGCACACGCAGGCAGCCCGCGCACCCGCGAACAGGCGGCGTTCCTCCGACCTCGGCAAGACGCACGTCCCTCCTCCCCAAAGGCCGGCCTCCTCCGCACGTCTTGTTACGATTTAAATGTATCGATACATACATGTCTGTCATTATTTTCCCCTTTAAAAATTTTATTTAATCTAATTTGTTGATTTCCTTGCTTTGTTACAGAATAGAGTCTTCAAATGTTGGTGATTACCTACAGCATTTACTTCATCAAGACATACTTTGTGTCGGCATCTATTCTGATCCAAGCTCAAGTGAACTCTTGCACATAATGATTTTCAAAGTATTCAAAGGTTAATTCTTTGGGAAATGTTGCAATGTACCACTGCTTTCACAACTGGCAGGTTAATATCTGTAAAGAGGACAGGTCACATCACCTGCCAGGGCTCTTTCGTGAACAGCTGACCGAGCGCGGCTCCAGGGCTTTGCTGGTCCTACAGGCTCATCTCCTGCGACGCCCCCGCCCACCTCGCTTTCGGAATGCACGCCCAACCGCCTACAGTTTCTCGTTTCTTCTTTTTTTTCCTTTTTAAAAATTTAAAAAATTTTTAAATCTTTAAATTTTTTAATTATTATGGGTACATAATAGTTGTATATTTTTATAAGTACATGTGATGCTTTGATACAGGCATATAATGTGAATTAATCGAATCAGAGCAGTTAGGGTAGTTTTGTTCCTTTCATGTCCTGCCTCTGTGCCTTTGCTCATTCTGTGCCTTTACCCGGAATGTAATTTTCTCTAAATACTTATTGTTTTGCATAAAATAAATCTAAAAGAAGTTTGTCGCTCTAATGTAAGACAGAAATTATGGATCTCTCAGGTGTCAAACAGTACCTTCTGAATTTCACTTTCAAATTTCAATATAAGCACATAACAACACAACACAACAAACACAACAAACAAAAGATGTCAGTTTGAACATAAGCATTTTAATCTACAAATCCCAACAAAAATAATTAAAGAAACAAATGGTAAAAATCTTGTAGCCAGGTATCATCTACGTGGCTTAGACTTTGAAGAATTTCTGCTACACAGAGAGTAAGTGGGAGAAAATGGAAAGAAAACACCAAGAACTTTCCTCAGTGCCCTTCCAGAGAGAAGGCGAATGGAGGAACGCCCGCTGACCTTCCCCAGACAGCAGGCCAGGGCTGGGGAGGGCCGGGACACCCCGAGAGCACGCAGGACATTCGCACAAAGGATCGGGGTTGTGGAGATTTGACGTCCGAGGTGGCCAAGAGTGGGTCATCCAGGCACAAAGGGCAGCAGGAACAAGGGCAGGTCAGCAAGACCCGCAGCAAGTACTGAAAGCGGACGACTGGCCGAGCAAAGGTAGACCAGGAAGCCGGCTCTGCGTTCCAGTCTCAGCCAACAGAGAGCAGCTGGAAACAGACGGTTGCCCTCGCTGCTACTCTGTACTCCACGTGAGCGCCTGTGTCTCCATGTGTGATGTGAAGTGCCTCCCTCTAGTTTAAGGTATGAGAAGATTCTAAGCATTGCCAGGCAGAATAAGTGGGTCTGAGTAGAATTTGCAGACACTGATTTGGGGCAGATGTCAGGCCCTGACACTCTGATCTGTTTAAGCAAGAGCAAGTGATGAGCAGAAACATGCCCTGAACTATGAAAATATTCCTTAATATAAAATGAAGAGAACAGCTGCACTCAAGAGAGAACAGACATCTATAAATTTATGACAGGAAACAGAAGAATGTAGGCACAAGATAGCATCTACCTTAAAATTCAATAAAATAAGAAAAAATATGTGAAACATGATAATTTAAAGACTGACAATCTAATAATTCCATTAAAAATAGTGTAAAGTAAAACTCAAAAGAAAAAGAAATGAGGGCACAGTTGGGGAAGGTCTCTCTGAATCTAGACATAAAGACAAGATTTCAGCTCAGTGGGAAAAGGATGGTTTTGGTAAGAAATGCTGCTACCTTCATCTATCTGGAAGAAAAAGCGCTGTATCTAAAAGAAAAAATGTGCATATTCTAGTGCAGGAATCATATTTTTAGGGACCCATCCTACAAAAATAAAAACACAACTATCTAAGACTATATGAATAAGGACTGTTATTATAGCATTATTTGTAAAGAAAAAACTAGAACACATAACCTTGGTGTGCATTAGTAAGACGGTATCTTAATATTCCAGGCACAGCCATTCTGCGGAAGCCCACCTGGAAGGATGTCCATAACACAGCAAGTAAAACGTGAAGGTACAGAGTACCCTATGGAATACAACCCCATTTTATTAAAAAAATGAACCCTACATATATTTATCTGAATAAAGAAGAATATACACAGTGTTATCACTGATGACTGTACAGGGTGGTACTGAAAGGGGAGAAAGATTAATGTTTCTCTTCATACAACACCATGTTGTTACCAGTATACCTAAGTATTACTTCATAATTAAGAAAAAAAATCAAATACATTAAATCACCAATGTATTTGTTTTTAAATTTCAGTAAGATAAATCTAGACTTCAAGGTCCATATACTGTATCTTCTGATACCTTTGAGTTTTGCTTTAAAATACTAATTTAGAAAAAATACGGGGGGGGGGGCAGAGCAAGATGGCGGACGAGAAACACCGCCAGACAGAGCGTCTCTGCA
>VBSM01000725.1:1124688-1159446 GCA_008086735.1 Cheirogaleus medius
GGCTCTGCCTCGAGGGGGGCGGGGGGGCATGGGCAATATACATAACCATAATATATGTACCCCCATAATATTCTGAAATAAAAAAATAAATAAAATAAAAAATAAATACGTAAATAAAAAAAATTAATTTACACAAAATTAGTGTTTTTGCTCCGTGCCCTCTTGTTCTAGTAATGAAATCATTAACAAAATTATAATCATATTCCATGTCAATCTTGTTTGTACAACTTTAAAAGTCCAGCTTGTTTCTAACTCAAAATTCCAGTTATTTGATGTGGCTTTAAAGTTCTGAAACTACATTCATAAAATTATTTGGAAGAAAATAACATAAAGGCCCTGAAGAAACATGGCCAGAGGTTAAAATCAAGCAACGGACTCCTCTATATAATGACATATTTATTTAGCACTTCATAAAGGCTTAGGGATAAAAAGGCTCAACAGTAACTTGAGTAATGACAGATCAGAATATGGGATATGAAGACAGCTGTGCCTTTTAAGTTGAGGTTCATTTTTGTTATTGTTTATCTTTGAAAACACTCAGCAAACGAATTTTAAATATTGTAAGACTTCTTAATCTGAGGTAAAGAGCTCCTAGAATATAAATTGCAATCCTACTAGGACAATTCTACCAAATGTCAAAATTATTTTTACAGAGAAGATATCAATGTCTCTTCTTTCTCACACCAAGCTAAACTTTTCTAGTGATTCTCTGTTCTGATACTCTAAAATGTCTTCCTGAGTTTAAAGAGCTTTGCTTTTCCTAATTTTCCTTTTATTAGACAATAACTCTTGTCTTGTCCTTTGGACAATGTATTTAACAACCCTGTGCTATACATACTGTTAACTAGTTCCTCACATGATGATTGCAGTGGGCAATGGAAGTTGCTGAACTGGACAGAGATCTTCACAAACATATGTACTTCCAAAAGTTTAAAGTCACACTTTCAATTTTCAATCACACTGGATCACTCTGAATTGTATACTTCTGCATTAAAAGTCTTTAAGTTTCCAGGGTAAATTTTATTCAGGAGGCTTCTGTTGTAGTTATTCATTAGTTTTCAATGTGATTTCGATTGGCATTGCCACCATGCATACTTGTCAGGTTTAACTACATCCTTTATTATCAATCAAACATTTATTTATGCTTAGCCCGACAAGAATTCTGGAAATCAAACCAAAGCTTAGTGGCGGCTTGTTGTAGATGAGGTAATGAAGTCAGACCCCAGCTTGAAAAGGCTCAATCAAGACAAGGGAGCAGAACTTTTTAACTTCTGTGGAATAAAGCATCATGCAGATGGCTTCCTATTTTGCCTTAAGTAGTGTGAGTTCCGAGATTATCAGATACCACATTGAAAAGGAAGCGCACAAAGCAGAACACAAGCGGGGCTGCGTCCCCAGCTCCGCATCCGCTGTGCTGCGCCCCCTCTCAGCACTCTAGTTGCACAGACATTTTCTTCATAAGACTTCATTTTATTCTCCAAATAAAAGACTGATGAATCTTCTGAGAGAAAAAAAGAGGAAAGGATGGTCTTTGATCATGCAGAGACTTGACTGCAATGGCTGTGTGTGAAACAGGGAAATGTTATAAGGAGACAGCTGGGCTCTTTATAAAGAGGAAATTTCTCCTCTCCACATTCCCCCTTTCACACAATAATGGCTGTAGTTTCCAATCATGGCAAGGCTGGGCTGTCTTTCTTCCACCAAATGCTCTGCTAGCTGACAGAGACCATGGAGCTGTGGAAATAGAAACGGGAGGCAGAGGCTGGTAAAGGAGTTACTTAAGGCAACATGATCTCAGCTTACAAACACCAGAGTTACCTGCTTACGCTGTCCTGCAAGGAAAGCTAACAAAAGCTAATATCCGGAATAGGGCCAACATTTTTAATTCTTACTATTCTAATTTTGGGGAAGTCCAAGGTTTTCAGACGGAGAAAATGCCAAAGACTTCAAACGTCTTTCCTACACTCTTTCCGGCAGAACTTCCCCAACAAAGACCTGTGCTGGTGCCGCAGAGATGTCAGGGATGAAACACCAGGCCCTCTGTGATCGGCAGAGAGGTGCGTGTTTCCCTCTACTGTCAAGGACGGAAACGTTTTCCTCTTTTATTATTACAGCCTAAAAATCCTGAAGGCTTAAGGGAAGTTTATGTCCACACGTTTCAAAGCAAATCTGTAAAGATGAGGTCAGGGAGCAGGGAGGCAGACATAGCTCTTTAGAATTATGCACTATGCAGCTAAGGTCACGAATGTGAATTTAAACTATATAAAAAAAGAGCAGTATGGGAGTGAACAGATCATGCTTGCTGGGGTAAGAGGGCACGAAAGGCCCAGTTTCGGCGCTGAGGGCCAAATAAAATGGCAGAAGCCTGCAACAGCTGTCGTAGCTGTTAATGCGAGGTCTGCTCAGAAACTGCTTAGGCACCCCAGGGGAAATGGCCAGAGCATCTGCAGCAAGAGAGCTGGAAAGGATAACTTAGTGACCTGACGACTTATACCTCCACCTTCCACACTTCCTCTCTCAACAGCAGTTACAGGACACTCGCTGAGCGGCTGTGAGCCACGAGAGCCCAGAACAACACAGAGGCGGCACAGGCACACACGACTGACATTAGGGCTGAGACAGACATGCACACGCCGAGTTAAAGCCAATTCCAGCAGAGTCTGCACGTGATATGCCGCCATGCTGCTCCTTTCTGGGAGGGGACAACGCAAGAACTGGTGGTAGGAGCTAAACACACTGGAATCTTAAGACACTCTATTTTAGAAACTAGTAGAGTTAATTAAGCAGAGATGTTAAGTGCTTTTAGTGATCTCTTTTTAAGATGTTTTCCATGGATGCTTATTGGTGTTACATGATAGACACAGTTAAGAATCAGATAAGTTACTCTAAAAGTAATGGCATTTACTGTTTCAGAACAAGAAACGTAAATGCAGTGGCCTTTCCCTGCTACTGCGGGAGAAGCCTGTGCCATGCGCTGCTCACCAACGATGTCTTTCATTAGAAAGGCTGCACGGGGCCCACCGAATCTTTATGTTGAGCTGCCTGTGTTTTCCCTATATCTGCTGGGCTCCAGGACTCAACTTTTCAGGATAAAGATCTGATATTTTCATTTCAATAAGAGTTTTCATTTCAAAGTCTTTCTCTTAACTGTTCACAACTGGAAGGAGCCAGAGTTGAGACAGTTATTCATGATCCTTTCATCCGTTAATTTATATGTGTCCAGCAAAACACACCACTTCTGAGTCCATAAAAAACACATCAGCTTGTTCACGTTTCTGGAAGAGAACAACCAGGCCCAGGAGCTGCAGCTAAGACACGGCGGAGACGCCTGTGTCAGAGAGGTTCAAAGGACGGTGCCAGCAAGATGGGAAGGCTGGCACCCAAGTTTCTGACCCTCCCATGAAGGAAAGGTCGGCTGACCGACTAGTCTTAGAGAACGGCAGAGCTTAAGATACCTTGAAAACTACCTACCCTTACCTCCTCCTTTAACAGAGGAAAGAGGTAGGGCCGGGAAGGAGACATTGCTGGTTCCGGCAAAGATGAAACTACAGCCTCATTCTCCACAGATCTTAATGTTAGTTATCCTGACTCTGAAGTAAAAACATCTTTGAAAACATAACAGGACTGAAGATCATTAATGAGTTAAATAACATTCCACTTTGTTTTAGTTATTGAGTTCTGAGTCATAAATGATAATTTGCATTCCTACCCAGGCAATTCGTTTGCCACCTACATGACTGTAACAATCCCTCAAATGCCCATTTATGCAAAGTGAGAACAGGGACCAGTTCATCCTAGGTCACAATCAAGGTGCTTTTCGGATGCTCTTACCTTCTCTCAGTTGTACTTGGAGGACCTCATCAGAGAATGTTCTGCAAGTTCTTTGGCTGTGGCTGAACCAATAATGACTTTAGAGTTCTTAGCAGGTGACTGTCAAAGTCAAATTGAGTTTCAGTCAAGAACTCATTCAGCCAAGAGGAAAACATTAGGTGGCTTCCGGAGCTTTGAGGGTGTGAGTTGGTTTCAATTCTTGCTCATGTGGTAGGTTCAGGAAGTAGCTGAGCCATCAGCGAGTAACTCCCAAATAGTCAGTTCTTTAGAGGGGCAACTCGCCAGAGAAGTGCAAAATCAGACAAGAACCTGTCACTCACAGTTGTCTGATGTCCTGCCAAATGCAGTGACAGCCAAGAAACATTCTGATACCTAATTTTAGTAATATACCATGTTCTCATTGGTGTCAGTTCTAAACTTTTGAAATGTTTTGTGATAAAGGATTAAACTTCTGGATTGGGGAAGTAGGTTTGCAAATCACTGGAAAATCAAAAAAGAAACATTCTGTGTTAAAAAAAAATTGACCTTAAGTTTGAAGATGTAGGATACACCATATGGAGTCCTAAACTATCGGGACGCACACAGAGATTTCCTATGAGATTAGGGTTCAACTTGTATAGTCTGGCCTGTATCTTAGAATTTATGTAAGAAATGCAACATCTCATATGATAACCTATTCAGGGCCACCACAGAAACTCAGGACTTGTCTTTTTATCATGTATTGTTAAAACAACATATATATGAAGCAATACAAGTTATGACTTGGTTCTTCTTCTAAAGACACATAATATGGAAGCAAGACAAAGAGAGAAATAAACTAAAGCAGACGCAAAAGCAAACCAGAATGACCTCACAATCATTTCAATAGGGAACACTATGAAATCTAGTCTTCCTATTTTCCTTCTACCTTCACTTAAAGATCACATCCTTTGGTGGCCAGATGGTAGAGGTGTGACTATAAAATAATGATCTTAATGGTGTGCACCTCTAGTCCCAGCTACTTGGGAGGCTGAGGTGGGAGGATCACTTGAGCCCAGGAGTTTGAATCTAGCCTGGGTAACATAGGGAGACCTCCCCCAACTCCTATCTCAAAAAAATATATAACAACTAAAATAATGCTCTTGATTTTGACTTTTCAAGAGGGAATTGTGGAACTAGCTACATGTCTGACTGTGATCTTTCTCTAGAGGCCATTTTATACAAAAGTCACAAAGAAATTAGAGATTAATTGGAACAGGATTGACAGGAGAATCAAAACAGAATTCTGAAAGGAAATCTACCCTTGTCAATGCCATGAAATTCATGATAACAGAACATCAGATCTGAAGGCTCAGAGGCAAGGCAATAATCCCCAAAAAACGTGTAAAAATTAGGGCAACTATACAGACCAACATTCAGAACCAACTAAATTGGATTTAAAAAGACTGTATTTCATATTTGAGATATCTGAAAATTCAAAACAATTTGCTAAAACCAAGAATCTCAAAGTTAAGGACACTGATTCTTGATTGGAGAAAGATAACATTGCATTAGGTAAAGCCTAAAATACTGTTCATAATCTTGTCTATGAACTATTTACATTTTAAATAATAATGAACTTTGAGCTTACCTTAGGAACACTTTCCTCTTAAACAGTGCTGTTAAGTAGAGCTCTCTGGGCTAATACATTGCGTGGTTCTCCCTCTCAAGAGCAGAAGGGCACATCACACGTCTGTGAAATGTATGCTTTCCACCCCACCCCTTTTAATAAAGTGTGTCACGGCAAGGCCTTTTTGAAATCTCTCGCGGGCGTTGCATGTCCCTGGGACAGGAGGAGAGAGTTCTTTACCTGGTGGCAATTCCCCTTGGCAGGGGACCCTTCGCAGAGAGTTGCATTAGTATGTATTAGTGTGCGATGCCCTACGCTAATAAATACCAAGATGTAATGAGCATCCTAGACATGACTTGTATTCTTTAAACCTAGGAGGACACTTGGCTGGAACTTGTCCTACGTACGTAAGTGAAGAGTTTTGCATCAGCTCCTGCTAGGGAATGCAGTGGCTGACCCTGGATGGAATGTCCCTAGTGGGGTAGTGGTGGCAGAGTGATCCTTGTAAAGGAGTGCAGAATCTGGCACACAGAGAGACACAAAGCGTCCCATCCCCACCAGGAAGCCCCATGCTTGGTGATTTAGTGAGAAGCCAAGCGCGAGCTTGGTGCCCGTCGGACTCACGGAGGGCCGGCCCACTGGCCACCCACCTGCTGTGGCCCTGCATGTCCCCCAGCTCCTTCTGCAGCCTGGCGTTCTTCTCCTCCTCCTCCAGCAGCCTCCTCTTCACAGTGCGCAGCTCCTGCTGGGCCTCGCACTTGATGTCATTGGCTACCACCACTGCCGTCTGCAAGTCCGCCTGGAACCGCCTCCACTCCTCTGTCTCCTCCTGAAAATGCCGAGCCCACCCCGCATCAGGTGCCTGCCGGGGCCGCCACCAGAAGGACTCCCAGCAGTACTTGGCCAGGCCCTGCTTCAACAGTATCTCCCGACAGGACAGGGCACAGGTGGGAGGTCCACCTTCACGCTATCAGGGTTCTCCACCCTAAAACTGAACGACTGCTTTGATTTTACTTCCCGCCAACAGTAATTTATGGTTTTAGGGCCCAAGCCACAGAAATGGTCCAAGAGAAAGCAAGACAGAGAGTAACCCAGACCTAAGGGGGGTAATTTACAGGAGGATGATAGCGAAGGCTCTCGCCACTGCTCTAGCACACGTCTCACCTTTATCTGCTTCGTCAGAGCCTTCAGTTGCCTCTCCAGGTCTGACTTCTGTTCCTCCAGCTTGATCACGTTACCTGGAAATACACAATTCAGGCAAGTACTGGAAAGTCATGACTTTCGAAAGAAGGTGAGCTAGGTGGCCAAGGGGCAGCTCAGGATGCCGCAACAGGCTTTCGAACCCATCCATTCTACTATAAATGTAATTTTTAGCACCTCAAAGACAGAGAGCTGGAAGTGCTAGGTTCCTCCAAGATAGAAAACGGGATGATTTGGAAAATATTTAATAAATGGTGTGTGTTTAGGTTACAGCCTCAGAAGACAGGTTGTACAACGCTGCGGCACACGCGAAGAGGCCACGATAGCCACTAGCACACCCACCCCAGGCCTCCCTGATACGCACACATGGTCATCCCGAACATCCTTCATGGCTGTGGGGCAGAGGGCTTTCATGTGAGAGAGGAGAAGGCTGGTTGCTACCCTTGTGACTTTTAAACCAGTTCCCAGAGTCATGGCTTTACCGCACTTAAGCCTCAGAGCTACTCATGGCACTTTCCAGCAGCACAGATCTCGCCCCAGACCCAGAGTCGGACTCTCCAAGGGCAGGTGGAATCTGGGCGTGTGTATTTCAGCAGCTTCACAGGTGGCTTGGCCACCTCTCCCTGCTGAAGCACATCTTCGGCCCCTCGGTCTCCCCACCAACGATTCTCTCCACATCAGAGCATTTAAATTTATATCTGATCATGTCAATCCCCGAGTTAAAATTCCTAAATGGCTCTTCCTGCTCCAACCTAGGGCAGCAGGTGTCTGTTAAGGATGTGAATCAGAATCACCAGAGGAGGCTTAAAGCAAATGCTTATAGACAGGTCCTGCCCCAGTAGACCTTGTTCAGCACGTGAGACCTGAGAGTTTGTGTCTGGGGTCAGTGCTGCAGAGTAAGAAAACACTCCTTAACTTCTTTTTACTTTTCAATCTATTTCTCTCAAAGCTTTTATGGGAAGGAGTGATTGGTCTAGGGCTGGATTTGTGTGTCCCTGGGTCTCTCAGCAAAAAGATACCTTAATACCTTAATATCCTTAACTGAAGTTTAAAAGCTTTCCAAAAGATGGCCAGCATTATTTTCATTCTTGGATATATGATGATATAACCACAGGGGGTGGGCCTGAAATTTGCTCTGGACATTAATTATACACTGGTTTTCTTGGTGTGTCTGTGCTGACTCTTAAGAAATTAGGGACAATACAAACATACTCTCAACAGCAATATATCACAAAAACAAAACAAAACAGAACTTGTCTTCTTTTACTTTATTCTTTGCAAGGGTGGGGCTATGTTTGGAAATTTACACCAGTCAATGATGTCTAGGTTTTCAGTTGTACCCTGAGAACCGCCCGACACTGACGCCAGGGTTCTGTAACTCTACTGTGCACCACGTCTCAGGAGGAACGGAGCTGCCACTGTCACCTTTCAAGCTAACCAATTAATCAAGGTCTAGAGCACAACCAATTCTCATTATCTACGGTAGCTACATAAAGCTGCCATGCACACTCAATTAGCAAATCCTGTACTTTGCTCCTAGGAGAAATACAGGGTTAGGTTCCTGCCAGGCTCTGGTCACAACATTTTCGTCACCCAAAACGCCAGGTCCTTATAGAACAAACCAGTCTCATCATCATTAGAAATCTGCTCTTCCATTTCTCTCTTCCTGCATAGCACTGAGCAAGTACTTTTAAAATTCTTCCACTTCCTCCTGATCTGCTGAACCTGCCTTGCCTGCAAGGTTAACTTTTCTTGCACCTTAGGGCTTTTTGAAATTTGCAGCCAGGCAGCATTAGATGAGACAGGTTTAATGTTTTCCTGGCCCTCCTTGGGCAATGTGAACATACATTTCTTTGGTTTTTGGCCTCAGAAAAATGCTGTCCACTACTTCTTAAAACTGGCTGTCATCTCACAAATCCATGAATGTGGCCGCATTTCCATCCACACACCGCAGATGTCACTTAGCACTCCGCAGGGCAGCCTTACATGTGTTCTGTCAAGCTTCCTCCTCTGTCCAGATGCTGTCTTGTCGGTGCAGTAACACTGAACTCGCGCTCAGCAGTGCAACAGCTCACGCCTGAATGGAGCTCATCTACACACGTGCTCCCCTGTAAGGCACATCACAGCCTTCTCGTGCTGAGGGACAGCAGACGGCATTTCAGCATTGTGCTTGGGGCCACTTTAAACAGCAAAATCACTTAGAACAAGCACAAATATGGTACCAAATAGACCGTGAAAAAGACACATGCACAGAGCATGAGAACTGAACCAAAAATGCAGTGTCGCTGTTTGACCTCAGTTGGGAATGTGAGTGCGGGACGATTGAACTTTTTTGCCTGTGTATGTCTGAAAATGACTGCAAAAGTGCTGGGAGTATTGATTTCAGGGTTACAAATAAATTTTAGCAAGTTGGTGAATTCACAAATACAGAGCTGTGAATAATGAGGATCAACTGTGCACGCTAGGGAACTTCTCAGGCAACTGACTGAGCTATTTTTAGTGATGGCGAGTGTAACTAAAACTTTTGTGCATTAAATCCTTTGTTAACAAAAGCAAAACACATTAGATGTGATAATTTGATAACGCTTATTTGGACAAAGCAGGCAATGTTTAACTAACCTCTTTTAAAAATTTCTTTCCTTCTTCAGAGCAAACAATGAGTTCATAAATAAGCCATATACTGACGCCTCGTCAGTAACTAAGTGGCCAACATCCATAAGTTATTTGATATCCTACCACCGATGGGACACATCCCACTCTGCCCACCTGTCACCCACACCTCTCTCCCCGTGAGATCCGCAAGCCAGCGCAGTGCCTGTACTTGCAGAAAGGAGCAAGCAGTTTTCTCTGAATAGCCTCTCCTACCCTGACCACCACCCTCAGGAAGAGTCTGTGTGAACTCTGACATGGTCACAGCTGACCTGCCCTAACACGGGCCTCAGAGCAGCAGATTCAGGGGCTCAGGCACGGCATACCTAGTACATCCAAACATCTCTTTCATGATCACCCGGTGCTGCTGACTGCTGTTCAACAGTCTTTTCTCTCTCATCCAGTTTTCGAGTTAGTTTAATAGATTAATTTTTCTTAAGTGTTATTCTTCCTGAGAAGACTCTTCATAAACCCCAGCAAGCATGGTTAAAACCCTTCCCCAGGCACCCCCTGCAACTGGGTTCTTTAGTGTCCTACTCACACCTGTCCCACGTTTCACCTGGGCTTGGTTTCACTTACTTTCTAACTCACTAATGAGCTGATTATTGTGCAACTTGACAGCCCGGTGCTGCTCCACCTGATCTTCCAATTCAAATATGGTTTCTTTCATGTCCTTTATCTCCGCATCGCTCTCTGACGCTTTCTCTTGCAGCTTTAGGCTGGTTCTGCTCAGCTGTTCTGCCTGATGATCACATATCTCCTTCAGGTAAGCATAGTCCTTTTCCACCTAAAATTAAAGGAAGGTTCCCTGTCAGTTTAACAAGAAAGTTCCCCGCGACAGCGCACGGGATGCTCTCAGCACGTGCGGGCTCTGGCCCTCTCAGCCTCAGAAGCAGCCAGGGCTACGCACAGCCGGCCGGTTCCGCGCCACGCCCGGGAGCAGAAAGACACGTGCACACGCGTCAGTACCTGGCTCTCTTACGCCGCGGGCAGCCACCGGAGCGCCCCCCCCGGAGCGCCCCCCCCCGAGCGGCCCCCCCCGCCCACCGGAGCGGCCCCACCACCCAGAGCGGCCCGCCCCGCCCCCCCCGGAGCGGCCCGCCCGCTCGCAGCCCTATGCAGCGGCGCCCCCTGCTGGGGAGCCGCGAGCAGCGCCCCGCGCCCGGCCGACCGCACGCCGCAGAGGCCAGCTCCGAACGCAGACGGGAGCGTGAGCCACAAACAGAAACGTGGCATGGCACAGTCGTTTCACCTGTTCAATTTTTATTATTAAATATGCAGAAAAGCGCCCAAAATAACACGATAACCGTGCCCCTAAACAGACTTAACAATAGTTAAAATTTGTCGTACGTGCTAAATATTTTTACTTCTAATATTTGTTAAAGCCTCAACCTTCCATCCCACATCAGAAACTAATAGGCATTATCCAAAAACTAGGATGTGGTCATTCCTTGAAAGTTTTTCACGTTTGCTACATAGGTATGTGTCCATGATAATATGCATTATTGTTCTGGATGTCTGAAAACTTTTACACAATGATTTTATATCATGTTTTTGCGCTGTCCTGTATTATACTGCATGCTGTGATAAGGCGATATGCTTTGTCCCTCACTACACTGTGCTTCTTGTGCTCTTGCAATTTGTTTTTAAGTGTGTTTGGGATGTCTCCTTACTGATAAACATTGTGCTAGGTCGTTACATTGCTTCATAGTATTCCACTATCTGGATACATTATTTTACTATGAAAATGCTGCAATAAACATCATTGTCCCTTTTCTATAGTCTTTTAATTAACATCACTGAATAGCTGTATATTTACCAGGTAATCTAAGCTTGATAGCTTTCTAGATTTTGGGGGTCTTCATGTGCAATAAAAAGTTGTTTCCAATTACACTTTATGTGTAAAACCTTCTGGCTGTAAGCTCTATGGGGACAGGGACTTTGCCTGCTTCATTCACCATTGTACCACCAGTGTTGACACAGTGTCAGACATACAGGAGGCACTTAATAAATATTTGATGAATGAATGCATGAACAGGCATTGGAAGGCAGTGCTGCAGTGTCATTCAACTGGGAAGGCATGGTAAAGAAAAAGGAAGGAGGGAGGGAGGGAAGGAAGGAGGGCAGAAAGGAAGGAAATGGAGAGAGAACCATGGGGAAGCAGCAGAGTGCACTGCCTGTGTGTGGGCTCTGGATGGCCATAAAAGACACATCATTGCAGGCTGTGGTGCCAAGTTTGAAAGCTGCTGAAGCGTATCAAAATGACTAAGGATGCATACTCTAGAGCCAGACTTCCAGGGCTTAAATCCCAATTCTACCAAATCAAGACTTGTATTCTTTAATCCCTCTGCCTCAGTTTCCACATCTTAACAGTGGGGGCAGTTAAATGAAATAATGCACTTAGGAGATTATCACAGTGCCTAGCACATAGTAAAAATCATTCTTTCCCTCATAATTGCCTTAGGACTTATGCATACAGTATTAAATAATATAGGTCCATTTGACTAAGAAAATCACAATACTGGAAAAGACCAAAAGTCTTATATCTTAACCATATCTACTTTATTAAATAGGGGATGACTTTCAAGGAGAAAAGGGGCACTGCATTTTAGATACGAGAAGGCTGATGTATGAAAGCATTTGAAAAGCAACAGCAGAAGGCGGCTTCTGAGTCTTACATCCTGTGGCAGCCCGGGGCCTTCTGCAGAGCTGGCAGCTGCATGTTGGGGACTCTCAGGCTGAGGGCCTGTCACCTGGAGTCTAGAAATACGCATGTGATTTGGCTGGGGCTACTGTGGGTCAGGAGTAAAACCGGGGACTGTAACGAGGCAACCTGAAGGCAGAGTACCCTGAGGAAGGTCTTGGCATGCAGGTGAGGCTGCTGGCCCACAGAGGCTCCTACCTCCCTTCACTTCTCCTGTGTGGGATCCTCACCATCACAGGCACCAAATGGTGACTCGGCAGAGAGGGGAACACGTGATGGGTGTAGGTGCAGACTGCAGGGGTCAGTAAACCTCCAAATCACTATACCACTTCAAATGCACACATCACTTCTTCTTGATGTTGAAATAATTCTCTTGAGTACAACAATATATGCCAGAAACCTCTTTTATTTAAAAATTTAAAAAAGACAAGAAATAAAACCCAGAAAGCATTAAGTAGCTTCATAACTTTGTAACAGGGGCTTACTAGCTAATAACTGGCAGGTATTTTTATATTCATTTTACAGATTAACAAATGGTGAGAGGGAGAAACTAAATCATTTGAAAAGCACAATCCAATCTATCAAGTGGCTGAGACCAAAACCCTATACTTTCATCACTGTTGGAATTCCATGCTGCCTTTTGCACGGCTGGTCTTTCTGCTGGTCAGCTCCTTAGTATTTCCTCTGCTTGCATTTTTTGTTGTTGTTGTTGTTGTTGTTTTGTTTTAAAGAGACAGGGTCTTGCTATGTTGCCCAGGCTATTCTCGAACTCATGGGTTCAAGTGATCCTCCCACCTCAGCCTCCCGAATAGCTGGGACTATAAGGCACATACCACTGCACCTGGCTGGCCAGCTCCTTCGAGTTTAACTTCTCTAGTTCAAGAATTACACTATCAAACATCCAGCAATGGAATTTTCAATGTTTCCCTTAAAAAAAATGACTTTCATGCATTCCAAGCATCTCTGATTTTCAAAGATCAACTTTCTCTGGAAATGGGATCTGTGGAACTGCATTATAAATAGATTCAAGTGAACTTCCTAGGCATGCCAGTACTTCCTGGAGAGAGGGCAGAGGAAGCCAGTCCTGATGGCAGCAGGGGCCCAGGGGATAGGCAGGGCAGCTCTGGGATCAGACGGGGCTAGAATCTTAGCAAGTGTCACCAGCCCCTGCTTGTCAGACACTGAACTTGGGGAAAAGATACTGTCACCAGTCAGGTTCCCCAGGAAGCACCTCAGGATGGAGCTGTGCATGCAGGAAGTTTACTGAGGAAGTTTACTGAGGACTGCTGGGGGACCCACACCCACAGGAGGGTGAAGGAAGCAGGACTTGGGAGGAGCATCAGTGGAACTGTAAGGTTGCCACGACAATGGCCTGGCAGTGCCACAGGGACCTCTGCATGCAGCATGACCTTCAGCACTGCCCCAAATGGAAGCAAGGGCCTGGGCCTTTATTCCATGCAGGAGATCAGCCAGCAGATGCAGCCACCCTGGGAAAGGGGAAGGGCAGCCCCTGGGCAAGGCAGCTCTCCGCAGAGGGCGAGGCCTGGGCTGGGGGCACTCCAGCTAGGCATGGTCAGCAGTCAGTACGCCCCAGCAGCTGGGGAGGGAGGGAGTGCTCAGTTTCGGTGAGGGGGCCTGGGGTGCACCACACACTGCAGAGTCACAGAGCACTCCCGTGCTGGTAGCGCCACCCACACATCTCGACTCCCTTCTCAGGGGGGTGGACACTGGTCCTGATGGTTCGACCACTAGATGATTTGACTGCACTGAATAAAGATCTCTATCAGGTGCATCTATCTATATAGCTTTCTTTAGTTGAGAATGATGAACAAAAGCACACAAAGGAAATAGAGGTAGAGATCAACTAAGAACCAAGGTCTCATCCTACACATCTGGCCATAAAAATAGAGAAGGCAGAATAAAGAGAACAAGGGAATAGGTTGGTAGACCAAGAATTCAGTACGTTAAAAATAAAAGCATGCTGCGAGGTGAAGACATGGCTTAAACATTCCAGCATTACAGTTATTTTTAGTAGGTTCTCATAACAAAGAACGTATCTTGAAGAATTATGTCCTTTGAGCAATCATTTAATCCTTCATTCAAATATCCACATACCAATAACATAGAGACATCGGCAGATATAGAATTAGGTCATTATAATAAATTCTGAACAAATTCCAGATACATAAGTTGTACAGGTAGCTCTGTTAGACACTAGCAAAAGTGGAGAAATGGTCTTACACATAGGAAGATCTTTGGCATGTAAAGTAACAATTCACTTGGCTTTTGAGTGAATTTGGTGACTATGTTTTCCATTCAATAAAATTATCTTCAATAGTGCCTCAGAAGAAGGAAAAGGCAAAAAGAAAGAATGAAAGGGAAAGAAAGAAAGAACGGTAGATTATCTTGAATGCTTCAAAAAAATAGATGCAAGGGTGGAGAATGGTAGAGAGAGTTAAGATCCTACCTACCCACCTTCGATTACGTCTGCTCTTACACTGCTGAGACTCTTTACAAGCCTCAGCAACGTGAGATCCATTAGGAGGGGAACAGCCTGGTTGGACACTTTTTACCGCTTTTACAGGTACTGGAGGGGCAACGGGAGGCTTCAGGCACAAGGTCTGGGCCTGGAGGCGCTTTTGGCCTAGAAGCACAGGGCCCGCCAGGGTCTCCTCTGCGGCGGGGCTGGCAGGCCTGGCAGGCCTGGCAGGCCTGGGTATCCTTTCTGGCTGCAATGACAACTCTCCCTCCTCAGACCCCCTCCACATTCTGTGACCCCTGCCGCAGAGACAGCACAGCCACACAGTCCATCGTTCCATCGTGCATGCCCGGGACCTACGGATGCACGAAACCCTCCTTCCCGCGCAGCTCAGCACCGGCCGGCCAGCCCCGCCGAGCCTGCCTTCTCTGCGCCTAATGCCCACATTCTTTCCGACCCTTGTCCTCATCCTACCCACTCTCTGTCCTGCATTCTTCCTCACCCAGCTGTAGCCAAAGCAATCTTTCTAAATGTAAATGCAATTCTGTAACTCCCTTGTTTAAAATTCCTCAGACCAAAAGCACAAACCACCAAAGGGAAAAAAAAGTAAATTGAATTTCATAAAAATAAAAGTTAAAAACGTTTGTGCCTCAAAGGACATTATCAAGACAGTAAGAAGATAACTCAGAGAATGGTAGGAAATATTTGAAAACTGCAAATATTTGTAATTTTCAAACTATAAATAAAGGATCTATATCTAGAATATATAAAGAACTCTTGCAACTCAATAAGACAAGTTGTACAATTTTAAAATGGGCAAAGGATTTTTAAATAGTTATTCCTCCAAATAAGCACTTGAAAAAAATGCTCAGCATCATTAGTCATTGGGGAAATGCAAATCAAAGCGCAGTAAGACACTGCTGCGCCCCTGCTAGGAAGGCTAACCGGAGCCCTCACATGCTGAGACTGCTGCTGCAAGAGTGAAATGCTGTGGCCGCTCTGGAAACCAGTCTGGCAGTTCCTCAAAAAGTTAAATACAGAATTACCACATCACTCAGCAATTCCACCTGGGTAATATATCCAAGAGCAATGGAAACATCTTCACACAGAAACCTGCACACAAACATTCACAGCAACATTATTCATAATAGCCAAAATGTAGAAAGCACCCGAATGCTCATCAACAGAGCAGACACACAAAGTGCGGCGCACTCACACGACGGCACGTCGGCCACAAGGAGGGATGAGGTTCTACCACGTGGACGTATCCTGAAAACACCATGAGAAGTCAAAGAAGCCAAACACAGAAGGCCACACGGTGTATGATTCTATGTATATAAAATATGCAGAAGAGGTAAATCTATAGAGCCAAGAAGCAGATTAGTGGTTGCCAGGGCTGGGAGGGAGGTGATATGGGGGAGTGACTGCTAATGTGTAAGGTTTTTTTATGGGGTGATAAAAATGTTCCTAATTAACTATAGTGATGGTTGCACAACGGTGTATGCTAAAAACCACTGACTTGCACATTTTATGTGGATATTTCAATAAAGCAGTTATTTAAAAATTTTTTTCTGAGAATCCCACCATCTTAAGGATAAAACTCAAACTGCTTCACTGGCACCTCCTCCTGGGCACTTCCAGTGAGCGCTCTGTACTCCTGGGAACAATAAACTACTTGCATACTTCCTGACCTGGGACTTTTGGGCCCCGGGACTCACTGTTCTCTTCCGGCAATATTCCCACCGTCCCCGCCGCCCATTCACCTGGTTAACTAACACCTATTCCCTTCAACGTTTAGGTTAGAAATCAAACATTTCTAATGTTTCTTGATGACTCAGGTTTTCACTGTCAATTTCTCCATAATATTACAATCAAGTAAAGTTGTGCTAGTTCAACAGAGGCTTTCAAAGGTTGTTTCCTTCAATCCAAAGGGCTTTGGCTTTAAAAAGACAATGACAGCATGTCAGAGTCCTTTTAAGTGTTTTTCTATCTCTTCTCTGCTTTCAGGGAGCCAGGAAGCTGTATAAATCAGTGATTAAGAACAAGAGCTCTAAGGTCAGACTTGAATCCTAGCTTCATCAATCAATTAATTAGAATAACAACTTAATTATTCTCTGCCTGTTTGCACAACTGAAAAAATATTAATGACAGAATCTACAGTATAAGGTTATGATGGTTAAATGAAATTAAATGATCTAAAGGCTCTAACAGTACCTAGCACATATAAAGCACTAAAATATTAGCTTTATTATTTCAATATGATAAACTTCATTTTTGAACATATTGATATAACAGCATCTCTTCTAATTCTGTTGCAAGTTTCTCTGGCATTCATTTATTCATTTATTCATCGATTAGCATTTACTGAATACCTAATTATGGAAGAAATCGCAATGCTGAAATTATATACAGTATAAGAATAAATAAACTTGGATTGATAGCTTAGTAACTTTACCATGAGTACGAATGTGTGTTGGTTTTGTTTTGACATCTAGATTGGCTACTACAAAACTCCCTCTGCTTCTTTCTTGGCCCTGTTGTGAACAGATACTGCAGCCAGCCAGCCATATTTTATTCTTATCGGCATAAATTTGAATTATTACTATTTCTTTTTGAAATGCTGCTCTGCCGAGAGAGGAGGATATGCTAGTTTATTTACACTTCTGTTATGGAAAAAAAAAAGGCTGATAGAAAACTCAAAGATGAGGATAAAAATCTGTATTTCACCTTTGGGAACTTGGAGGAACTTCAGAAGCAGGCTGTACCTGGGAAGGACCTTCAGAAGCATAGGTGCCTCACCCAGGTGCTTCCCAGGACACGCTGGGACAGCACCCGGGCTCACGGACCAGTACTGCGGGCAGGCGAAAGGGAAGGACGGTGCTCAGGCCTCACCTCACTGAAGGTAGTAACGTATCTAAGGAGAAAAATGAGTCCATCACAGGGGCAGAGGGGCAGGCAAGGAACCCAGAAAGGGCAGCAGCTGACGCCAGGCCCCCAGGGAGAAGCAGCCCCCTGTGGGATCACAGGGGTTGGAGTCACAAGGTTCTGCAGATCTGGCCCCGCCGGCAAGACCACCCTTCCTCAAACCATCCAATCGCCTCCACCACACCTGCAGGGCCAGCTTTCGCCCCTTTGCACATGGTTTCAAGAGCAGAGACCAGGGCGAGGGGGATCCGGCAGACATGCCAACACGTGACTGTCATGAATTGCGGACCACGCAACTTTCGCAGCTCAGGTAATAAAGACTGGCGTTCTGGCTCTGTCATTTAATCTCCATGTGCCTCAGCTCTTGGTGAACAGCAGGCTCTGCATGGCCAGGTGGGGCCTTGCAGCCTCTCCCCAGCTGCCACCCACAGTCCCCTTCTGACTTCCACCTCCTCAGGGGCTCCAGGGGAGCTGGAAACAGGCTGTAGACAAAAGCTTCTGACACGCCTTCTTGCCAGCATGATGTCAGCCTCTGTTTCACCAAAGACAGAGGATGTTTTGCCAGAAAGGGGGGTAAGTGAAGTCTGATGTTGACGATGATTGCATCTCCCTGTTTTCAGCTAAGTAACCTCAGCAACTCTCCAACAGCAACAAGTCATTATTCAGGCAGGAGAAGAGTCCCTGAGGTTCCCCTCAACATCACCAAACAGACTTGCCAACACTGTTGAGCAACCCCAGGTTGCCGGGATGGGAAGGGGCTTGCATGTAAGCGATCCTGGTTGCTCTACTAGGATATGATTCACCGAGGGCAATCTGGAGAGTCTGGGAGACAGCGGCCCCACACAGCCAAAGGAAGAGCTCTAAGGAAGTGACCCTGTAGCTGAGACTGAAAGCTTAAAGAAGGACCAGGTAAGTGAGGAAGGGCTTGGGTGGGGGCCCCTTTAGGCAGAGAGAGCTTCCTCCCCACCACGTTCCCCAACAAGCACACCCGGCCAGGAAAGAACGGGCGCGGCCGAGCCCTGCAAGGCATGAGGGGGAAGGGTCTACTCTGGGGGGAAGAGAGAAGGTGCAGAGTCCTGGCGGGGGGCCAGCGGTGCTTATTACCCGCCCAAAGCCAACAACCCCACCCCCTTTTCTCCTTCCTAACACAATCCCAATTTTGTTCAAGAGTCAGGCTGTGATCTTGTGATCTGTGAGAGGTAGGCTAGGTGTGGCCGTGTCACCTGGTTCTGACCAATCAGATATAAAGCGAAAGCTGCTGGGGGATTCTGGGGAGACATGCCCTGCCGAGAGCCCCCATGTGGGGCCAAGATGCTTGGTGGTGCTGAGCTACCCTGCCCAAGAATCACTGAGCTGCCAGCCCCCAGCCTTGGAACCACCCGTCTCGTAACCTCAGGTCTGGGAGCAGAGGGACTGTCTGCTGGCTTGTGTTGCTGATAGTAGGGCTTTTTGTTTCTCACAGCTCAAAGTATCATCTGCAGGTACTCCTGGACCAGCTGACTGTTTAAACCAGGTATCAAGATCTCTTAAGTCCTTTTAGGCATCCGTTTCTGATGTCATGGTTATAGGGTAATCTACTCACCACATCTTTCTCTCAAATTTTGGCTCTGCCAGTGGACTCTGAATCAGTTTGGCTCTAGGACCAACACTGGTTACAACTGATCATTTCACCTCTACTGGTTCTCCCCTGACCACTCACAGTGAGTGCTTATTTATAATCTCCTTAATCCTCTGGAAGAAACTCAAGTTTCTGTAGAAAGAACTAAGTTTCTAAGGATACTACCTATACAAGCTTTCAACCTCAGGGGGAAAATAAGTATTTTTCTTTTGAAACTTCTAGGTTTTAAGTCTAGTAAAGATATTTGAACTTGAAATCAAGATCCCAAACAACTGAAAAGGTGAAAGTAAAAAAAAAAAAAAAGTCTAAAGCCAGATTGTGTTGTAGTCTGGAAAATAATAATCCTATGAACTGCATGCTGCTGCCAGCCTGGCGCTCGGAGGTGGAGGCTTTGGGACTCTGCGGAAATCAGACCTTTCCTCGGAGTCATACAGAAGTATGCCATATAACCACAGATCAAGCTGCCAGGAAAATGCATATGGTGTGCATCGGAGAGACTGAAAAGAATGGCGATATTAGCTAACTGCTGAATTCAAAGTGGAAGAAAAGGCCTACAAAATACACAATTACTGTAGAAGTCCTATCAATTTCCCATTTATTGTATGAGGCAGAGACCTACCTCCTATTTCATTTTATTTTATTTATTTATTTTTTGAGACAGAGTCTCACTCTGTCACCCAGGCTAGAGAGCTGTGGCATTAGCCTAGCTCACAGCAACCTCAAACTCCTAGGCTCAAGTGACCCTCTTGCCTCAGCCTCCCGAGTAGCTGGGACTACAGGCCTGCGCCACCACGCCTGCCTAATTTTTCTATTTTTAGTAGAGACGGGGTCTCACTCTTGCTCAGGCTGGTCTTGAACTCCTGAGCTCAAGCAGTCCTCCCGCCTCGGCCTCCCAGAGTGCTAGGATTATAGGGATGAGCCACCGCACCCAGCCCCTACCTCCTATTTTTAAAAAATTCATCTGAAGACTTTTCAAAGGCTCTTCTAAACATTAATAGTATCCAAGTAACTTATCTAACTGGAAACATACAGATTTACTAAATCTACTAGATTATAAATTGGTCTGGCATTGCTTTTCCCCTTTGTAAATGGGTTATGCTGTTCGTTTCTCATAATATTCACCTTCTGCCAAGAATTAGAGTGGATGAATGCGGTGCTCAGGGGCAAAGCCGGTGCGTGGTGAGTGACCGGACAGTCGCTCCAACATCTGCTGAAGGCAGTCGTATTTGAAGGTTCTACACAAAAATGTTAAGTGAAACAACTGAGAACTGAAGAATTAGGATTTACCCCAGGAAAACAAAGATGATTTAACACTAAACTGTCTCAGAAAATCCATTATTGTAATTCACTTCATTAAATTATAGGAGAAAAATGCTATGATTACATAAAAACTATCATTATTGTGTCAGTGGATACAGAAAAAATTCCATCCCCATTCTTTATTTAAAAATAAGCCAAACAAAACATATCTTAACAAAATACTTATACGACATAATAAAAGGTATGTACTAAATGCCTATAACAAACACACTTAATGATGAAATGTGAAATTCTCCCCTTTAAATTAGGTACAAGACCAGGATCCACCCACCATCACACTTTTACCCCACACTGCACAATGTAAAGGAGCCTGCCCGAGGTGGAAAAGCTAGTCACTGGGTAAGCCATGAGGACCCGGAGCAACACTCCATGTTCTGCACTATGGTTTTCTGCTAGAAGTGATCCTGTTATCCTTTGGACATGAAGCCCTTAAGTACGATTTGAATTCATGGTTGCTGGTGGATTAGTTGATACTCTGCAGTGGGAAAGGAAACCCTATGTGCTATCATACTCCCATCTTTACCTCAAATTCTTACCTAGAAATAATAAGCTGGGGTCTTTTTCATTCCACTGTCCGTATTTGATAATTTTTTTTTTGTCGTTATTTTTTTTTTTTTTTTAGAGACAGGGTCTTACTCTGTTGCCCCAACTAGAGTGCAGTGGTATCATCACAGCTCACTGCAACCTTGAACTCCTGGGCTCAAGTGATCCTCCTGCCTCAGCCTCCCGAGTAGCTGGGACTACAGGCACATGCCATCATGCCTGGCTAATTTTTCTATTTTTGGTAGAGACGGGGGTCTCACTCTTGCTCAGGCTGGTCTCCAACTCTTGACCTCAAGCAATCCTCCTGCCCTGGCATCCCAAAGTGCTAGGATTAAGGCATAACCCACCACACCCAGCCTAGTATTTGATAATTCTAGTTAGCAGGCAATTAGACATGAGCTATATGAACAATAGTTTGGATTTTATAATATTAATAACAGCTTGATTTTCAACATATATGTTGTGCCTTGTACTCTATAGAGAATGTAAACACTTCCCTTTTTCTTCAAATTAGATTTAATTTATCCCAGAAGATTCTAGACTTTATTGTCTTTATTTAGCCAAAGCTACAAGAAAGGGCGAATTCATACCTTTGAATGCTTTCATTATCAGCCAAGAAAGGACAAAGTTAAATGAATGAAAAATTTTACCCAAGAAACTAGGAAGAAACCAAAGAAATATACCAAAAAGTAGGATGAAAATAAAAGTAAAAGTGGAAATAAATTAATCAGAAATAGATTAACAGCAGAACTGATAAACTAATCCAACTAGTTCTTTGTATTCATGGAATGTGGACAGACATACTCTATTCTTCTGGACAGGAAGATTAAATATCATAATCAAGTTAATGCAAGTTTGTATGCATGCCTAAACATGTATAAACTGAGAAAAAGACTGAAAGGACATATTGTAAAATGTTAACAGTTTTTTTCTCTAAATAGTGAGGTTAAAGGTAATATTTATTTTCTTTTTTATACTGTATTTTCTAAATCTTCAGTAATGAATATATCACATTATGATCAGAAAAAATAAGCTATTTTTTAAGATGCCAAGTTATTTTTCATTGACATATGTATTTAATGTAATGCCAATCAAAATATACAAGAGACAGATGAGGGACTGAGAGAGTTCTTCAAGAAAGTCCACCTGGGAGATTAAACATTTTGTAAGAGTGATTTGTAACCTTAAAGCAAAAAAAGAATCATCTTATTCTACAAGATAACAAAACTTAATGCAAAGCTTCAATTATCAACCTACAGTTCAAAGGAGTGCCTGGCTAGTAACCTCTAAGGAAATTACTTCCATACATTCAATAAAATACTTGTGAATTTAGAACACAGACAATGGTAGGAACTCTAACACGAGATACCACTATGATGGGGGCAGCTCAATGCAGAATCAGGTTGCAACTGACTGGTCTTAAAATAGATGAGGCAGTAGAGAAACATCTCCTTGGGAGCTCGTGGCATAATTTGCTTCTTGAAACAGTGACAGCCCCTGAAATAAGGTGGGAAGATATTTTCAACTTCTCTCACCCCTAAATCACTGACCCGGAGCTTGGAGAGAACAGGGAACAGGAAGCTGTCTCTCTGCACCTTCCAGCACTGCTCTGTGAGGTGGGCGGGAGGTCAGCAATCACCACAAGTCTTGCCGCATATACCAAAATTCCAGACTGATTAAAGAATTTTTAAAAAAATTTAAAAAGTGATTGTTTATTTGATCTTGGGCTGGGGAAGATCTTCCCAAGCAAAAAAAGGTTCTTAAAAAAAGGAAATAATTAACAGATTTGCATGGCATAACAATTTAATATCAAGTGTTGGCAAGGGCTCAGGGAAACAAGTGCTCTCATGAACTGCTGGTGGGAACACATTGGCATAATATTTCTGAAGGGCAATCTGGCTGAATGTGTGGAAAGTCTTTAAAATGTTTATACTCTTTGACTCAGTAACTCAGCGTCTAGGAATTTCTTCTAAAGAAATAATCAGAGAGATATAAAAAATGTATTTACAATATTGAAAGACTGGAAAGAACAAAAATGTTCAATAATATATACATGTTCAACAACAGGGGATTAGTAAATATGAACTATTTATGTAATAAAATACTATCTGGCCTTTAAAATAATGTTTAAAAGAATATTTAATGATGAAAATACACTGAGAAAAAAGTTAAACATAAAAAAAGGCAGTAACATGTATAGGATAAATCTAAATTTTTTTAAACTTGTGAGATACACATACACACACACGAATCTGGAAGAAAACACAAAACGTGGTTTGGTGGGAATATTGGAGGTGATTTTAACTGTCTGTTACTAGTAGCTAAAAGCATGCTACCTGACAGATGTGGCTAACTCTCACTTGATCTTCAAGACTCAGCTCAGCTGCCACTTCTTCCGGGAAGTCCTCCTGTCCTACCCCTCTCTCTCCCATATCATACTAGGTATCTCTCCTTTGTGCTAGACTGGGTCTGGGAAGACTCCATGATATTCTTTATCATAGCATTATCCTCTCTTATTTGATTCACTACATCCCCACGACATTTTGAACTGCCTGTAGTTTCTACCCCTGTAGGAACACGGGTGTTTCATATTTGTACCCCCAATTCCAATCTGTCTGGAACCTAACAGGTCTTTAAGCTAGAATGCTAGATTCATGAAGGATAGACTGAGCAAATAGTTCTCTTTGCTCTGTGAATTTAAAGGTCAAGGACAGAAATGTTAACAAAGATGAGCAAATACCAGTTAAAGAGATACCCCCTCTTACCTTGGCTAGCAGGCTTGTAATACTTCTAATTTCGCCATTTGCCTTTAGTAATTCTTGTCTGAGCTCAGTGCAAGACAGTTCCAGTTGATCTTTCTCAGCTCGAGCCACCTGCAACATTTCTTGAACATCAAAGCTCTCTGCCATGGGCCCTGCGGTGCTGGTCTCTGTGGACTTCTGCTTCTCTCCCTCCACATGAGCCTTCAAAGACCCGTTCTCCACCTTCAGCCCTTCCAAGGTAACTCTACACTCTTCCAAAGTATTGGCCATCACGCTATTATTATGCCGTTCCCATTCTAGAAATCCATTCAGTTTTTCATTTTCTTCCTTCAGACATTTAATCATTTCTAAAGCTCCTTGATTTTCTTCCTCGGCCTTCCGCAGGCTGCGGGTCAGCTGCTGCTGAACGCCGAGCGGCTGCTCTCGCTCAAAGCGGCCCTGCTCCAGGGTGTCTGTGCGCTTCTGCTCCAGCTCCAGGATTTCCCCTTCTCGAGTGCCGGGCTCTTCCTTCTTCACTCGCTCTTGTAAAAGATTTCTCAGCTTCTCGTTTTCTTGACTTAGCTGCTCTGCCCTCTCTCGATGCTGATGAAAGGATGTCTCTAAAATCGTCTTCTCCTCCAGCAGTTTCTCGTTCTCGGCCGTCAATTCCTGCAGCATCTGTTGCTGGTCCGACAGCTCCTGGAGAGTGGCCTGCAGCTCCTCTGCGGTGCTGTGGTGACTTTCTTCCATCTTTTGAATCTTCTCTGCGAGGGAAGCCAGGGACAGCTCGCTGGCGTTGTGTGGGGAGCTGCCAGCAGTGGAACACTTCGAACTCTTACAGGGGTTACTAGCGGAGGACAGGGGCCTCGAGGGCGTATCTGCTGTAACGTGCTCAAAGTCAGAGGCATCTGGTGACAAAGAAGCTTTGGTGACGTCGCTGCTTGAGGAACCCGACGTCCGTAACGCATTTCCATGGATGTTTTTATTATACTCGTCAATCTCACTTGGCAACTGATCTCCAGCCGGGCTTCCGAAGCTCGACTCCTGAGTTACGGATGTTGGGCAGCTGCTGTCGCAGGTGTGACTTGCTGCCCCTTCTGAATTGGGGGATTGCTCAAGATAGGTCAGTTTCTCCTTCAAGACCCGGTTTTCTTCCTCCAGATGAGCAAGCTCTTTCTGAAAGTTTTTGTTCTTCTCCTCAAGAGCTCTTATTAAAGGTTCTGTGTCACCAGGGGAGACTGATGTTCCATCTACATTTGGGCCCAAAGCATCAGTCCCTGCGGTGCTCAGAGTCCTTTTCTCTTTGCATTTCTTTAGTTCACTTCGAAGCCTGTTAATTTCACTATCTTTTGCTTTGGCTTCTGCCAAAAGTTCCCGAACCTGGGACTCAAGCACAGCCTTTTCTCCACTTTCATTCTCTTGCTTGGGCTTTGTGGAAGCAGTCCTCAGGTGCTTGGTGGGGGTGGGAGTGCTAGAAGAAGTTGGACTGGACACCAGTTTCCTAGGGTTGGAGGGACCACGTGGCACAGACCTCTCTCTTGAGACGGTTGCTGAAAATTCTCGTGGTGCTGGAATGCCTGTCCGTTTGGTTGTTGTAACGGCCCCTTAAAGATAGAAAAAGAAGAAAAAAATGGAAAAAAAGCAAGCACTTTAATGAACAAAACCCAAATGACTTCAAATCACATGACATAGTTAGTGGACAGTGTGGCTGTCACCCCCTCATTCACTGCCTCCTCCTGTAGATGATGTCCCAGCTCTGACTGGGGTTCAGGTGCCCCCCACAGCCCTGCACTGCGGGGAGCCTGACTCCAAGCGCGAGCGGGTCGGGACGCTCCCACCCGAGCCACGGGGCTGGGCCAAGGCACAGGCACAGGCACACACCTCGATTAGGATCAGTGAGACAGAGCAAAGGTTTTGTGGGCAAGCTGTCAAACTTCACCAGGCAGGAGAGAGACCATGTGGGTGTGGGAATGGTTGGCAGCCACCCTGCCCTCACAAGCGAATACAAACAACAGCGTGGAAAGAGAAAAGCTAAATCCTTAATGGCACTGTTGAGTCGCTAAATCTAATCAGCCCTGAAGCTTGGCCGCTGCTGGCCTTCCAGTTACGCCAGCCAGTAATACCCTTCATGTAAGTCGCCTCGAGAGTTCAGTTTTCTGTGACTTGAAATTTAATACATCTGAACTGATAATGTGGCAACTAAACAATAGCCTTTTGATGAGATTCAAGTTCATTGTGAATTTCTCAATAAACACTTTAAAAAAAATCATTAACATGTTTTGATTGAGCACAAAAATTTGATTAAGAAATGAGAAGATACAAATAATACTAAGGAGAGACTGATCTGATCCAATGATATATCACCTTTAACATAAGTGTAAGTGTGTGCTCAAGTGTATACACAGAGAAACAGGAACAAATGGGGGCCAGGCGCGGTGGCTCACGCCTGTAATCCCAACACTCTGGGAGGCTGAGGCGGGAGAATCGCTTGAGCTTAGGAGTTCAAGACCAGCCTGAGCAAGAGCAAGACCCCGTCTCTACTAAAAATAGAAAAATTAGCCAGGCGTGGTGGCAGGCACCTGTGGTCCCAGCTACTCGGGAGGTTGAGGTGGGAGGACTGTTTGAGCAAGGAGTTGGAGGCTACAGTGAGCTATGATCAGGCCCAGGCACTCCAGCCAGGGAAACAGAGTAAGACCCTGTCTCTTAAAAAAATATAGCTGAAGGCATTCATTGCTAAACACCTAATACAACTGAGTCCTTTTGAAACTTTGACTTCATAAAGTCTAAACTATCATATTAATATGTTTTTAATTTTTAGAAGTTTTTAAATTAACTTTTTCAAATTAAGTTCCTGGGAAGGTATTAATAAGAGAACTATAATAGACTTTCAGTACGGTTGACCCTTGAAGAACATGGACCTGTAAAGTAAAAACATCCATGTATAACTCTTGATTCCCCAGAAACTTAACTACTGATAGTTCAGTGTTGACCAGAAGCCTCAGCAATAACAAATATCCATTAACACATATTTTGCTTATGTATTATATACTGTATTCTTATAATAAAATAAGCTAGAGAAAAGAAAATGTGGCCGGGCGTGGTGGCTCACACCTGTAATCCTAGCACTCTGGGAGGCAGAGGCACGAGGATCGTTTGAGCTCAGGAGTTCGAGACCAGCCTGAGTGAGAGCGAGACCCTGTCTCTACCAAAAATAGAAAGAAATTAATCAGAAAACTAAAAATATATAGAAAAAATTAGCCGGGCATGGTGGCGCATGCCTGTAGTCCCAGCTACTCGGGAGGCTGAGGCAGGAGGATTGCTTGAGCCCAGGAGTTTGAGGTTGCTGTGAGCGAGGCTGATGCCACGGCACTGTAGCCTGGGCAACAGAGCGACACTCTGTCTCAAGAAAAAAAAAAAAAAGAGAAAAGAAAATTTTATTAAGGAACTCACAAAAGAAAATACATTTACAGCCCTGTACTTTATTTATTACTACTATAAGTTGATGCTGTCTGTTTGCAAGATGAATTGTCTGTCTGAAATGGTGGCACCCACAATTACGGACCTCAATCTAAGGTGCACAGCAAGCAAGTCAACTTTTCTTGTAATGTCATGACTTTTCTCTGCTTCTTGGGGAGCACTTCCAACATCATTAGTGGCACTTCACATGGATTCCATGGAGTTATTTGAGGTTTATGGTATTGCACTAAACACGATTAAAATACACGAGAACTTCAAGAGATCACTTTTTACTGCAATCTGCAATTTACTAGAGAGGTAAACTGCTCACCTGGACACAAGTAGTTCACAGGGCATTTTAAGCAGGTACTCCCGACACTGGAGCTCACCACAACTGTAACAGGAGGTGGCTATGAAACTATTACAGTAGTACAGTATGTTAGTTTATGCAGTTATGATTTAATACTGTATCTTTACATTTGTTTACATTTCTCTTGACTGCAGATGGTGCCATGTAGGGTCTGTGTTTGCATGGGTAAGTTGTGGCAAATTTTAACTTTTTGTAATAGATTTGTGCGTATCTTACGGAAGTAAATGATCAAACTGATTAGGATCTACATATATTTTATGCATTCATGACATATCTAACTTTTTCTCAATTTTTTCGATAACCAGTTCAAACCAGTGTTGTTCAAGGGTCAACCATACTTTTTCATGTCCAGATGCTGCACTTGTAACATACTGCATACTTGGTAAAGAAAAGATTCACTTAATTACTCTTGTAAAATGAAGATTAAAACCACCAAGCAATAAAATGTTTTAGTAATGCCAGTCTCTAGCGTGAAGTCATCTTGGCAAGGACCATGATAAAAACTGGAAGAGAACTAAGTTTCACCATAACTATAGCAGAACAGTCCTGGGAGTTCAGGACCCACTGTCCGTCTGCCATTCCCAGTAAAACCATAAATAAGGCTCCTTTTGTTTTCTTTCTATTTTTTAAACCTCCAGTTATTTGTTGGTTTTGAAGATGGGAAGAACTAAAATAGAAGAGATGAACTCTGTCCTTATTTCTAGCTACAGTTTAACTCCTTCCTTTTGCTGCCAAATCTTAGTCTATTCTTCCCTTAAGTGTTAGTTATCTAAACGGCTAGGAATTTTTAAAAACATTAACTCAAAATATATTTGTGAAATGCATCCAGCTGTGCATTATGAAATATACATTCCAGTTGTATTTTTTTTACTACATCTGTTCTTTTTTCCTTTTTTGACTACATCTCTCTTTCCTTAAAGGTTCTTCCCTTCCCTGCACACATCATTTCAGAAACTGTAAGGAACAGAGGTCAGGTTCAGAGAAAGTTGCTAAAATTCATCATCAGACCAAACTGCAGCCAGTCCCTGGCTGCCCCCAACCCCATCTGCGCCCAGGTCTCTGGCCCCGATACCCTTCTTCACAGGCACTGACGGAAGAGCAGGAGCAGCCCTACGGCTCACGTGTTGTCGATTAGGCTTCTACCAGCCGAGTTTCCTGCAAGCCTTGGGAGGTAAGCCTTACCACTAACTACTGCATTCTGAAGCCCTGACGCTGGCCATGTTACTTGCATGGCACCATGGCAAGGTGACAGCAGGGAGGCGAGAGGAGGCAGCAGGAGTCTGGCTCCATCAGCACCCACAGGTCTCCAGCCCCCTCCAACCCAATCATCACCTATTCCTACCACCGCCTTGAGGCTCACTGGCTGACTCCAAAAAGCTAAAATAAAAGCAAGCTCCACCTCATAATTATGAAGACTAATACAACAACAAAAAAAGAAACATGTTTGATTTGTTACATTTTTAAATGTCAATGAAAATTATATTGTGGTGGATCATAAGTACATCAAACTAAGCATTCATAGACACACAGAATAGGAACACAGAATATTGAGAACAGTTGAATTTTTGTTTTGAATTTTTGTTTCTTTCTTATAGTTACATTTGTTCAATAGATTAAAAACCAGAAGGTAGCCAAAGATTATGTAAAAAAATGCACTAATCATCAGGGAGATGCAAATTAAAACCACAATGAGAGATCACCTCACATCTGACAGAATGGGTACTATAAGGAATAGGAAAGATAGCCAGGAGTGGTGGCGCATGCCTGTACCATAGGTCCTAGTCACTTGGGAGGCTGAGGCGGGAAGATCACTTGAGTCCAGGAGTTCGAGGCCAGCCTGGGCAATACAGAGAGATGCCATCTCACAAAATAAACCAAAACCAAAACAAACAAACAAACAAACAAAAAACCATGAAAGCTAATTATTGGTGAGGATGTGGAGAAAAGGGAACCCTTGTATTGGTGGGAATGTACATTAGTACAGCTATTATGGAGTTCCTCAAAAAATTAAAAATAGAACCACCATATGATCCAGCAACCCTATCACTGGGTATACAGCCAAAGCAAATGAAATCAGCATGCCCAAGAGAAATCTACACTACCATGTTCACTGCACTGTTATTCACAATAGCCAAGATATGGAATCAACCTAAGTATCCGTCAATGGATGATTGGATAAAGAATATGTGGTGCATATAAACAATGGAATACTATTCAGCCTTAAAAAGAGAAGGAAATCCTGTCACGTGTGATAACATGATTGAATCTGAAGGACATTATGTTAACTGAAATAATAGGCCAGGCACGGAAAGACACATACTGGATGATCTCATTTATATGTGGCACATAAAAAAGTTGATCTCATAGAAGCAGAGAAGAACAGTGGTCACCAGGGGCTGCGGGAAAGAGGGTGGGGTTGGGGAGATGTTGGTCAAAGGGTATAAGATTTTAGTTAGACAGAAGAATAAGTTCAAGAGACGTACATCAGACGTATAGTTAATAACAACGTATTGTATACTTGAAAATCTCTAAGAGAGTAGATTTTAAGTGTTTTCACCACAAAAAATGATAAGCATTTGAGGTGATGCATGTGTTCAACAGTTCAATTTAGCCATTCTACAATGTATACATATTTCATACAATTCTGTACATCACATTGTGCATAATATATAAAATATTTGTCAAGAAATAAATTTATTAAAAAGCTTAAAAATTAAAAAATAAACACAGGAAGGAAAAATCCTATCAATAATATACAGACAGGGGGTGGAAAAAATAAGTCTTTTTTTTTTTTTTGAGACGGAGTCCCACTCTGTCACCTGGGCTAGAGTGCCGTGGCATCAGCCTAGCTCACAGCAACCTCAGACTCCTGGGCTCAAGCGATCCTCCTGCCTCAGCCTCCCGAGTAGCTGGGACTACAGGCATGCACCACTATGCCCGGATAATTTTTTCTATATATTTTTAGCTGTCCAAGTAATTTCTTTCTATTTTTAGTAGAGACGGGGTGGGTCTGGCTCTTGCTCAGGCTGGTCTCAAACTCCTGAGCTCAAACAGAAAAAATAAGTCTTTACAGAGAACAGAAAGTATGGATCAGGCAAAGAAACACTGTTTTAAGCGGTGATTATCATGAGCTGAACATAAAATATTTTTAGTCCTTTTTTTGACCCCATCTGCCCCAAAGAATACAACTGTGGGGCTGTTCTTCGTAGGCCTTCTCCCTAATGTGAACCGACAAAGGAAACGGTGACATTCTGAAATAAATGAACCATTTATTCGTTCAACAAGTATGCTCGGAACACCTGCTCTGTGGGAGACAGACAGGAGATGCAAATGAAAATGTACCAGCTTCACATGCCACAAAATTGCTGTCTTGCTTCCTCAACACAAAACAACTTGCTCATTCAGTTTCTAAGAACCTAAAATACTAGGATTTTTGTTTTTACCAGCACTCTTCATAAATCGTTTCCTCAAAGAGTTCCAATAATTTCTTCATTGTTGACTCTAATTTTTCCCCTTAATCTTCACCTTCTCAACTTTTCAGTGGCGGCTAACTTCACGGACCTTCCTTCCTTCATTCTTTTTATGTTTCTGACAGTAGCACCAACCAATTCTCAGGTGTCTCCATGCAAGGAACCTTAAAATCTTATTTAAAATTTCCTCGTTCCTTCTTTTTGCAACCAACTAGTCAGCCAATAAATCTCATTAATGGTTTTGGAAATGTTCCCTTATTTTCTCTTTCTTTTCCTTTTGGTCTGAATTCAGTCCAGGTCCTCAGAATGTTCTAATTTTCTGAAACTGTTTTCTCACAGGTCTTCCTGATTCTAGCCCCTCCTACCTTTGGGACACGCTGGACCAACACCCTTTAAATATCTCATTTGTGTTTCTGTTCCAGAATCTGCAAGTAGTTCTTACCCTTGCTGCACCCAGCTCAGACTTGTTCTCTGGCCTTTCAAGGCCACACGTCCCTGCGTCCCAGGCAAGTCTCCAACCTCACACACTTTCTGTGTCCTTCGCTCTCCAAAGCACCCACTCGACTCCAGCAGGACCCTCACGTCCCCAACATGTCCTGTGGCATTCCTTATCCCTTGGATCCTTCAGACTACCATTTAACACGCTTAATTCTCTTCAGTTAAAAAAAAGTCTGGAATCCACATCTTCCTCCAGCTATTACATATCTCATTCATCTCTTCCCTCACATCAAAATCCTCAAAAGAGCTATGTTCACTGGTTGTCTTCATTTCTTCCCTTTTCACTTATTCTTGCACCCGCGCCCAATATTGGACCAAAACACTGTCTGCTGAGTCATCAGTGAGCGCCAGGTGGTCTAAGCCCATGGACACTTTTGATGCCCTCAGAGGGCTGACATAATCCCTGCCTTCTGGAAACATCCCTCTGGTTCCCGCTTCTCTCCACGACCACCCGCTGTCTGTCTCCTTTGCTACCTCTTCCTCCTCTCTCCACTCTCTACATCAGGGGTCCTCAAACTTTTTAAACGGGGCCAATTCACTGTCCCTCAGACCATTGGAGAGTGCGCACTGTGGGACGAGTCGGCTGCTAAGCAGGACAGGCAGCGGCGGCCAAAACACTCAGCAGGTGGGATGAATGTCCTCTGTGGGCAGCATGTGGCCTGCGGGCCGTAGTTTGAGGATGCCTGCCCTACATGCTAAAAGTCTTCAGACCTAGGTCCCTGGCCTTTTTTCTTCTCTTATTACAGATATTTTCCTGGTGATTCTAATCATTCTCATGATCTTAAATAAATACCACCTGTGTACTGATGACTCCCAAATTAACTCTTCTTGTATGGACCTCTGAGCAACAGATCTGAGTATCGAGCCACGTACTTGGTAAGCATAATAGAATTATCACAAAGAACACCTCAAACTAGATAACAGGGAGAAGGAAAGGCTGAGAGGAATGCACAGATGTGCAGAGGCCCTGGAATGCAGACAGCCGTGAAGGGAGCGAGTGCTGAGGAAGAAGGCTAACTTATAAGGGTACTCAAGGAAGGTCTCACTGATAGGGTTGAGATTCAAGGTGATATAACCCATGAAAACAAGGCCAAAGTGCTATGAGAAAAGAATAAAGATAACACAAGAAAAGCTCTAAAAAATTTTAAATATGCTTGCCAAATTAAAATTTCGATAGAAGGGATGGAATGCAAAATCAAGGAACTCTCCCAAAATGTTGAACAAAACAAACAAAGAGATGGAAACAGAAAAGATTAAGAACACAAGGGTGGCCTAGTACAGTGGCTCATGCCTGTAATCTCATCACTCTGGGAGGCCAAGGTGGGAGAATAGCTTGAGGTCTGAAGTTCGAGACCAGCCTGAGCAAGAGTGAGACCGTCTACAAAAAATAGAAAAATTAGCTGGATGTGGCAGAGTGCACCTGTAGTCCAGCTACCTGAGAGGGTGAGGCGGGAGGATGGCTTGAGCCTAGCAGTTTGAGGTTGTGGTGAGCTAGGATGAAGCCACTATCCTCTCCCCAGGGTGACAGAGGGAGATGCTGCCTGAAAACAAAAACAAAAACCACAAGGGTCATTCCAGGAGATCAACCAATTAACAAAATTTCCAGAAATATATCCCAGTGGAAATAGAGTGAAGGAAGTTATCAAAGAGCAAGGGAACTCCCCAAAGTTGAAGAACCTGAGTTTCCAAAATTCATGTTGAGCAAAATGAATTTAAAAAATCCCATATGGAGATATACATTTTATAGAGTTTCAGAACGCTTAAGCTCAAAACGCTTAAGTTTGGGGAAAGGGTACAGACTGAGAATGAGACTGGCTATCATTATTTATTAACAATCCTGAATTCTAGAAGGCAACAAAGCAAACACCTGCAAAGTTCGAAGGGAAAATGATTTTCAAACTAGAATTCTACATCCAACCAAACTATAAATCAAACACAGAGGTAGAAAACACATTTTAAAGCATGCAATGAGTGCAAAAATTAAACTGTCAATACCCTTTCTAAGGAAGAAATTTGAGGATGTGCTCCAGCAAAACAAGGGAGTAACCAAAGAGGAAGAGGATAAGTGATCCAGGAAGCAGTGGCTCTATTACAGGAAACCAGTCAAGGGAAGTCTCGAGATGATACTCATGGAACAAGTATAGAAAATAAATCTAGACTGATTCAAGAAGACAAAGTGCCACAGAAGGGAAGTTTCTTTTACAGAACATCTGACTGGATGAAGAGTATTTTAAAAAGAAGATATAATAACAATAGTGAAAAAACAAGAAACTTCATAAAAACAAGCAGCTCTATATGTAACAAAATCGTAACACATGACTTTACCCTGCAGGGAAGAATATATAAGTAGTCACAAATAACATCAATACTATTTAAATTGACCTATATACAGAGTACGCAAGACTGTTTTCTAGAACATATGAATACCGTCATCCCTGCTAGCAAAAAAGGTAAAGTATATATGAAAGAAATCGGGAGGCAGAGTGAGCTGGTGGAACGGAAAGTGGCAATAACATCCACCCTCCCTCACAAATGGAGAGTCGCAGATACTATACACAGTTGACAAGACAAGGAATAAGATGAAATACATTATTAAAATAAAAGCAATAACCAAGAAAGGAACTAAAAACAGTGTCATTATGATATTGGGAGGGGATGAAGGTTATAAGTTAAATCCCTGTCTATCATGGGAGAAGTCAACAAAATTTGAAAAATCAAAAAATTGCAATGCAAAGAGAACAAGTAAACAAGCCACAGAACAGGAGAAAATATTTTCAAAAGATACGTCTGATAAAGGACTGTTATCAGAACTCTTAAAACTCAAAAATAAGAAAACAACTCAACTAAAAATGGGCAAAAGATCTGAATAGACACCTTACCAAAGAAGATACACAGATGGAAAATGAGCATGTGAAAAGATGCCCCACATCATATGTCTCCAGGGAATTTCAAATTAAAACAGTGAGATATCCTATAGATATCCTATCTATATTCTATTAGAACGGCTACAATCCAAAACACTGACACTCTCACATGCTACTGAGGATATGGAGCAACAGGAGCTCTCATTCATTGCTAGAATGGTACAGCCACTCTGGATGACAGTTTCTTAGAAAACTAAACATACTTGTACTATATGATCCAACTATAGTGCTCCTTGGTAACTAACCAAATGAGCTAAAAACATATGTCCACACAAAAAACCTGTACACTGATGTTTACAGCAGCTTTCTTCAAAATTTCCAAAACTTGGAATCAACAACTATGGTACACCCAGATAATGGAATATTTAGCCTTAAAAAGCAATGAGCTCTGTATTAAGCTCAAGCCCATTATCCAAAGTGAAGCAACACAAGATCTGGAAAA
>VBSM01000725.1:1159546-1174026 GCA_008086735.1 Cheirogaleus medius
AAAAAAAAAAAAAAGTCAGTGGTTTCCAGGGGTTGGGGAGGAGGGAGGGATGACCAAACAGAGCACAGAGGGTTTCAGGGCAGGGAAATGACTCTGTATGAGACTACAGTGGTAGATACAAGTCATTAGACATTTGTGCAAACACGCAGGATGTACTGCACCCAGAGTGAGCCTAATGTGAACTCCAGACTCCAGGTGATGATGAGGTGTCACTCTGGTGGGGGATGTTGATAATGGAGGAGGCTGTGTGTGTTTGGGGACAAGAGCATAGGACTGACGAACTCTCTACTTTTCACTTAATTTTGCTGTGCCTAAAGCTGCTCTAAAAAAAAATAAAGTGTATATTTTTTAAAAGGCAGTGAAAGTGTAATGAGGTGGTTAACCTCTGAGAAGAGGGACAAGAAACCCGAAGGGTAGGGCAGCAGCAGTCTTGCTCGTCATAATAAGCCCCTGCCCTAGTTCATTTTTAAATCTGTGTATATACTACTTTGATAATAAAAATTAAGAAAAAGAAAGGTGAATGTCTGTGAAGACAGTGTGGAAACAGGCAATCGGTAATCCGTTGGTTTTATAGGCAGCACTGATCCTTTGGACTTAGAACGAATGAGATAAAAGGGAAAAAAAGTCTGAGGCAATTCAGCAGGCAGACATACGGCCATAAGGAACTAAATCTGTTATCAAACCTTGGAGCCCCGCCTTGACTGTGGTAGAAAGTAATTTTTTCCATAGCTGGACTGCTCTTTCGGAAGTCTCCATGGAGTGCTTTCTAGAGATTCATACATGTCTCATATTAAAGTTAGTACAAATTCTCTTTGCAAATCAGAGGAAAAAAACACAAAAGAATCCTACATTCATACATCCTACATTCATACAAATGAACCAAATCACTCACTCATTTTGCAAGCAGCAGTGTCAATGTTTAGAGATGGTTTTTGTAAGGGATAAACCTTTTCTGTCACATCTTCATTTTACATTTTTTGTTTTTTTGCAGAATGCAAAATTAATTTTGCTCACACTCCACTTGCTCAACAATTGGGGTGAGAATTCAAAACACTTGTAAATCTACTCCTCCTCTTTCCCAAATACTGACGCTGTGCAATGGCCACCATGAGCTGTGCTCCAGAATGAGGGACAGTACAGCTTCTGAGCAAAAGACCCCTGCCACTCAGAAGGGGCTCAGGCCTGCAGAGGACACAGTGACTGCTCTGTGCTGGGCTACAGGCGAGACAGGGCCAGAGACAAAGCTGCAGTGTTTATGGGAAGAGATAACGGTATGGTCTGACCAGCTTCTTGCAGGCGGCCCACAAAGCCAGCTGCCATCAGTCACCTCCAGGGGAAGGCAGAATGCAAATCAGCTCTAGAAGGGCAGCTCCCAGCGTGCCACTTGAAACGTGCAAAGCAGACAGGGACGTCTAATTTCCATTGAAACTGAAGCAGCCCAAGGAACGCTTGGTCCCAGAATTCGCTCTGCACACTGCGTTAGCTTCCTTGTCCATTGTGTGGGCCAAATGAAATCCTCACTGCCTGACTTGAGAGCTTGGCACCTCTGAACAGAAATGTTCCAGCACTGTGGGAAAATACAGCCCACAGTCTCCAGGCAGCAAACACTAAGAGTGAGGTGGAGCTGAGCCCGTGGGGCTTTAGCGAATTAAAAGATCTGCCACTCCATGTGCAGCCTTTCTTCCAGGAGAGATGGGGAAAGATCAACTTCAGGTTTGTGACGCTTAATACAAGTCAGAAACACCTAGTCTAGATCACAAGTGAGCTCTGACTTCCTAAAGTTATACACCTGGCTCAGCTGTAGCTCTAGCTCATAGAGATCACCGAGAAACTTCCAAGTTCCACCAGTAAAATACATTAAATCCATCCAAATTTGCAATTGGAGAAATTAGAGAATTAGATGGACTGAACATGGTAAATCCTATTTATTCTGATTAACATCACTTTTTTCCCCCTTTGGTTTGTTTTTGGAAACCACTCATGGGTCAAAACATACAAAGAACTTTAAGGAATCATCCACATTCTTTGAATCAGAGTTTACTACATAGCCAATGGTAACAGCATTTTACATTCGCCTAGTGCTTTGGTTTTCAAAGCATTTTCACACAAATTTGAGGCTTACAAAACTCAGTTGGTAAAAGTATCATCATTTTACAGATAATGAAACTGAGGGTCTGAGATGCTTCATGGTTTCCCAAGAGTCACAGAAGTCTTCTGATACAACTGAGGAAGTATAAAATGTTATTTCAGAACTGGAAGAGATGGGGAATCGTGTAGCCTAATTTTTCACACAAAGTAGCATCAGTAACAGTCCAACTTCTGTTCCATTTACTAAACTCTCCTATTCTAGTTACCAGTGAATATTTCCAGTGAAAGAGAACCCAGCAGCCGAGTGGCTTGAATGGTTGGACAATCTTTCTTTATATGAGGCTGACTCCTACCTCCGTTAATGTGGCACACACCAGCTCTAGTTCTGAAACAACTTGGAACCACACGGAGCAAACTCATTGCCTCTTCCACATGACATCTGAATCTCCGAGGGCGGCTCTGCCCCACCCCACCCCCGCCGCATCTTCTAAATCTTCACTCAAAACATTTCTAATTCTTCTCACCAGGCTTCACAGGACCCCGGGTCCATGCACTGGATGAACTGCATAAAGATCTCTGATTTACCAAGGTCCCTCTGAAACATTACCCAGAATGTCAGAAACACTGCAGATATGGTCGCTGTGAGTTAGGGATCCTTTTGGTCACAACAGGAAACCCAACTCAAGCTTGCAACAATAAAAAGAGAAGTTTTTGGCTTGCAGAACTAAAAGTCTAGGATCAGGGCCAGCTTCAGGTCTGGTTCATTCAGAAGATGTTCTCAAGGTCAATCTCTCTCCATTTGTTGCTTCTGCCTTCCTCCATAGGTCACCTTTGTCTATAAGCTACCTGCCCCAGTGGTAGTGTGATGGCATTGGTAGCTCCAGGCTTCACATCTGCACACCACCAAACCCAGAAAAGAGCAGGAGCTCTCCCAAGGAGCCCCAGCAAACGTCTCCTCGCATCTCGTTCTGATTGAGTCTGCACCATCCATCTTTGACTCACTGAGGCCAAAGTGACATGCTGATCCACTGAAAGTGGGAAAATGGTGAATTATCCAAGGGGATTTCCTGGGAGAAGAGGGAAGTAGATGCTGGGAAGCCAACCAAAAAGTGTTCAAAATGTGGTCTGACGAATGCAGACTCAGCTCCCTGGTATCACATACTGGTACGGGTTGTGCACCCCAAATTTGAAAATCCCAAATCCAAAATGCTCCAAAATCCAAAACTTCTTGAGCCCTGATGTGAGTCCTAAAGGAAATGTTCATGGAAGTATTTCAGATTTCTGGATTAGGGATGCTCAACACGCAAATATTCCAAAACCCAAAAGAATCCAAAATCCGAAGCCTAAGCATTTCAGATAAGAGATACTCGGACTGTATAGTAGCGCAGCGCACAGAAGACGGTAAAGTGTACCAGATGCAAACCAGCCAGCCAAAAAGGCTTCAGATTCCACAGGGGATATCAGGCAATTAAAAACAAAAATCATGTAAACTATTTAGCATACATTTAGTGTATAAGACTTAATACAGGCATGCCTTACTTTATTGTGATTCACGATATTGCACTTTTGACAAATTTAAGGTTTGTAGCAACCCTGCACAGAGCCAAGCAAGTCTATTGCCACCATTTTTCCAACAGCACATACTCATTTCCTTAGCATTTTTTAGCAAGAAAGTGTTTTTTAAATTAAGGTATGTACATTGTTTTTTTGTTTTTTGTTTTTTGAGATGGAGTCCTGCTCTGTCGCCCCAGCTAAAGTGCAGTGGCATCATCATAGCTCATTGCAACCTCAAACTCCTGGGCTCAAGCAATCCTCCTGCTTCAGCCTCCCGAGTAGCTGGGACTACAGGCAGAAGCCACCATGCCCAGCTAATTCCTCTATTTTTTTGTAGAGATGGGGTCTCACTCTTGCTTAGGCCGGTCTTGAACTCCTGGCCTCAAACTCTCCCACCTCAGCCTCCCAGAGTGCTAGGATTACAGGCGTGAGCCACCATGCCCAGCCTGTGCATTATTTCTTTTTTAGACATAACGCTGTTGCATACTTAACAGACTACAGTATAAACACAAATTTTGTTTGCCCCGAGGAACCAAAACATTCATGTGACTTGCTTTCTTGCAATTCTTCCTTTACTGTGGTGGTCTAGAACCAAACCCACAATATCTCCGAGGTGTAACTGTACTTAAAATGCAATGTTAAATGAAAAAACAAACAGGATACCACATTTTAAAACTACTATGGGCCAGGTATGGTGGCTCGTGCCTGTAATCCTAGCACTTTCAGAGGCCGAGGTGGGAGGATGGATTAAGGCCAGGAGCTAGAGACCAGCCTGAGCAAGAGCGAGATCCCATCTCTACTAAAAATAGAAAAAATTAGCAGGGCGTTGTGGCACATGCCTGTAGTCCCAGCTACCTGGGAGGTTGAGGCAGGAGGATCACTTGAGCCCAGGACTTTGAGGTGGCAGTGAGCCCTGATGAAACCACTGCACTCTAACTGGGGTGACAGAGTAAGACCCTGTCTCAAAAAAAAAATAGACTACTGTGACTATCACCAGGCAAATGTTTCTGGTTTATGAGACCATGTGTCTGGGTGCACTGAGCAGTGGTAGCTGGCCCTGTAAAGGCCCTTCCAACAAGAGTGAAGGAACTTCACCATCAGAGTTACACTGCTGTTCACTAAACCCCCGCCTCAGCAGTCAGACGGGTCACTCTGCCCTATTTTACCAGCCTCAGTAGCCCTAGGTCTGTGCAGGTCCCTTGCTGGGGGAAGTGGCAAGGTTGCACTGTAGAAGAGCAGGTGAGACAGGAGATAGAATGGCAGCCACTCTAGAAAATGCAATCCGTCTCACCTCAGGAGGCCAACAAGACAGATTTTTGACTCATGAAACCATTCGTTAAGTGTCTCTATTTCCTAAACTCATGTTTGCATCAATGAACTGTCTGGACATGGAAGCCTATGTGAATTCTACTGAAAACCAGCCACTTCCAAAGATATAGTAAAGACAATAAATACAAGACTCCCGATGTTTCGTACTTTCTCAGGCTAGCTGGTCCCATTTCTTCATTCCAGTGAAAAGGAGACAAAGGCATGGTTAAGACATATTTCATTGCTTTGCCATTTTCTTCAAAACCAAGCTCTAAGATTAATGAAAACACATTCAGTGCTTTACTGCAGAAAGAATACAATGACCTTTCTTCTCCCCTTGACTTACTTTAATAATATTTTTAAATTTTAATAACAACAAAACCAGACTTCTCTTATAGAACTTACTCTGTACTGAATATTTTGCATATATTGACTCGTTTGAAACTCTATGCAGTAAGTACTGCTTTTATACATATTTTACTGAGGCACAGCTGGGTCAGGTAACTTACCCAAGGTTACAAAGCCTGACCTAGGATTCAAACCCAGGGAATGTGGGCTCTGAAGTCCATGCTCTTAATCACTAACCTCCTCCCCCACTCTCCACATACAGAAATCATACACGCTCTTTCTAAAAGCAAAAACAGTAATCAAAATCCTCTACTCTCCCAGAATAATCATCTTGAACAGCCTGGAAAGAACGCATTCTTCCAAGACTCTGCCCATGTTACACTGACACGCTTGCCCTTGCTTGGGATCACAGCACACACACAGAGCTGCACACATTCCTTTGTGAATTATATTTGATCACTTTAGAATACATCCTGGTTATAGCCTTCCAGGACAATGGAAACAGATCTAACCTGTTATTTTTAATAATATAAAATTTCATAAGAATGATGTACAGTCAGTCCTCTATACCTGTGGGTTTCCTATCCACGGATTCAACCAACTATGGGGGAAAAAAAGGATTGTTGCATCTGTACTGAACATGTACAGACCCTTTTTTGTTGTCATGACTCCCTAAACAACACAGTGTAACAATGATTCACACAGTATTTACACTGTATAAGGCAGTATAAGTAATTTAGAGATGATTTAAAGTGCACAGGAGGATGTGAGCAAGTTATATGCAAATAACACTACACCATCTTATATCAGGGACTTGAGAATCATGGATTTTTCTTCCTCAGTGATGCGCCTCTGTGTTGGGTATATGGTTGCAGAAGGACTTTTCCAGCCTCCTTTGCAGCTGGGTGTGGCCAGGGGACTAGGTTCTGGCCAAGGGGATGAAGCATTTTCTAGAAGCTCTCCTTAACAGACAGTGCACGTGTTACCTTTGTTCCCTTCTCTCTCCTCATCCCTTTCTTCCATCCTGCTGCCTCAAATGCAAATGCCACCATTTGGGACAGTGAGGTCAGGGAGTGACCTCAGTGGAGCTGGAAGTCACCAGGTGCCAAGGCCCAGTACATGCCAGCCCTGGACTACACACCCAGGCTTTTACGTAAGAAATAAACATGAATAGTGGCTTCTTGCTGAAGCCACTATTATTTGGGGGGTTTTGTCACTTACAGTCAAATTGAATCCTAATACAGTGAGTGACCCTGATATAAGGTGATACCCATTTCCCAATAAGAACAAAAACCAAAATAACTAGCTTTTTGACCAACTTGAGTAAACTTTTATCACTGGAGATAGTCAAATCCTTACTTTTAATTTACACATTATTTATATGTTTATATATTTATAAATAAAATATATAAAACTTATGTTTATATATTTATTTATATATACATAGTTTAAATCATATTAAAGTATGTTCATTTAGAAATACTGATCCCATATTCATATTTCAAGAAAACTTTCACCCAAATTCCTCACATGCATGTTGTACATAACTGTCCTCATCATTACTAGAGCTACTTTCAAGCTACCTATTACAATTTGCAAAGAATCATCTAAGCTACTTGAAATTCGGCACTTTCTGAATCCAGTGATAGTGTGATGCTGTCACTGAAAATTTGATACCAAATCACAGAGATATATTTACATGACATTCTTCCTATGGGTGTGTATCTGTGACCTCTACGAGCTAACCTCTTACTGCCCTGCTACATGGGCTTCCAAAGCCTCGATTTAACAAAAAGTAACACTTGTAAGTATGAGATCAGACCCAATGGTATAAGCACTAAATTTGTTTTAAATTTCTGTCTTTCTCTAAACCAACTCTGTTAGGTAGCCTACATAAAACTCTAAAATTAAAATAGACTGAGTTATATCTTGCTAAAATATTACTTTGTTTTTCAAAATAAAGTTATTAAGAACATGCCCAGTTTAAAAAGATACTTGGTAAGACTTAGATTTAAGGAGCTTCATTTTTTTCTAATAAAAAATTCTGGGGAGAAATTAGTCTCATATCCAAGCTATTTGGGAAGGATAATTTTATACACTAAGTCTGCCTAACCTGGAACATGGTGTAGTTTCTCCATTATTTCAGGTCTTGTTTTGTGAACCACAGTGAGACTGAATACTTTTCACTTTATGTCCTATAATTTTCTAGTTAAAATTACTCTTCAATAGTTTATGGCATTTGTGCATTTTTGCTCTTTCCTATGCAAACCAATTATTGCTAATACAGACAAAAGCTATTGTTCTTTTTATATTTACATTATATATGATCACAAATTCTCTTATTCTTAGGTCAAATTTGTTTTTTCTTCTTTAATATGTAAACAAAAAATGTTTGTCTTATTGCATCAATATGAAAACAATGTTAAATAACAGTGATAATACTTTAGGTTTTATAATTTTTTCTAGGAAAAATTTTGTGAATTTATATTTTGAGAGGAAATTACCCATTTCCTCTAGTTTTTCACATATATTGTTATAGATTTAATTTTTCATTTCTTCCACACTTGTAACAATAGATCTCTGCCTGTTTTTAATATTTTTTTCTTCTTTTTTTCCCTTTAATCAAGGATAATTTCCATTATTTGCCTTTTCAAAGAACTAGTGTTTGGTCTTATTTATCTTTTCTTCCATTTTACGCTATTTCATTAGTTTCAGCATTAACCATTAATTTATTTCTCTTATTTTGTTCTTTTTTCTAGTTTTATAAGTTGAATATTTCAGTCACATATTTTTAGTCTTTCTTATTTTATATTAATAAAAGCATTTAAGATTATACATATTCCAAACTATAGCTTCAGTTCTTTCTACAGATTTTTCTACAAAACTCTCCTCTTTATTTCTAGATTATTTATAGTTTCTGGTTTGACTTTCTTTTGGTGCAGACATTATTTAAAAAGAGTGTCTCTTAATTCCAAGGCAGTTTTTTTATAATCATCATTTTCTGTAACCACTAATTTCACGAGATTAAGATAACAGCTTATCGATCCTTCCTTTTGCCTCGCTGCCCTCCTCAGACCAAGATGGGTCATCAGCAGCTCTATTGGAGTCACCCGTGAAATTTCGGCCGGGGTTCTCGCTCCTGTCGCATCTGCTCAAACCGGCACGGTCTGATCCGGAAATATAGCCTCAATATGTGCTGCCAGTGTTTCCGTCAGTACGAGAAGGACATTGGTTTCATTAAGTTGGACTAAGTGATCTTCTTTGAATGGATTTTCCACGGCACCCACAAAGTGAAAGAGACCATGCTAGCTCTTTGTATATAAAATAAAATTTAAAAGAAACTTCAAAAAAAAAAAGATAACAGGTTATTACACATAAAATCATAACTTTTATATTTTACTTTTTGTTTTCTGTGACAAAGTATATGACTGACTTCTGTAAACACTTCCTAGATACAGAGGAAGAATGTATATTCCCTGTTCCATAAATTTGTTGAATATGTTGTTTGTAACGTCTACATTTTTTATTTTTTAAATTTGTTTCAGAGGTTGAAAATTGGCAGCCTGCAAACTACAGATATGTTTTGTTTGGCTGGCAAAGTGCTTTAAAATGTAAGAATCCCAATGCCTTTAGGCAAGGCATGCATTATCCAGTTCACTGTGCAATTCCCATCTTCCCCATCGTCTGCAACCCCATGATTCACATATTCACGCTACCCACTGGACCCTGTGGGCATCCAGGTTGGCAATCTAGCTAACCTAACCTGTCAAAATAGAAGAGACACATAATTAACACTTAGTGTAATATGTCTTTTATTAAATTCTTCTTTTATTCCTGGTTTTGTTCTATGTATTTTGCTACTTAAAGGTTAAAGGCAGTTACACTGTGTGTGTGTGTGTGTGTGTGTATGTGTGCGCATTTATTTATTTTTGAGACAGGGTCTCACTCTGTCACCCCAGGCTGGAGTTCACTGGTACGATCACAGCTCACTGCAGCCTTGAACTGCTGGGATCAAGCAATCCTCCCACCTCAGGCTTCTAAATAGCTGAGACTACGGTTGTGAGTCACCACACCCTGCTGATTTTTCTTAATTTTTTTTTTTTTTTAAGAGATAGAGTCTTGCTATGTTGCCCAGGCTGGTCTCTAACTCCTGGCCTCAAGTGATCCTCCCACCTCAGCCTCCCAAAGTGCTAGAATTACAGGCGTGAGCCATAACATCCAGCCCTGTTTTTTATTTTTATCAGAATATAGTATCCCTCTTTGGCTTGCTTAATGCTTTTGTCCTTGCATGCTGCTTAGTCTGACTAGTGTTGATCTTTGCTGATCTTTGTTTTTTAATAGGTAAATTTAGCTAGAGTATTTATTATGAGGCTGTTCATTTGGCTTTATTGTTTCCACTTGATTTTGTTTACTATTTAGTAACTCTGTTTCTGTCTATCCTCCCCTCCCCTCCCCTCCTGACTTGGTATTGCTTCTCTTTATTCCCTGCTGGCCTGCTTTCCCTCACCATCATCCTTAATCCCTGATATTTGGGAATACTATGTTTTACTACTCTGTTAGTTATTACCTGCCATTCCTAACAGTGTTAAGCAGGCCCTTAGCAAAAGGAAATAACCATGCCCCCTCAATTCCTTACCAACAAAGATGAAAATTTTAGAGTAATTTTACATCTGAATGCCTTGAGTGCCCCAGCCCCAATGCCAGGTTGTGCTGAGATAGTCTAGAATTTTTAGTTCTGGGCTAGTTCCTAGACTTTCCCTGACAGTATGGTCCTTCTTTTTAAGAATCCTTACTTTACACTTACATTATGAATTCTGAGCCACATTAGCATCTTCCATTTATGTGTACAATTTATGTATAAACATTTCCTGCTCACCACTGTTTCTTGTATTCTTCTATCTCAATATTTCTATTCTGATCCAATTAACAATATCTAATTGGACATCTGAATATTTGTTCAAATAGGATAGATGTCTAAAAAATATCCTTCTTTCACCCTGATTCATTGAATGATATCTGGGCAGGAGTGTCTGATATCTGACATTCTTTCTACCTAGCTTTTGAACCTTTCTTCCCTAAGCTTGGGGACTTTCCCACCCTATTAGCCTCAGCTGGAGCCAAGGTCTACCTCTCATTAAATAAGCTCAAAATGCCAGCTGTCTGCTTTCTCAGTGTCCCTTGCAGCTAAGGAGGTCCCTTGACCCTGCTATTATTTATACCTGGCCCAGACGCTGATGCGGGAACTAACACTGCAAAGCAAGGACTGTGCTGGGAAATGCTCGCTGGCAGCAACGGTGGTTGCAGTAGGATACAGATCCTGGCAAGTGGCAGCCATACTGCTTGCTGAGGACTTCAGGGCCAGCAGTATCAGGTGCAAGCTGCACCGTCGATGCCCAGGGACCCAGCAGCATACAGCATGGGCCAATTCTGCATGAGATCTGAGGCACTGTTCCTGGCTGCAGACCCTCCAAGCATACCTCTCTAGCCATTCTAAAATTCTACAGCAACTCGACATCCTTAAAATTTTATTTTTCTTCCTAAGTTAACTAAAATCAGCTTCTGTGGTATGCAAGTAAGAACCTAGGCTGATAGGGCTGAGTACAGAAGATTTATATTACAGTTCTTTAGAGACAACAGTCCCTACAGACTCTAGTTTCTAGTGCTGCAGAGTGGATGAGAATTCCAAGGCCAACCTAATTCTCCTCAAAACTGACCTATCTTCCTGTCTAGAAGTTGGCAGGGTTTCTGTCTTTATTGATGCAGTCCAGCAATTAAGTTATGTCTTCTTTTCAGAATTCCATAAGTCCATTTGATGTCTAAATTTTTTTCCAGCTCAAAGGGTTTTCTTTGATGTATTTACACTGTGCCTTCCCCATCTGTTCCTTTCTCCCCTTCCAGGAAGCCCACTGTTCACTTAGTAGGTCTCTTACAGCATCAGTCCCTCAGCGTCTTACCTCTGCCACCTCACGGTATCGCTCTCTTTGTGTTTCAGGATACTCCCTTCCAGAAAACTAATTCAGTTCTCAACAGGGACTGTAATCCTTTACACTTCATCTAGTAGAAGTTTTAAATAAGGAGTACTAACTCTCTGAGAATTATTGCTTTCTACTGTCTCTCTGATTCAGTTAAGCTTGTTCTGAATGTTTAATTTCTATCTCAAGTTATTAAATCCCTCTTAAAGTGGATCACACTATTTCTTTGCTAAATATGGGTTTGATCCTTGGCACCTAAGCAAATCATCACATAGAGGAAGACCTGGAAGTTTCCATTCTAGAGCCCAGGAGTGAACTGGCACCCTGGAACCTCCTCTACCCTGACACAGGGACCATTTCTACCTGATTGCTCCGGCTCTGAGAATGAACAGAGGAGAAGCACTCATACCCTGAGAAAATATTCAAAAACTTAAACAGATCTATGTATCAGTATAATTTAAAATAGAGAAAAATACTGGTTCTAGTAATGGATTAAATAAATTATGGTAACATATACAATGGAATATTATGGACATATAAAGAATATTTGTGAATATTTAATTACATGAAGAAATGTTATGATACATGTTAAATACACAATTCAAGATATGAATTTGAATATGCAGTGTGGTTCCAACCGTGTAAAAGTACACACACACCCCTCAGCATCGAAACCACACAGAAATGAAAACAGTCATTATCTCTTGATACATTTCTTTAGTTTCTTCATTTTCTAGAATATAAGCATGTATTACTTACATCAGACAAAAAAACATATTAAAAAAACATACCAAAAGAACTCCACTGGAGCCCTCTCTTCACAGGATAAATTCCAAACCCATTATCATGGCACGCTCTAGCTTTGACCTACAAATTTCTTCGCCTTTCACCACTTCCCATTGTACCCTATACCCTGTCAACATCAAAGCTCTAACTATTCCTCAAAATTGCTGGATTTTTTTTACAACTCCATCTTGACAAGTGCTGTTTTCTCTACCTAAAATCCCTCCCACCCCCTAGCAAATGTCACTCTTTTGTGAAACCTTTCCCAAGGTCCTCAGGGAGAAATAACTGCATCCTTGTCGAGTACCACATCTCTTTGCTCCGGGCACTGCTGTGGAGGTCCCACCTGCATTGTGCTATGTATGGCTTACTACCCTCCTCCCTGCAGGGCGGGAGGGATTTTAGGCAGAGGAAATAGCACTTGTCAAGAGATGGAGTTGTAAAAACATCCAGCAATTTTGAGGAATAGTTAGAGCTTTGATGTTGTCCATGCCCTGATGCCTGGAACCTGTGAATACCAAGACAGCCAGCAAGGCCAGTGTGGTACAGTCCTTCGCAAAGTCTCTCATCCGTATTTTCAGTAAGATTTGAAAGGGAAACACCTTCATTAAAAGGGCACATGTGACATCAGGGAAGACTATTTTCCCTGTAAATACTGATCGCCAGCAATACTGAACACTATAAGAAAATTCAGGTAATGAATGAGAGACCAACTAAAGAAATTCACTCAGAGTTGTGAATAAAAGAGTAGTGAGTGAATAAAATTTTTAAAAATTTAAGAGACATGGAGGAAGACTGGAAAGATGCAAAGTAATAGGAAAGCCAGAAGAAAGCACACACAGAAGGAAAACTAATGGGAGACAACTAACCTGAGGTAAAGGAAAGCCTTAACAGGGATCCCCAGGCGATCACCGGACACTAAGTAACGGAATGGGACTCGCAGCCAGGCGTGCTGCCAACCGCCTGCGTTCTCAGCACTGCGCTGGCTTGGAGCAAACGCTTCCTGAGTGGCCGAGGTGAGGGGTTCTGACAGGTCGATGATGGCTGGGGCTGCCTGGCAACAACGAGGTCCCCTATGGGGGCTTGCCCTCTTCTCTGGGGGTGGCACCAGTCTCTCCTAAACGGAGGAGCACTTCCTTGACACCTGGCCGGCGCTTTCTTGCCAAAGCCGAGCTGCAGCAGGCACAGGCGGCTTGGGACCGCAGCCAGGGCAGCCGGCCGGCGCCGCCCACCACGGGCACAGGGCGGCTGGGCAGAGGGCTCGGCCCAAGAGGGCCCTGGAAACAGGCCCTGGCGAGGGCGGCAGCAAGGAGGGAAAGAGAGTAGTCAGGCAGGCCAGCCGTGTGCAGGCGGGACCTGTGGTCAGCTGAGGAGCCAACTCCCCGAGAGTGACCTTTTGAAGGAAGCAAATACTGGGTGAATGTCTGAAATTCACAAAGGAAATGAAGGGAAAGGCTGCTGGAAAAGGCAAGGATACAGACTCTCCTCTGAAACCCCCATGGCCGACAGGGACAGGAGATGGGCCTGATTGCCTAGCCCCCACCTGGGACACTGTGAAGGTCCATTCCAGCTTGAGGGCCCCTGGGGACTCACAAGGCGGCCGTGGCAGCTGTGTCCATTTCAGCTGCTCCCCGTGCCCAACCCACCGCCCTCACCCCTGGGGGTTCAAGAGGCCTATTCCCAGGGAAGCAACCAGGGCAATCAGTTAGCACTTCACTTTACATGTATAGTATGTATCAATTTATATGTACAGTATATCAATTTAATTTCCTTTTTAAAATTTTATTTTAAAATCATCTTTATTTTAATTTAAATTAAATTCCAGTATTAGTCTTCTTTTTTTTTTAAATCAGGGGTCAAAAATTCAACTGTCTATCGAGCAGACAGGTGAATAAACATCTGTAAGGGCAACATAAGGAACAAAAGGCTTGGTAGGAACTGCCACAAGTGGAGAACTCAGGCCCAGCAAGACATTCTGATTCAACAAACTTTCAAACACTCCTCAAGACAAATGAACTTTTCCATTTGAGCTCTCTGGACTATACTTTCACAAAGACAGAATCGGCATACATACAATTTTGCACTCAGCTGTGTTCATTTGGCTATCTATCAAACACTTCCCCAAGCTTGAATATACTCCTGACAACTACAGTTTAAAATGGCAGTCTGGGTGTCATTATCCAAACGAAAACCTAACAGGAAGAAGCAACGACTGATCCAGATGGGAAGAAATCAGCAAAGGAACTCTGGAAATATGAAGACCCAAATGGAAAGCACACCACCGAAGAGGAACCCCAGACCCTTAGAAATGGACAGCAACCAAAATCAGACCAATAAAATGACAGAAGAATTTCGAGCATAGATCATAAGAATATTCAACAACTTGCAAGAACAACTGGATAACCACCACAAAGAAAATGCAAAAAG
>VBSM01000725.1:1174126-1200569 GCA_008086735.1 Cheirogaleus medius
ATTTATCGGGTGTCAGGCGGGTGGGAGGGGGAAGGAGGGGATGGGTATATACAATCATAATGAGTGAGATGTGCAACGTTTGGTGGATGGTTACGCTTGAAGCTCTGCCTTGAGGGGGGAGGGGGGCATGGGCAATATATGTAACCGTAATGTTTGCACCCCCATAATATGCTGAAATAAATAAATTAATTAATAAATAAAATAACATACAATGGCAGTCTTTACACTGTCTAATGAATCAAGTCACGACAATACTTTAACTACTCTTTTATGTTTAGATGGTGAACTATTGGGAGGCAACCTAGCAATGTTTGTGACAGTGTTAGGGTGTTTTTTGAATGCCACAGAATCATTTGTGAGTCTAGATTAATTCCTCTAAATTTAGACTTCCAGCACTGTTCCTGGTATATATACTACAAGCGCGGTAGGTAGTTTTATAAATATAAGTGACCACAGCTCTCTCACAGATAATACAACCATCTCAGTATTACACAAATATTTTAAAGTCTGGAGAGAAACTTCTTTGGGAATAATGGTCAAAGCTGACCATTTCACCTACATATGAAATAAAACAGAAACCGTTAGGTCAGCTAACAGTCTGCATTCTTTTCATGCCAGGGCAAAGGCTAGGCTTATATTTTAGTTATTGTTTCCCTTTGTTTCCCAGAGTGGTTCACGCATCCTTATTTGGAAGTTTTCCTTTCTGGCCTGCAATTAGGAAAAGAAAAGTAGTGCTCTGTTGAAATTCAAAATGCTTTACAGTCTGGACTCTCCATAGCATACAACAAAATCATATACTTCTAAAAGTTGGAAGGGACATCATAGGTGTAGCTCAAGGCCTCATCTGACCAACATGAAAACCCATAATGTTGTCAAGAGAGGAGGAGAAATGAACCTACAACATCCGTCTCTGAATCCAGGGTTTTGTCTAATAGTCCAGCCTATCACCTGGAGAAAATGGAACATGTTTATTTAATGTAATCTGTTTGTAATCAAGCTTCACCAGAAGTCTCTCCCTGTACTGGTCTTCTCCAAGCTAACCACATACACCGTTTCATTTTTAAAACACTCAATTCTGACTCTTACAGCCTCGAGGTGTAAAGCAGATCAAAATTCCTCAAGGGCTGGTGTGCACAATCTCACGGGGATTCCTTCCTACAGACCCTGCCCCACAGCACCACAGCACACTCCCACTTTTCTCCCTCCCTCTTTCCTGGTTTCAGCCCATCCTTCCTCCCCCACAGCCCTCCTCGACCCTTCCAGCACCTGGCTGCCTTTTCCCTCTCGTGTCCTCCCAGGGCGTCCTCCCTGGCTGGCCCAGCATGGATCTTCACTTAGAATTAAGTCTGAATGTGTCAACTTCCCACAAACCCTGAATCAGCCCAACCACGCCCGGGTGCCGTCAGCAGCCACAGCAAACAAAGAAACTTACCCCCAGGGAAGGGGAAAGATGTACCTGGGGAGGTGACATTGAGTTGACACCTGAAAGGATTAGAAGTATAATAGGATGAAGGTACAATTTATCTTCCAAACTAGGACACTTTTGAGAGTAAAAATAACAGGAGTAAACTGACCCACAACAGTTGTTAACCAGGACTGTCCTGGGCAAACTGGGCCTCATAGTTGACCTACGGAGGAGTCAGCTGCGAAGTGAGAGAGGAGGAGCATCCCAGGCAGAGGGTGAGGAGTGTGTGGAAGGGTGCGTGGGACAGAGAGCAGGCCACACACGCACAGTGGGTGCCAGGGCAAAGGAGTGGCGCCTGCCCACACACTTGTGCAACGACACTATCTAACCAAGACTCAACGCCATCAGCCAGGAACAGGAGGAGATCATCAGAGAAGTTCGAAATGTCTCACACCGTCTATTACTAGGAGATGCACTTCTGATCCGTGTACAGTTCTGGCAGGCTCACTGGCTTCCACGGACACAGGAACAGATGAGCAGAAGCAGATGATATGTGAGGAAAGTCCAGATAAATGCCGATAAGCACATGGCCGTGGTGTGGTCTGACCACAGCCATCAAGATGCCCCCAGGGTCATGGATGGTACCAGAATTAACATTAATAGGGACGACCTGAGTAATGAGAAAACAGTAAACAGAAAAGGGATGTCTGTAATATTTAACCACTGTTTTGTACCCGAAATGGCTAGCATAAGGTTATGGATAGCAAAATTTACAGAAGAGGTCATTTTAATGTATAGCTTACATTAAAATTCAATCATTGCTCCAATTACTGTTATCTCTTGATTTTCATTCTCTCTCCTTTCTTATTCTCTTACAATTGCGGATTCAAAATCCCTACCAAAGCATAAAGCACAAGGCAGAATGCACAACGAGGCCGTCAGGGAAGCTGTGAGGGAGGGACACATACACACTGACACATCCCTCCCTCCCTCCCCAACACACACACACCTTGTTATCTATAAGCAAGAGATTGTTCTACCACATTTCGGTCCAGTTTGAAAGCATATAATTCTATGTAACTTTGGCACACTGTAAAGTATTCAGAATGAAGGCAGAGCAAAAGAGACCAAAATGTAACTATAATTGGATAATTTTCATAATGGTTTTATGACCACTATGAATAGGCTCTGTTTATCTGCTTATAGATCAGAAGGTTAGGCTGCTGATAATTTAACCTTCCAAGATTTTTTTTTTTAATTTGGCTGCTAGTGCTAGAGAGAGAAGCAGGACCAATCAGAGAGAGGCAAAGAATTCTTTGGCAGATAAAACAAAGGGGATTGTCGAGGGCTTTGGAGGTGGCTGGCACCAGTTTCTTACTGGATATAGTTTCAGGTCAAAATTTACGACTTTACTTTTCTACTTACCCATTCTTAGGTTTAATTTGGAACAAGCAATTGCGAATGAGAGGAGAATGAAGGAGAAAAGACTAATTTTTCTGAAGTAACAAAGCAAGGTTAAAAAGAAAATGAGGAAGGAGGATTTGGGTAAAAGAATATTTATGAGTTGACATGAGTTGTGAAAGACCGAGGGAAACAGGGATTGTGGCACTGTTCAGTCTTTCTGACTGGGGCAAAAGGAGACAGTGGGTGGGCAGGTTCCCTGTGATCTACCCCCCAGGGGGTCTGGCCCAGGGTTATCTTTGTAGCGGTGTGGAATGAGGAAAAACTCTATGCACAAGCTTTTCTGAAGTTCATACCATTAAAAGGTGTTATATTTTTAATTCCAATTTTAAATACTTGGCCAACCATGTCATTAATAATTTGGAAACAGCAAACCTACTTTCTCCTGAGAATTCAAAAATTTTCTGGAAATACAAGGGACAGCTGCCATCAATTCATTAAAACCCTACTTTTTGCTAAGACTCCGCAGCATGTTAGGGGTGATGGAGATGACAAACAAGTATCCTCAGATGGTCCTGACTTAGCTGGAGAAGCGACGAACAGCAATGCAACATCCACGTGAAGGTGGGCCGCAGAGACGACCTTAACCAAAGAGCGGGAAGGTGGTGGACAAACTGCATAGGGGAGGGCAACCAGGGAGAAGGAGCCTCAGAGGCTGGGGCTGGCGGGAGGGTGGCCCTGGGAGAAGTGTTTTTGTCCTGTGATGGCAATGTCTTCATAAGGATACGCAGAACCCTTTAAAATTCTCAATGTTTCAGGCCAGGCACAGTGGCTCACGGCTATAATCCTAAACTCTGGGAGGCCAAGATCGGATACCTTGATGTCAGGGGTTCGAGGCCAGCCTGAACAAGAGCGAGACCCCCATCTCTACCAAAAACAGAAAAATTTAGCCCCGTGTGGTGGCGTGCATCTGTAGTCCCAGTTACTCGGGAGGCTGGGGCAGGAGGATCATTTGAGCCCAGGAGTTTGAGGTTACTGTTAGCTATGATGACGCCACGGCACTCTAGCCCAGGTGACAGAGCGAGACCCTGTCTCCAAAAATAAATTCTGTTTCCATACTGCTTCTATGATGTTACATAGGCTGGGTTTGATGTGATTGTAGCCACATAAAAAATTTTAAAAAGTAAAATAGAATTCAATAGACTAGAAATCCCATATCTGAAGCACATTTGGGCACCATCCTCAAGAGGTGAAACCCAAACACTTCTCTGAGTTGGAATGTTTAAAGTCTAAAAACATAAAATTATAGAATGTGAAAGCAGGAATTTTAGAGCTAACCTTGCACACACCCCTTTATTTTATATATAAAGCAACAAGGCTCCAACAAAAAGTTATGCTATTAATTCCCCTTTTGTGTTAAAAAAAAAAATTCCAAAATGGAGATTCAGAAAAACCTGATTTAAAATGTATTATAAGGTGAAAATATTCAAATCCATTGAATCATTATATCTAAAAAGAAAAACCATGAGATCGGGACAGATGCCCAAAAGGCATTTTACAAAACTCAGCAACTATTTCTGATTTTAAAAACTGTTAATATATAAGGATAACTCCTCCACGTAACAGACGACATCTACCTCCATCACTAGCGTCTGTGCCCCTAAGTGGACAGTTTATAGTTCATCATAGAGGCCCTGCATATTTCTTACTTTTCCTTCAGGTTTTACACATTTGCTCATACTGTGAATGTGACTTTTTAATATATCATTGTTTCTGATTTTTACTAAAAGAAAACTACTGTTATATATACATCTACTCAATACATACACATATATGCATATTCATACATATATGAATACATATATATTTATTTCCAAGTTGGTTACCTTACTAAGTTCTAATAGTTTTTCAGTTGATTTCTTTGGCTATCCTAACAAGAGAATTATAGTACCTACAAATCATGCTAATTTTGTCTCATTTTTAATAAACATTATTTTCAAAAAACCTTGCTGCTTTGGCTAGTGTATCTGAAAACAGTGCCATACAGTTTTGGATGGGTACCACTGTTTCATTCCTGACCTTCATAGGAATGTTTTTAGTTTTTTGTTAAGCTGTTCTTAAACTATTTTATTCATGATCTTAAGAAAGGATCCTTTCATTCCAATAAGAATTAAATGTTTATGAGGTAGATGTTAAATTGTATTAAATGCATTACTGACATATAATATTTTTCTCTTTAAATTTACTGATATTTCAAATTCTATTTATATGATAATATTAATATTTTTGCATTCTTAGGATGAGTCAGTTTTTAGCCAGTGGTGTAATATTTGTGAAAATATATGGTTGGATTAAATCTGGTTTATTCAGTTAAGGATAGCACATCTACATTAGTAAGAATGTACTGTGGTTTTCTTTGTTAATGCTATCTTTGAAAGGCTTTGGTGTCAGGAGTAGTACTATCAGTATTAGTACTTTTGTTAAAACAAATTGGAATGCTTTCCATCTTTTCTGTACTTTGGAATATTTTCCAAGTTTTATTATTTGAGTATCATTTTCACAATTTTGGCTATATTAACATTCATCTATCTTATTATATATTTAATATTTTTCTGCATAAACTTAGTATTGACTCACTTCTTTAAATCAACTTGGTGCTAACCAACAGATATACATTCAATACACTTGTTACAATTTTTCTAACACATTTTAAATTAATTAAAATAAGAAATAATCATCTATATGTACCTTATATCATTACCTGTACTCTCCATAATATAAAAATCTTTGGGAAACACCACCACACACCTTAAATAGCATAAAAATTATATTTTTCTCGTATTTGTAAAATTTTATAAAACCATATGGATTCATGATTAATTTTGGAGATATTTTCTTAAGTCACTTTGCAACATCTTCCAGGATTATTTTTCTGTCCAAGTATTTTACTTTTTAATTAATTGGATTTAGTAATCTTGCTTTCCTAGGAAATTTCAATTTTATCAAAATTTTCTATTTTTTATTCTATTTTTTAGAATAACATTCCTAATAGCATACATTCTTATATTGCTAATTTGGGGTATTTGTGTTCTCTTATTTCTTGATTAGTCTATAACTTTATCTACTTTGTTGTTTTAATAAAAAATCTACTCTTGGATTTTTCAATGCTATTGTGGTTTTTTTTTTGTTCATTCATATTTAGTCAATAAATATTTACTAAGTGCCATCCATCCAATGTGATAGGTGCTGAGGAAAGAAAAGAGTGAAAAGACATAGTCATAACTTATTTCATTAATTTCTACACTTTTTAAAAACTTCCTCCTATTTTCCCTGATTTCTTTTATTGTTCTTTTTCTGTTATTTGTGTAGAATTATCTTATTTTCATCTTTATATTTTTTATGTTAATAGTAAAAGCTTTCAGAGAAATAAATTTGCTTATTATTTATAACATTATTAGTATTTCAAAATTGTTTTTCTATATGATCTATAATTGTAGTTTTCATTCCTAGTTGAGTCAAAATTTCCAAATGAAGTTTTTAAAATTTCAACTTTTATTTACAGTTTTATTGCATTATGATCACAGAGTGACCAGTAAAACTACCCTTAAAAGACTGTAATGAGGTTTTCTGTGTGGCCTTAGGATACATTAGTGTTTTAACCATTCCATGAACATTCTGAAAAAATGGTTTGTGTAAGACACATGGTTCAAGTTCTCCCACCTGTGAATTTTCCCATGTGTGTTTAATAGGTTTTGCTTTAGTTACTTCCAGTGTTTTGCTATTTAGTGACTGGATTTTGTAACTGCTACTTTTTCTTCTTGGATTGTACTTTTATGGATATAAAAGGTCTTGTCTCATTTAAGGTACTTTGTGGTGTGTGTTTGTGTGGTTAACTGACACTATTGTCTCAGGAGAATAACCTTGTAAGGTAGACAAAGTCAAGATAGATATCCACAATTAAATCACAATTTATTTTACTAACAAGAAAGGAATTGCCTAAAGAGACAGAAAGTATAAGAAAAGCAGATAGCATTCTATCAAGTCAAAGGTCTTTAGAGTTAGGTGGGAAAATAATGTAGTTTAAGTGCAAAATAAATGCAAACTGTAATCAAGTGATATGGCCACTTGAATGGGGGTCACAGGCTCCTATTAGGAACTACAAGAATCAAATAAACTATAACTTGAATCTAAAGTACATGAGCATTATGATCACCTCTTTCTTCAAGTTTTGAAGTTTATGCTACAAAGAGATTACAAAGATTTTGAACCAAGAATTCTATTTCTATACCCAGGCAAAGTATCAATAAAGGGTGAGGATAAAATATAGATATCCTCAGATGAAGGCTGAGAAAATTTATCAAGTACAGATTACTCCTGAATATGCTCAAACCAAGTATGTTCAAGACTATGTCCCAACCAAAGTAAAAGGGGTTCAAGTTGCTATTTGAAGTCTGGGGTAAGAAACACATCCTTGTTCCTGCTGGAGACCTCTATTGGTTAAAAAACTGCAAACTGAGAAGACAACCCTAATAATTATATGGGAAGAAATCTCAATATTATTTGGAATAAAACATTTATGTAAACATCTTTTAATCCTAGAAAGATTTAGAATAAGTAGAGAATATTTAAAAGCATTAAACAAGTAGTAATAATATTCCATATTAAGAAGAAATACCTGCATTTTAGAATTATACTTTTAATGTTTAAGAGAATTGGACCTATTAAAGATTTACTGGTCAACCTTGTGATTCCGATTTAAAATATGTATCTGAGTAATCTGACTTTAATTTGAAAGTATGCATCTATATTTATACACACATATAAAGAGAGATGGTATGAGTGTTGTGGAATATATAAGAGAACTTAATCACTATGCTTATTAGAATAATTATTAAATTTATAAGACTTAAAAAACTGGACTTGTCAGTCAGACTTTAACAGGAACCTAAATACATTAAATAATCACAATTTAAAATGTTTAAAATGTATCAACAAAATTTGTAAACAGAATTGAATATTAATAAAAGACCCTCTTAAATAGTGCATATTAAATTTTGCTGGATTTATAAATAGAGTAACAAGATGTGAATATTACAAAAACTCTGACAAATCCATGAAATCTGAAACCAAAGACAACAGAAGGCATTAATTCATATGCTCAAACCCTCCACCCAACTCCACTCCTCTCCCGGCTAACTTAATCCCGAACTACAAACTGCCATGAATAAAACAGAATACAGGACAAAAAATATTTTGGAAATAGAAAATACGGTTGATGATTTTTTAAAAAAAGGACAACAGGAAAACTGGAAGAAAAGGGTTACTATGGAGATGGCAGAATATATAAAAATTTGGCAACATGCAGGATCATAAGGAATACCCTAGTCAAAGCAAAGGGAATGCAAAAAAGAGAAAAAGGATCTAACAAGTAATGTGCTCACCTGCGAGTGACACAGGACCAAACGCAAGCAGGTCAAACTAAAACGTTAAGTTACGGGCTTAAGAATAACACCGATAAAGTCTATCCGGCGCTTTCTGTGTGTGAGTCTATCCTAACCATGTTTGATCCATGAATCACCACGACAATCCTCTGATGTAGGTTATATTACTCTCTCTCCTTTTCTAGATGAAGCAGTTGAGGCTCAAAGAACTTAAATAACTTGCCCAAAGTCTCAGAGGTAGAACGTGGCAAAACTGAGATTTGAACAGGCAGCCTGGCTCCAGAACCCAAACTCTTAACCACCATACTTCTTGTCTGTAAGAAAAAATGAATTCCCTGAACAATCTGTAAAATTAAGAAGCTGAGTAATAGGATAAAAGCAAATTAAAGTAATTTTTAAAGTAAATAATCATAATACCCATACCAACTCCTTTGCCCTCTCCTTACTCCTTCCATTTTTTAAAAAATAAAATTGTCTGTCATAGATCAGAAGTTGAACAATGTAAGATTAAGTCATCTTCTCTATAAACCTAAACATACCACCTGGTTCTCCAGTAAATAATACTTATGGGATCCTAATATTTAAAATGCTGATTGGCTTTCAATCTTCAGAATCAACCTATTAAACAATGCACAGAAGATTTAATAATACAAATTACAGAACACAAGGTAAATGTTCTAGCCATGCAAAAAGATCAAGGGGTAGACTGAGAATGGGGGGTTGGGCTTCTGAGAATAAGGCGGAAGAAATTTATGGGCATTATATTCTCATTTACATGGTACAAAACCAAGGACAAGGTTTAACTTTGGTTAGTCAAGAAATATGGGTGGTAAATAACAGACTTCCTTAGAATTTTGTAAGTTTTTTAAATGAAAATTTCATACAGCAAAGTTGAAAGAATTTTACAGTGAACATCTACATATTCCCCACCTATATTCCATCATTAGCATCTTTATATTAATTATGGACTTGTGAAATTTAAATATGACCTGCAGAAATAGGGGATGAGAGGAATAAATAGTAGTGAAAATGCATTCGTTCCTCAACTTTCATGGTGAGGGTTGGTAGAGAGCCTTGAAAGCTAACAAATCAAGAAATAGTAAAGGAATAGCATATTATATAGAATTATAGAGATGACCACCATTTCTTTGAAATGCATCAAAAATAAGATGGACTAATGTACTACATAAGTCTTTCAACTTTTCTGACTGAAATTTTTGTAATAAAATACCGACATGAATGTGGTTGGGAATGGTCATCACGTCTGGAAAGAACCACCAGCTTTCACCAGCATCCACCCTGGCCTCTGCCTGGCACTCTGCAGTCATTTTCCAGTCTCTTAGCGTCTCAGTGTGGCTGTGTGATTGAGTCTGCCCAGTGGAACATGGGTGGAAATGCTATGTACCACATCCAGGCCCAGCCCCTAAATTTCCTGCAGGATTCCCCCACCCCGAATCTCTCCTCTCCTGACTGCTGGCAGACCCAGGGCAACTGGGGAGCCATAGGCCAAATATGAGCATCTCCCAGTCAGAATCTCTAACAACTGTCTGTAACTCCCCAGATGGCCCCAAACTCACACCAGACAAGACTTGATGGAGAAAACATTTATATTATCTCAAGTAGCTATTTTGGGATTTGTCTATAACCACAGTTAGCATTAATTAAATTAATACAAAGTACAACCTGAGGGGCTCTGGACAGAAGCTTTTACTTTTATTTCATATCATTTGTATTAATTTTTTAAACACATGCATGCAAATTTACAACAAACAGTAAGCAGATATCAGCTAGTACCGGGACTGGGGAAAATTTTTCTAAACCCACCTTGTAAGGCCTCTGTTAGCATATTGGGTACATTGTATGAATATAAAAGGCAAAATTGCAAAATAGATCCCTTCCTTTGGGTTGATACAACCCTAGCTGGGCCCACTCACTCCTCCGAACAGTCTACAGACTATCCAACCACACCCAGCAGCCCTCTCTGACAACGCAAGCACTGACGATTGGTTGGAAATTGAAGGACTGTTAACTGGGACCTTCCAGGAAGTAAGAGATGTAATTATCAGTATGTTCTTCGGATTCTAGCTGTCCTTATGCATGCAAAGTTTCATGTCTTTTACTTGATCCATTTCTCTTATCCATTCTGCAACACCATGCTAAGTCAAAATGACCCAACTCAGAGGATCGCAGCTATCACAAAAGAGGACCCTTGCTGCCACCATGGTCAACTCCAGGGCTATAAAAGTGCAGCAGCTGAGAACATGCCTTCTGCCTCAGACACACCCCAGAGGGGATAAGGAGCTTCTATCTGGAAAAGATAGTGCAATCCTAGCCCTTTTAAACCTGCAGAGGGGGTGTGAGATGAGGATTTTACCTCGTCTACCCTTTAAATAGACCCTCGCTGTCCAAGCAACTAAGGTCTTGTGACAGCCAGCCATGGAGGTGTGCCACTGGGATCTCTATGCAAGAAAGAACCCGCCATTCAGCTACAAGGTTTGCCATCAGCTGACAGCCTCCAGCTGTTGGCGCCACCAGGCTCCCAGTACTTGCCTTGGCTTTTGAGCTAAAGACACATTCTTCCCAGACAGCCTCCAGCCAATGACTGACCACAGCAGGAGAACTAGGACTGGCCTTTCTGCCCAACCTGGGACTCCTCTAATGGGCAGTCTTCACTCTGGATCTCCCCAATCAGCTGACCAAGATCTCAGCAGATCTGCATCCTTACCTAAGGCTCTCCCTGCCCAAACCGGCTCCCTCCTCATTCCCTTTCTTTTTTCTTTCTCTCTTAAGAGACAGGGTCTTGCTCTGTCACCCAGGCTGGAGGGCAATGGCATAATCATAGCTCACTGTAACCTCAGACTCCTGGGCTCAAGTGATCCTCTGGTCTCACCTCCTGAGTAGTTGGGACTGCAGGTACGCCCACCACACCCAGCTAATGTAAAAACTTTTTTTTGTAGAGATGGGATCTCGATATGTTGTCAGGCTGGTCTCGAACTCCTGGCCTCAAGCAATCCTCCTGCCTCATCCTCCCAAAGTGCTGAGATTGCTGGCATGAGCTACCATACCCGGCCCCCCTTCCCCTTCATAGGTGTTGGATCTGCATCATGGTCAAAGCCTTTCCCAGACCAATTCTGCTTCCTACCCCTTTTGTCTTTCTCAGGTGTTACTCTCTAACAAGACTCTTGCATCCCTAATTCTGCCTAAGTGTCTGCTCTCTGAGGACAAAACTGACACTATATAGAAACCGTGTGGCACTCAGCCTTGTGTGCTGCTCTCCCCTTGTCCAGCCTCCCTCCTGTCCCCCTTACCTTCACCACTCCTCTTGGGTCCCTTGCTCAGATTCTAGTCTAATGCACCACAGATGCTAGTGGGAGGCACCCCACCTCATCCCAGCCCCCACAGTAAAGCAGATTGAGAACATGTGCATCTTTAACAAACTCTAATTTCCAGGATCTCATTGATGAATTCTACAGCATTTCTCTTATCCATTCTGCAACACCATGCTAAATCAAAAAGACCCAACTCAGAGGATCGCAGCTATCACAAAAGAGGACCCTTGCTGCCACCATGGTCAATTCCGGGGCTATAAAAGCGCAGCAGCTGAGAACATGCCTTCTGCTTCAGACACTAAAGGACCAGTGTTAAAATTATACTCATAATTTCAGCCAAAATTTCCTAATCAAGTATTTTTACTTGCAGCAAAACAGAGTTCCCATTCTGAAATTATATGCACTCTTTGAAAAGTACAGTAAAATAAGTCACTGGCATAAACATATCCTTTTGTGTCCTACCCATTACAGTGCTTTAAAAAGTAAGGTCACTTAGAAATTGGAACACAAGCATTCAAATAACTCTTAAAAACTCTAACAAGAGTACATCATTTCAGTTTTAACACAAAGGAAATAATATATACGACAGGGGTTTTCACAGTACCTGGACAGGCATGTACTAATGAGAGGTGTTTTTAAAACATTAAATGTCCTTTACCTAACAGTTTATCAACAGGGCTATTTATGACAAATATATTTATTTTATATATACATATATATATGTTATTCTGCCAAAAAGTTTGGATAAGTGCTGTGTAATTAAAAAGTCGCCCCATGTAATCTATGCAGTAACCCTGCCCCTAAAATTTTTCTTCACAGTATTTCTGTGTGGCTGTCAAAGTTTTTGATTCTGGCTGTTGTATTAGTCCACTGTACCACAAGTGCCAGGGAGGCCCCACCTCTGTTCAGCCCTGAGGACATGGCCGAGACAAACAGCTCAGGATCTGGAAGGTGAGGAAGAACAATGGACACAGGCTAAGAAGACCAAGGCTTTAACTACAGCTGCTCCCAATTCAAGGAATAAGTCATTTGGACAAGTTGCTTCACCTCTCATAGCCTCAGTGTCCTCATTCAAATTAAAAATTCAAAATTACACCTTTGAAAAATGTTTAGAGTTCTGACTCTGTCACAGAAACACATTCTTGTCACCTGCCACCCCAATATTCCAATAGAGAGTCAACCATCTCTTCCCAATCAGCCAAGATGCAATTTTTGAAGCTACATTAAATCCCATTTACTTCATGTGACAGTACAGAAATACTCTGTTGTGTTTTTAAAGCAACCCTGGTTATCAGCACCTAACTCTGTCCTGGAGTCCGGGAGGACGGACCAGAAGATGACAGCTAGAGCCCAGCCAGCTCTCCACCAAGCTTACTTAATTACTAAGAAGATGATAATCTGATAAACTGGGGAAGTGTCTGATATCCCAGAATAAGTAGAGTATTATTTTAGGTAAGAAACAGTCACAATCAAGCCGTTGGTCTGCGTATGAGTAACAAATCAGCTGACGAGTCACCACCTTCCACGGGCCTCCAGAAAGTGTGTGATATGCAAATGAGGCACTCACTGCAAAACGGACAATGAAACAGAAAACCACTGCCAAGTCACACTTTTCGTTGCAAACGGCCAGAAAGTCTGCAAGAACTGCCTACACCATATAGGAGACCCTGCCTAGGCGGCAGACAAGAGCGGCAAGTGGGATTTCACCGTGAAACCTGTACAGAAGACCTCCTTCCCCGAACCCTCCCCACGGGCCGGGCCTGCGGGCTCCGGACCACGGAGCCAGGCTCCTTCTGCCCCGCTCGCTGCACCGGGCGACCCGGGGCTGCCGGGTACGTGTTTATAGTGAGTGGCGTTTCCTGGTCGCGGAACAGGCACAGGTAATTTCACAACCCCATTAGCGCATTCCAAAGGCAAGAATCACATCCCAGGAACTTCACCCTTCCACTCGCCGCACTCGGCGCCGCGGGCAGCACGGCGGCCGCTGACCCGGGAGGCGGGTGGGGGAAGGGCGCTCGGCCAGGGAGGGGGCGCGGCGCGACCCCCACCAACCGTACAGACCTGGCTCGGGATCCTCGGGCCGCCCCGAGTGGTTGCCCATGCTCGGCTGACTCGGGCAGCAGCCGGCTGGCCGGCCCTGGACAGGGTGTCCACCGCGCCGCAGCCCGCGGCAGCTCGCGCAGGAGAGGCAGCTGCGTCCGGCGGGTCCGCCGCAGTCAAAGAAAGGGCCGGGCGCCTTCCAGCTCCCGGCGGCGGCCGGAGCCGCTCCTCGCCCGCGCGCAGGGCCCCGCCCACCTCATCTGCATACTACCCGCCCGGGGCGGCCCGCCCACCTCGACTCCACGCGGCCCGCCCGGCGCGGCCCGCCCACCTCATCTGCATATCGCTCTCGAGCGCCCCAAGGACCCCGCCCAGCCGTGTAGGGGCTTGCCCGCCGGCCGCAGAACTCCGCGGGACAAGCTAGGCTGGGAAACCCTCTGCAGGGAGGCTGAAGCCAGTGCCACCGGAAAGGCAAAACCCTGCGCGTATGAAATTAGGTAGGAAAACCTAGGATTGGCACAGGACAGACGCTTAATAAGCATTTGGGGAGTGAATAAATGAGTGGGCAAACAAACAACTCGAGGAGGAAGTGAAAAAAATAACACTAACAGAGGCTTCCCCACTGTCCAAGACGAATGCTATCGCTAATAAAAATGCACACCGATCATAAGTAGAAACTGTTCTGCTGCTGTCAGAAGTGACTAACATGGAAATTACCCCGAACAACTCTGACCCTTCATCTTACAGTGAAAACACTTCGAACTAACTAAATCTTGCAGTGAATATATTTAGGACTAATAAAATCATTAGTGGAATGACTGGATCTATCTCCTGCATCCGCTGAACGCTCAGTTCTCATCTTAACTATCAACATCTTAGGACACCATCGATCACTCTTAATGCCTCAAAACGGTGTATTCACTTGGCTTCTAGGATGCTACACTCTCCTAGTTTTGTGCTCACCTCCCTGGCCTCCTCTTCTCAGTCCCGGTTGTTGGTTCCCCCTCATCTCCTTGACCTCTAAACCCTGAGTGCCCTAAAGCTCAGCCACATGACCTCTTTTCTATCTCCTCTCTTGGTTTTTTTATCTACTAACTTGTGGTTTTTAAACGCCATTTATATAGCTCCTGCCTGGTCCCCTCTTCTGAACTCCAGAGTCATTTATCCAACGACTTCTTGACACCTCCACTTAGATGTCTCAATAGGCATCTCCAATTTAACCAGAAAAACACTGAACTCTTGCTTTTCTTCCATAGACCTTTGCCTCCTGTCTCCATAAATGGAAACTCCACTCTTCCAGTGACTCAGACCAAAAACCTCGACTCCTCTCACATGCCACATCAAGGCCATCAGCAAACCCTGTCAGCACACAGACATGGTAAATGACACATCTCAGCACTTCTCACCTCCTCCACTGCAAACACCTGGTCCAAGCCACTATCATCTCCTGCCAGGGTTATGCCACTGGCTTCTAACTAGTGTCCCTTCTCTGCCCCGCCTCCTTATAGTTTATTCTTCATAGTAGTGAGAATGATCCTTCTAAAACCTATGTCAAATCATGTCCCGCCTCCACTTACACCACTCCACTGTCTTTCTGTCTCACTTGGAGGAAAAGTCAAAGCCCTTACAATGGCCTCCAAGTTCCTGAATAATCCTTCTCTCCTCCATCAATGGACTCAGCTTCCCAGTCCCACATTGCTCTTGCTACACCAGCCTCCTCAGTGTTCCTCAAATGAACCCAACATGTTCCCACCTCAGGGCCTTTGCACATGCTGTTCCCTCTTCCTGGAACACTATTTCCCCAGATACTCACATTACATAGACCATGTATGTGGCTCACTATCTCTCACTTCCCAGGTCTCTGCTCAAGTGTCACCCTACTAATGGGGCACCACATTAAATAATAAACCAGACTCTCAAAACACACACTCCTCTGCTTTGTTGACCTCTGTGACAATGATCACCATTCTGTATACTATGTGTTCACTAATTATTGTCCCTCCACTAGAGTGTAAACTTCATGAGAGAAGGGACTCTGAATAAATGAATGAGGGAACAAATGAATAAAAAATGTATAGGCTGTACCAGATACAAACCAGCCCTTAATTATACATTACTTTTTAGTGGTAAACCATGAGTTGGTTTTTCCCACAAAACTAGTCTGTCAAAGATAGGAATCACAATTTTATTTCTGTAATCTATAAAACTTAGTACAACACTGAGCACATAGCCACAAATACACCTGGGAAAATAAATGGCATGAGACCACGTTAGAGCAAATGTGCATATGACATCAAGGTCAACCCCCTCTTTGAAAAAGGTGAAGAATGAGCCCAGAAAAGACGGTTGACTCCCCCAACTATTTCCAGAATGATAGGTAAAGCCTGAGCTTGTGGACATGGTAATAGTGACATAACTTCAATTTACAGAATAGTTATATACTTATCCACAGAGTTTTGGAAATTGATGAGTCAGTTTATTAACTCTATAGAATGTCAAGCAATTAACATGTCTCTTTATGAAAACAGGATGGGTAAGATACCAACCCAACCTGGACTCCTGTGGCTCTCTCAACTCCCACCCCTAAAACATCCAGTCAAGTCCTGCCTCCTTCATCTCCTTAACATTTTCCAGACTTTGCCTCTCTCTCAGGTTTGCTTCACTTCCTTCATTCAGGCCCTCCTCTCACACAAGGGCAACTGCATTAGCTGCTGGGCTCACTGGTTCCCTCCAGTTTTGCCACTGCTCAAAGTGCTCCTCTACTGACATTATCAAAAATGCAAATCTGACCATCACACCTTTGTTTAAAAGTTCCCTGTGGCTCCCCTATACCTTGAAGATAAAGTCCTCATAAGCTTAATGCATTAAGGTCCTTCATAATCTTGTGCCGTACCTTCACCCCTCATTCTAGCCTCATCTTTAAAAGTACACCCTTCTACTTTATATTCCAGCAACATTAAGCCAGATGTAGTTCCCTGAACACACCCTGCTGTTTTGGTCTCTATGCTTTTATATCTGCTACACTGCCTCTGTTTCAAACACCCTTCCATAACTTGGCTGCCTGGCAAATGTCTATTTATCTGGTATGAATTTAATTGTGTCCACCTCCCCCATTCAATGTGCAACCCCTAACCCTCAATGTGATGGTATTTGGATTGGAGATAGGGCTTTTAGGAGGTAATTAAGGTTAAATGAGGTCATAAGGTCATAAGTCCAACAGGATTGGTGGCTTTATAAGAAGAGGAAGATCTCTATCTCTCATCCCTTCCCCCTCTGCCATCTCTCTGTCTCGTGAGGACACTGTGAGAAGGTGGCCATGTGTAAGCCAGGAAGACAGCTCTCATCAGAACCCTGAAATCAGACTTCTAGCCTCCAGAACTATAAGAAATATATTTCTGTTGTTTAAATCACCCATTCTAAAAACAAAAACAAAAACAAGTCACCCATTCTGTGGTATTTAGCTATGGCAGTCTAAGCAGACTAAAATATCATCTTTTATTGTTTTTTATTTTATTTTAATTTTTTTTGAGACAGAGTCTCACTCTGTTGCCCAGGCTGGAGTGCCGTGGCGCCAGCCTAGCTCACAGTAACCTCCAACTCCTGGGCTCAAGCAATCCTCCTGCCTCAGCCTCCCGAGTAGCTGGGACTACAGGCATGTGCCACCATGCCAGCTAATTTTTTCTATATATTTTTAGTTGGCCAATTAATTTCTTTTTACTTTTTTTTAGTAGAGACGCGGTCTCGTTCTTGCTCAGGCTGGTTTCGAACTCCTGACCTTGAGCAATCCTCCCGCCTCGACCTCTCAGAGTGCTAGGATTACAGGCATGAGCCACCATGTCCGGCCTTATATCATCTTTTAAATTCTTGCACAGGCATCACCTCTTCTGGTGAGCCTGCCCCTCCCAGGCAGAATTAAGCGTCCTCTCCCTCACGGTACTCCTGTACCGTGTAAATGCTTGTATTTCCCCACATAGCTACGCTATTTTAACCATTCTTTCTTACGAGACCATGAACTCTTTGAGTAGCAGTGATGCTGTCTTACCCATTTTTGCATCTCTAATACCTAATTTATAATAATTCGGTTAATCTATTTATTCAGAATACAACTAAAACAGGATTTGAACCTGTGTCTGGGGTCCCCAACTCCATCCCAACGTTTGGTGATTCACTGGACGGGCTCAAAAGACTCAGCACACAGTTGTATTGACAGGTGTAATATATCATAGCAAAAGGGTACAAAGAAAGGGAAAAGGCCGTGGGATGAAGTTCAGAAGAAATCAGGCACAAGCTTCCAAGAATATTCTCCTAGTGGAGTCATGCAGGGTGTGCTTGACCCCCAACAATGAGTGAGATGCTGTCTACCAGGGAAAATCATTAGAGACTCAGCACCCAGGGTTTTTATTGGGGCTGGTCATGGAAGCCCCTTCTGCCCAGCATAGACCACATTCCAGACTCCTTGAAGGAAAGTAGGTATTCAGCATAAGCCACAGTGTTTGCGCATGTTAGGCACAGTAAGCCACTCTTACCAATTAGGGTGGTAGGAACCCTCCCAAAATCCAAGTTCTGTGAGGCCAGCCAAGTGCCAACCTTGCAAGCAGCCTTTCTAAAGACAGCCCCACCCAGGCCTTCTATACTCACTCTTTTCTTCAAAGAACTCATGTCATTTAACTCCAGAGTTTGTTCTCGATTGTACACTGCTTTCCTTCTGTTTGTAATAGCAAAAAGCTGTAAAAACCTTCAATGTTCAACACAAGAGCCCTAGTTAAATAAATTATAATGCAGCTATAGGATGGCTTCCTATGCAGTCTCTAAAACAATGCATCAGACATATCGAGTTATAAAGCAGAACGGTACATATGTTAAGAATATAATTCTTAAGTTTTGTACATAAACAAAAACTGTATGGATACAGATACCTGGATAAGCAGGAAAAGGTTTAAAAAATTATACCTCAAGGCATTGATTGAGAGTGGCTCCCTTTGAGTAGGTAGGATTATGATGTCCTTTATATAAGTTCTTTTATTGCCTGTCCAGATACTTTTTATTTTTCTCTATAGACATAGACTGCTTTTTGCTTTTGTGATAAAATATTTTTATTTTAAAAAAGTCACATGAATTCTTAAAATAATTTAAGTATTTAAAGTAAATGCTTAAGTAAAATTAAGTAGAATTGCTTGTATTACCAAAAATTCTTCAGTTTCTAGGAGGATTCCTAGAAATCTAGGAATAATAAACATATATAATTATTCAATATATATTCATTTCTTCCCCATAATACTGTTAAGGACTAAACTTAAGCTGAAGGTGGGACTAGAAGACAATTTCCAGTTTTTATTAAACTCCAAAGTGCCCACCATTTTTTAATAACATGACATCAAACTTTAATTGTAAACATTTATGATGAAAAACTTCAACATACACAAAGGTAGAAACAAATAATCTAATAACCTCCTGCATGCCCATCAACTCAGCTTCAACGATTATCAACTCATGGCCAATATTTTTCATCTACCATCATCTACTTCTTTCCCTATCCTCAAGAATTTTGAAACAAATCCCAAACATCCTATTTCATTGCTAAATATTTCAGTATGCATTTCTAAACATATAGACTCTTTTAAAAAAACAAAACCACAATTCCATATTCCAACTAAAAAAATTAACAATAATTTCTTATCAAATGGCCAATTGAGTTCAAATTTTCTTGTGCCAAGATGTTTTTCAAATCATGATCCATATCACCATACATCAGAATGGTAAAAATCCAAAACATTGACATGCCAAATGTTGGCAAAGACATGGAGGAACAAGAACTCCCATTCGCTGCTGGTGGTGATACAGAATGGTTCAGCCACATTGGAAGATAGTTTGGCCATTTCTTACAAAGCTGAATACATTTTACCATATGATCCAGCAATTACACTCTTTGGTATTTACCCAAATTAACCGAAAACTTATATCCACACACAAAAAAATGCAAACAAATGTTTATAGCAGCTTTATTCGTAATTTCCAAAACTTGGAGGCAACCAAAGTGTCCTTCAATAGGTGAATGATAAACTGCAGTACATTCATATGACAGAATGTTACTCAGCACTAAAAAGAAATGAACTATCAAGACAAGAAAAAACACAGAGGAACCTTAAATGCATGCTGCTAGGTGAAAGAAGCCAGTCTGAAAAGGCTATATACTATATCATTCCAACTGTATGACATTTTGGAAAAGATTAAACTATGGAGACTGTAGGATCAGCGGTCGCCCGGTGTTCAGGAGGGATGGATGAACAGGTAGAGCACAGCAGATAATGGCAGTGGAACTGTTGTATGCTACTGCAATAGTGCACACATGTCAAAACCCATAGACTGTACAACACCAAAGTGAACCCTAAGGTGAAGTATGGGCTTCAGTTAATAATAATGTACCTATATCAGCTCATCGATTGTAAGAAATATACCACACTGATGCAAGATATTAATGGGAAAACTGGAAGTGGCAGTGAAGGGGAACTTTGTATACTTTCTGCTTATTTCTATATAAATCTAAAACTGCTCTAAAAGATAAAGTCTAGTAATTTCTCTAAAAATCATGATTTCAATAATAACCTCAAGCTTGAAGTAATACTGCAAACAGGTGTGAGAGCCTTTGTGGACCACCTATCTAGCAGTCATGCAGGGGTCTGACCCTGACAGAAGGCTACCCATCCTTAGCTCGGGAGCGAGTCTCCATTGCACAGTCTGACTCAATCACAGGGATTCCATTTTCCTCACTAGTGGCGGGGTCAAGGATGCTATGTGATCCAGTTCTGGCCAGCAACCCCTGAGGGGAGGTCTGCTGGTGGGAGGGCTGGGGAGAGTTCTCTTGTTAAAGAGACATACAAGATGTCTTCTCATTCCATGGGACTTTGCCTTCTCTGCCTGAAGTCGCCAGAGCTACAGCAGTTACCTCTTGATGACAATGATGAGGGGAAGGGGCCAGAGGGCCAAGCCAACATGCTCAGGTTGGTAGACTAGAAAGATGGCGAGAACCTGGATCCTTGGTGGCATGGCTGAGTCCCCGCATTGAACAAGCTCTGAGTCACCTACTTTTGGTTTGTTATACAACTTAGTACACCTCCTCAGTGTTGAAGTCCAGCTGAATCAGACATGATCTGACCAAGTAGTTATTCTTTCTCTCCTCTTACAAGTAAGGGACTGAGGTTCAGAGAGATTAAGCTATCTTGCCCAAGGTCATATAGATTAAAAGTAGGGAGTTGGAATTTTATGCAGGCTGTTGTCTCCAAAGTATTTGTTCTCTCAATACTACACCAGTTTGTCTCCAGTAAAAGTTGGGCACAGAATCTTCAAAGAGAAGCCAATATTTCAGGATTCAGAGAAAACAAATAACTTCTTGTAATAAGAAACTTTAAACTGTAGAATATCTTTAAGGAGAAAATCCTTCTTGAATTAGACAGAACCTGTCTTTATCCTCAATGGGGCTTAACTTAAATACGAATAAACATTGCTACAATCTAAATGAAAGATATAATTAGCACTATAAAATCATACACAAAAAATCCCCTGTATTTCTCTCAGCCACTGACTCATTAAATGACCCACCCCTTGAGCCTATGAGAACTCTATTATCTGCCCACTGCCTTCTCTCAAAGTTTGGCGTAAATAGTAATAAAAAAAGAAATCATCATTAAGGGCCAGGTGTGATGGCTTATGCCTATAATTCTAGCAGTTTGGGAGGTCAAGGTGGGAGGATCACTTGAGCCCAGGAGTTCAAGACCAGCCTAAGCAATATAGTGAGACCCTGTCTCTACAAAAATATAGAAAAATAGAAAAATTAGCTGGGCACAGTGGCACATGCCTGTAGTCCAGCTACTGGGGAGGCTGAGGCAGGAGGATCACTTGAGCCCAGAGATTGTAATGAGGTACTGCACTCTAGCCCAGGCAACAGAGCAAGACCCTGTCTCAAAAAAAAAAAAAAAAGCCCAAACCAAAAATCATCATTGAGCTGGGCACAGTGGTGCATGCCTGCAGTCCCAGCTACTTGGGAGGCTGAGGCAGGAGGATTGCTTGAGTATAGCCTGGGCAACAAAGTGAGACACTGACTCTGTAAAACATCATTTGCCTTCAAGATTTTGAAGTTCACATTATATGTGAAGGAAAAGTCTAGGCTGAATACCTACCTATGTATTTTGTGCATCCCATGTTTCCCTAGACCATACAAGGTCAGGGGTACAGATGGGGTCATGTTAACAATAGTAAATAGTATTTTTCTGGCTATAGTCATTTGCTACTATAACCTGACCTTCATCCCCACTGCAAAGTCTCTCCAATTGGAATCTAGGAGTTCCAAGAGTACGTCATCTTTTCTCAAAGCAAAAACTCTCAGTGAACTTACAACTGTGCTCACTATGTTCTCTTTCCCACAGAACCCCCCTGGGAAGCTCAGCTGCAGTAGCCTGGGCCCCCATCCTCCATTCCACTGCACCAGGGGGCTCCCCATCGCCTCTGCTCCCTGCTGTCCCCATGGGGGGCACTGAAGCCCTGCACAGGCCTAAACCTGCCACTCACTTAGCGCTGCTGGTGCAAACAGCTCCTGTGCCTCATGCGGTCAGATCTTGTCCCTGCTACAGGCCTCCTCTCAAGGACACCCATGTCTGGCTTGGATTCCCACTGTATCCAGTGCCTCCTTCCCCAACTTGGAACCTGTGTCAACATTTGTCATGATATGTATCACTGCTGGGAGAATATTTAGAAAGATAATCATCATAGTTTAACATTGGTTGCTTCTAAGAGGTGGTATTTTTGGATAATGCTTTAACTTTCTTCTTTGTACTTTCTTTTCTATCATTCTCTTTTAAAAATTTTTTTTAAATTGTGATAAAATATACATACATAAAATTTACAATCTTAGCCATTTTCAAATGTACAGTCCAATGGCATTAAGCACATTCACAATGTTGTGCTACCATTGCCAACCTCCACCCACAAAACTCCTTTCGTCTCGCAAAACTGAAACTCTGAACCCGTTGAACAATGTCTCCACATCTCCCCCTCCCTGACAGCCACCATTCTACTTTCTGTCTCTGTAGGTTTGGGTACTCTAGGTACATCCTAAGAGGAGATCATACAGTGTTTGTCCTTTTGTGTCTGGCTTATTTCACTCAGCATAAAGTCTCCGAGGTTCATCCATGTTGGTGCATGTGCCAGAATTTCCTTCTTTTAAGTCTGAGTAACATTCCACTGTAGATAAATACCACGTTTTGTTTATTAATCTGCTGATGGACACTTGGAATGCTCCCACCTTTTATAATAGTTATTACAAACAATGCTGCTAAGACATGGGTGTAGAAATATCTTTTTGAGTTTCTATTTTTAATTCTTTAAGGTATATACCCAGAAATGGAATTGCTGGATCATTTTATACTTTTCAAGTGCATTACTTTGTTTTATACTCTTTAAGCTATCAAGCATGCATCATTTTAATAAATCAATGTCATTATTCTTATCAAAATATAAAAATTATTTATTACCCAAAGTAACAATTAAGTCGCTCTTTATTTGCACTATGCTGAATACAACAGAAGACAAGATTTTCCATGCCTTAGAGGGGCTAGATTCCTTTATTCAGTAAATAATGGTCAGCATCTGTTTTGTACATGACACTATTCAAGTTTTCCATATTCTAAAGGAGGAAAAAAAGCTCTACTTTCTTAATAAGCCAAAGGTCAGCGGCTTGCTGCACACACAACAAAGAAAGCCAAGAGAAACTTGAGCATGGAGAGAAAGGGTAAAACGGGAGGTCACGAAGCTAAGTAACCAAATCGGATGAAAAGTTCCTTAGGCAAGTCTGAGCAGTCAGTGTAGAAGACACTGTGATTCTGAAGAAGTGGCAGGAAAAGTCAAGGGAGGAGCTATGAGGATAAAAAGCAGATTGGCGCTTGCCTGGAACTGGTGGTAAAACAGATCGACTGGGAACGGGCACCGGGGATATTTCCAGGGTGACAGAAATGTTTTAAAGCTCATTTGTGGTGATGGTGGTAGCCCGGTCAATTTACTAACATTCACTGCCTGCACATTTCAAATGGTGAATCTTATGGTATGTAAATTATTCTTCAAAAAAGTTGTTTTGTAAAAAGCCAAGAGAGATAAGTGGATGAGCCTTCAAGACTCCATGTATTAGTTCCCAACTAAAAAGAGCCCTGTCCTCGCTCTGAAGCAATCGGCATGACTGAAACCTGGAAGCCTGGCCAGCTAGACAAGATGAGCTTCGAAGGAGAGGAGCTAAGGGGAAATGAGGGCGTCCCCACGCTCAGGAGGTGCCTACTTACTGCCAGCAGGGCCAACGCGCTGGGTTCAGTGCAAACCACAGAGAATTCTGAGGCAGGAAGGAGAAGCAGTATAGGCAGCATATGGTGAGTGGCTTCCCAGAAACCCACATGCCGAGCTACAGGAGATTGTTTAAAGGGACAAAGCACACCCTGTTGTGAAGAGCTCAAGAAAGGCTCTTTGAAGGAGGTGCTGCTTATGAGCTGGTCCTTTCCGGGGAATGGCATTTCAGTCAGTGTCTGCGGTGGTAGGAGAGGGCAGGGCCGGCAGGGAGGTGCTTGGCATGGACATGCACATCCTGGATAAGCCAGGCCCCAGAATAAACAAAGGCTTGACTGTGAAAAGATGACAATCAAAGCACCCACAGGAGAAGGAAGTAAGGCTGCGGTGGATCACACTGAATCAGGGCAAGGATCCTTACCTGCTGAGGAGTGCTAGAAGGTTTCTGAGCTGAGAAGTGGTCTGATGAAAGCTGTGGTTTAGGAAGATGTGTGGTAATACACAAGGTGTCCTCTTGTACACCCTCTACTTAACACTGCACAGATAACCAATTCACCAAAATAACCAATGAGCTCCACGTTTATAAGACACACTGACTCGGCAAGATGAATACTTTTGGCTGGTAGACTCCTCTCTAGGATGCCTGTGCACTTCAGCTCCCATCGTTTGGGTTGTCTGTGTACTAAAATCAGGTGTATTTGTTCCCAAATTTGTTTATGCGAGTTGTACTTGTGATTTTATTTACATAACTTATTACATAAACCAATGAAATATGAGTGCAAAAGAGAGCCACATCGTTTCTTTGAAAGCCACGCTGAATGGTTTGAAAAGACTCAATGAAGGTGAGTCACTAAAAATGGCTGAAGCAACTATAAAAGATTGGAGAATATTTGCAAATATGAAAGGATTCTGCATGCAAGCTTCTTCTTAAGTATCTATGTTCTTGCTCATGTTTAAAAAAAACTAAAACTGGATATTAAAAAGATGTATTACAAGTGTGGAAAGATGTTAAAAAGTTTCAATCAAGGCCAGGCACAATGGCTCATGCCTGTAATCCTAGCACTCTGGGAAGCCGAGGTGGGAGGATTGCTTGAGGCCAGAAGTACGAGACCAGCCTGAACAAGAGCAAGATCCCATCTCTGCAAAAAATAGAAAAATTGGCCAGGCATGGTGGTGCACACCTGTAGTCCCAGCTACTCTGGAGGCTGAGGCAGGAGGATCACTTGAGCCCAGGAGTTTGAGGTTCCAGTGAGCTGTGATGATGCCACTCTACTCTGGGGGGCAACAGAGCGAGACTCTGTCTCAAAAAATAAAAAAATTCAATCAACAGGCCACTCTAAGAAAATGCCATGGCCCTATAACTAAACATCAGTTAATTAATGCACAATGAATGCACAATGCATTTTAGGTGAAAATAAAATCCTTAAAGTATATGTGTCTCATTTTTTTAGGTTTCCCTCATTTAACCAACTTTTTCAATTGACTGGCCAAAACTGGTCCTAATCACACAGGACAAGAGAGCAAGCATTAACCACCAGCAGCAACTCCAATCAAGAAGCCACCGTGCTTTGGAAGTGGTATGTGTTGGGTGGGGTCAGGGGAACCTGAAGGAAACACAAAGAAGTGCATGGATGTGACCACTAAGACAATCATGTGTAGAGGGAAAGGAAGCTAATAAAGATAACACTAGGATTTATCTGGGGGACTAAGAAATGCCATTTCAATTAGGACAAATCCAGATGCCAGAGGAAACAGTTCAGCAACTCTGCAATGAGGATGGTGAGTTCAGTTTAGACATGCTGAGAATGCAATGTAAAATCCATGAGAGTAGGCACTCCTGTTGTTTTGTTAATTATTGCATCTCTAGCACCCAGAAAGATGCCTGAAACATAAATATTTGTTGAAGGAATGAATGAATGAATACACATGCAGAACATCCATGAGACATTTTCAGCAAACAGTTGGAGGAATGTTTCCAGAGTACAAAGGGCAAGTCGGGGCCAGAGATGCAGGTTTGGAGTCATCAGGGACCTTGTCTATCTTGTAACTCTAGAGCTTTGAATAGTGTCTCCCACATGGGAGGATACAGGAAAAGATACCTAAGAAAAGGTCTTTGACCTTATTAATAGCAACCCCTATTGGAAAGGACTTTAATGAAGATGATCTGATCCTAACAGCCTACAATCTCTCCACTTAGTCTAGAGTGAATACCTCTCTAGCAATAACATGGAATTTTTTATTTCCTGGGACAACATGCTTATCTCTGGATTTCTGTGGCTAATTAGAACATTTCTTCATACATTAAGCTGAAAACATGGACATAATTTTATTGCTTAGAATCAAAAAGGAAAAGCTTAATTTTGACCCAAAAGGAACTGGTTAATAAAAGTGATGGTAACTTGGGAAGAAAAAAACATATCATCTGAAGAAAGCAAAGCTTTGGCAGGGCACAATGGCTCACATCTGTAATCCTAGCACTCTGGGAGGCCGAGGCAGGAGGATCACTT
>VBSM01000725.1:1200714-1226881 GCA_008086735.1 Cheirogaleus medius
AAAAAAAAAAAAAAAAAAGCAAGCAAGCAAAGCTTCAAGGATATTTATAACTTTATAACAGCTTTATTCATAATTGCCAAAATTTGGAAGCAATCAAGATACCCTTCAGTGGGTAAATGGATAAATAAACTGTGGTACATCTAAGCTATGGAGTATTATTCAGCCTTAAAAAGAAATGAGCTACCAAGCCACAGAAAGACATGGGGGAACCTTAAATGCATGTTACTAAGTGAAAGAAGCCAATCTGAAAAGGCCACATACTGTGTGATTCCAACTACATGACAATCTGGAAAAGGCAAAAATATGGAGATAGTAAAAAGATCAGTGGTTGCGAGGGGCTATGGGGAGTGAGGGATGAACAGGCAGAACACAGAGGATTTTTCAGAGTAGTAAAACGGCTCCATATGATGCTAAAATAATGGGCACATGTCTTCATACATTTGTTAAAATCCTTAGAATGCAGAGCACCAAGAGTGAACCCTGATGTCAACTGCGGCCTCTGAGTGATCAGGAGGTGTCAGCGGAGGTCCGCCAACCGCAGGAATGTGCTGCTCCGCTGGGCGGTGCGGGCAGTGGGGAGGCTGTGCCCGTGTGGGGTGGGAGGCACAGGGGAGTCTGTACCTTTCCCATAATTTCGCTGTGAACCTAAAACTGCTCTAACAAAACAAAAACTGTAAAAAAAAGTCTTTAAGAAAAAAAAAGCAAAGCATGAAGAGTCTGGGCAAGATGTCCCACAGTCTAAATAAGTCAATATTTTTTATTTTATTTCTGTCTTTGTTTTTTTAATCATAATTCCTAAATAGGAGATTCTGCTAAGGAAGATGGTTTGAGGGGAAAATCATAGTTAATAAAAATATCTATATTTCAGGTTCTGGTCTTGGTTCCTCAATATATCATTTTATTTAACTGTCACACATTTTCTGTGATGGGTATGATTAAGTCCATCTCACAGATAAGGAGGCTAGCTCCGAGAGGCTAGCAGCTTGTCCAAAGTCACACAGGGTGCTTCTATGAGGAGGTTAGAAAATCCCAGAATTGTGATTCTGACTCCTAATGAGTAACCAATTCGGACTGAAGACAGGGGTAGGTTCTTATGCAACCACTGTAACTGCACAGGCTGCTCCCGACATGCTCAGGTAAGCATGAGGGCATGTATGAAAACTGAAAAATGGGCACACAGTCTTGGATAAATAGGATGTTGGCAGAAACCTGTAAGAAATTGGTCTGGAAAGCTAACCGTAAAAAGGAGCTGCGGTTGTTCACAAAGGTAAAGGCAAAAGCTACCTGGATGCTCCTTCAGCTATGATTGTATTTCAGTCTTCTCTTGGGCACAAGTGCTCCAAAATGGGGCACGCATTTGCAAAGTGTAGATCAAACCTTAGTGAGAGGAAACTAAAGCCCAAGAAAACCATCTAATGAGTTTAAATTTCCTGGCCCAAGGAAATTACAACCCCAAAACCTGAGATAACTTGTGAATGAGGCCATGAACTGCTGTCGATAACCACTGAGAAATCATGAAACAAGTGCCAGGGAGAGGGGCCCAGAGCGAGAAGGCTTTTTATGGAATGATAGGGAACAATCCCCAAAATACACTGTTAAGAGAAAAAGCACAAGAGTAGAACGCTGTGTCCATTTATGTTACCATTTTTGGACAGAGAGGACAGAGGATATACGTTTGCTTTCCCACACCCTGGGTAGCTCCAGAGGGAGGCCAGGTTGCTACACTAGCGAACTTGGTAGCTGGGCAAAGGGGCAGGGGCAAGACTGTACACTTTGAACTATGTAAACTACATTACCTGCTTTAAAAATGATTAAAATTTAGAAACTATTTACCTGATCAAAGACTGGAGTTTAATATCACAGATTTTTAAAAGAATGATTTGCAAAGAGACATAGTGATCACCAAGAGCCAGGATGGATTAACTAGGAAAAATCTCCGAGAGTAAGCCCAACTGTGTGCACTTTGGACCCCTTCTAGCTGCTTCCAAAGCCCATAGACTTGGCTACTCCCAGTAGGAGGAGTGGGAGTGGTGGTGGGTTAATTTGAGTAAGGTCTCGCAGCCAGAATGAGGCTGAGAGAACAGAACAAGACCAGGCCTACGCCCTCTCTCACACACGACTCTTCTCATTGCCCCCCTGATCATCTTGCCTTCTGCTCCCCCAACACGGTTCCTAATGTGATATCCTGCACGTGGATGATTAATATACGTTGATTTCATTTATTATGAATCTCTTGGCTTGATGTTTCAAAACTAATATCCACAGCATAAAGTAACTACAACTGGGCTGCCATTGGGGATTAATCAAATAAGAATAAATATCTTCTCCAAACAGTGTTAAGAAAATCTCAGTAAGACTCCATTGCCGGTGGGAGGAAGGGAAGGTGGCAACAGTCCCTACTACTACTCTGACCATTTGTACTGTAGTTTGCTTAGGAAAAGTACTTTCCACATATTAAACTAATTTTTGAAGTATAAATCAATATGCAAAGACAATTCAACAGCAAACCCAGTAACACACACAAACTTTCAGGAAGAGAGAACATAACACTGAGAATCTACTGTTGTCAGCAGCCAGGAAAAGCAGCATAAGAGATCCAGTCATGTTTTCCACTGAGGGACTTGAACATTTCAGAAGGTCATGGCCAAGTTCAAGAGCTGGAACTTTAATATTCCATGAATTCAGTGGAAGACCTCTAGTTTCCCTCCCATCCAACATGATGATTACGCAGAACCAGAAAAGCAGAACTTTCTTCTGGAATGTAAAACTAGCTCTATAGTGGGACCCACAATTCTTTCCCTTTTGCTCCTCTTCCATAATGAAGCCTGGGGTACTAGCATCCAGCTTAATTGACTCCCCCACCCCAAAAGAAAAGATTCCCTAAGCATGGAAAGTTTCACTGGAGAATTCTATCAAATGCTTAATGAAGAATTAACACAACTCTACATACTTTCTGCCAGAAAAACCAAGAGTTAGGAATGCTTCCTAAGTTACATTATGAAGCAGTATTATCTTGATACCAAAACTAGACAAAGACAGTACAAAAAACGAAAATGACAGACCCTCACTGAATACAGATGAAAAAATCCTGAACAAAATATTAGCAAATAGAATTTAGTAATATATAAAAATAATTATATATCATGACCAAGTGGAATTTAGGGTTGCAAGAGAGGTTCAAGATCTGAAAAATCGATTAATGCAATCTACCACATGAACAGGCTAAGAAAATAAAAATGACATGATCACATTTATCAATGCAGAAAAAACATTTGACAAAATTCAACACCCATTCATAATAAAGACTAGAATAGAGGAAAATTTCTCAGAAAAATCCCACAGAAACTGGAATAGGGTAGAATTATATTTATATAACATTCTTGAAATAACAAAGTCACAGAAATGAAAAACAAATTATTGTGATTGCCAAGGTTTAATAGAGGGTGGGGGGAGGGAAGTATAAAGGGGTAACAAGAGGAACCCTTGTAGTGATGGAAATTCTCTTTGAAAGCTCACTGTATCAATGCTAATATCCTTGTTGTGATATTATACTATCATTTTATAAGATGTTACCATTGGGGGAAACTGGGTAAAGGGTACAGGGGATCTATCTGTATTATTTCTTACAACTGCATAATCTATGATTATTGCAAAATAAAAAACATATGAAATACATTTAATTTAAAAACATATATAATACATTTCAACCTTTATATTGACTTTAATTTATATTTTGGAGAAAATTTATTTAAAATTACAGTTGAATACCATTATAATTATTTTACAAGTGAATTATAAATTGCAAAGTGATAGAAATAAGAAAATACTGGCCAGGTGTGGTGGCTCACACCTTGTAATCCTAGCACTTTGGGATACCAAGGTGGGAGGATGGTTTTAGGCCAGGAGTTTAAGACCAGCCTGGGCAAAATAGCAAGACCCCATCTCTACAAGAAAAACATTTAAATTATCTGGGAGTGGTGGTGCACACCTGTAGTCCCACCTACTCAAGAAGCTGAGGCAGGTGGATTGTTTGAGCGCAGAAGTTTGAGGTTGGTGTGAGCTATGATTGTGCCACTGCACTCCAGCCCAGGCGACAGAGCGTGACCCTGTCTCAAAAAACAAAAAACAAAAAAATACTAAAGTAGAATTCAGAGGAAAAAACTGAGAAGAAAGAAGAAAAAAAAATGCCACACAAAATTTACCCATTACTGATAAAAACAATGAAACTGAGTGAGACAATTATTTTCATCAAATCTACAACTTAATAGGGTCATCTGAAATCCCTGAAACTTGATGTCCTTTACTAGAGTATTTAATACTGATCAGGACATTTCGAATACACAATGAGCCTCTATCTGTCTTCTCACCGGAGCCTTGCGAATGGGAGGGGTGTGCCGGCTTCCTACCTCCCACTCTCCTCTCCTGCAATAGGGCAGCGCTGATGAAGGTGAGAACACTATTTATAATTACCTACACCCAAACCGAACTCTATTTTACACAGAAACACAAAACAGTCTTACACAGTATTATTATCATACACTGAATTTTCTAGGAAGGCAACGAAACATGTAAATCAAGGAAAGATAGTACTCTGCTTTATTCAAAAACTTGCCCTGAGTCGTCAGCATTTCAGAAAGTCACCGGCGTCAACACTGACGCAGTGTTTGAATTCTCAGCACAGAACCCGAGTCAGCCTCATCTGTAGGGTCCGTGCTGACAGTGATCTCCACTGACATGCAAGCCTCTGCCTGTCTTCCAGTGGAATCAGGTTCCAGCATCTACGTACTAAAATGTTACTTAATCAGAAATGGTTTGCCTTTTATTTCTACTCCATGTCATACATAGGATGCTATATTGATTTTTTTCAGTACCATATATGGATCGATGAATTTCATTTTAGGGTATCAATGGGCATATTACAAAACATCATCATAAAAAAGGGGGCAGGGGACCTCTAGGTTGAGCCCTCTGCCAGGAGCACCTTTAGGAAGCGTTCCAGCACTCCTTTCTCCTTGCCTGCACTCACTGAAGGCCCCACGAAGGAAATAGCCATGGCTGGCTGACAACAACAACAAAAGCCATGGCCAGCTAATAGCAAGGCAAGCACCAAAGCAACAACAAGAAAAACAAAAACAAAATACACAGAAAGAAAAGAAAAAAATGGCAAAATTGTACCTCGGGCTTTAGTGCCCTCCCTACTCTCACCCTGGCTAATCCAAAAAAAAAACAAAGGTCTTCCTTCCTTCAACTGAGAATACGAGATATGACTTATTATCCACACACTCTCCAACAGAATCCCTCTCAATTTCCAAGTCCAGACAAACACAAGCTTCCCTCTGTAAGGATGGACGAACACAGAAAAACCACTAACTCTATATGGGAAGTTTTGGACGTTCATAAAAGGGGGACCATCTGAGGACTCTAAGTAATAGGACATTTTCGAGAATCTCTAATTTGCATTCTCATTGAAATCCAAGATGATTTTATAGCTATGAAAGAACAAGAAGTCATGAAGAAGAAATAATTTGAAATCAGAGAATTATAATAATAAAGATTAAAAACATAATAGTTGAAGTAAAGAAACAAGCAAAGCAAAGCATATTAGATGAAATTAGTGATGAATGAAATGATCAAAAGAATCAAAGAAAACATGTGACATGGAAGATATACCCAGGAGACCAAATATACACATATTTTAATTTCCCGAAGGAGACTCCTGGGTAAAAAGAGAAGCAATAATCAAAGTAATAACAGAATGCCTAAAAGGCATTCAATAAAATGCATCACCCAGTCCTAATAAAAACTCTAAGCAAAATACAAAGAGAGGACTTAGCACACAAAACAATATCTCAAGCCCAAATTCTGCATCACATTTAATGGCAAGGCACCAAAAGCACTCACAGTAAAGTGAGAGCAAATCAAAGATGTTACTAGTATTTAACACAACTGGGGCCACACACACAAAACAGCAGGAACCAGAAATAAAACGAATAACTACTGGAATGGAGGAGACAAAAGGCATCGTTACCTGCAGCTGATACAATCGTGCACTTGGAAAACATGTGAGAATCAACTGGAAACCATTAGTACTAAGAAGAGACGATGGTAATGGAGTGAGCCGTTATAAATTAAATATTTAAAAATCATCTATTTAGAAAGTACAATGAGTACTTGCTTCGGCAGCACTAATACCAAAATTGGAAGTAACGGAAGAAACGGAAGATTAGCCTGGCCCTTGAGTAAGGAAGACAGTCAAAGTCAAGAAAAGTTCCAGATTTTTAAAAATAAGAAAAAAAAATACAAGGAATAAAGAATCCCATTCACAATAGGAATAAAATTATAAAACAAAGGTATAAACTCAACAAAAAGAAATGAAAAGAGGGAGGGAAGAAGGAAGGAAGGGAAAGGGAAAAAAATTAGCAAACTGTAGGGAAGACCAAAACAGAAGAGAGGACTCGGAGAACTGGAGGCGCAGTCAAGTCTGTGGATGGGAAGATTTGGCAAAGACACCAGTATTCCTGGGGAGGCAAGGAGAATTCTCACCTCTCTGCACCACTGGTGCCCGGGGAGGACCCAGGAAAGCTGCCATCCCCAAATCCATTATCTACCTGTGCCTACACAGAAAGCCAGAGAAATCCCTCTACCCCGCTCCAAAGCCCGGACGGACTAAACCACATCCTCCTGAGAAATGCAGGGCCATGAACCCATCCCATGTATCACTCAGCTAAAAATCCAGCACTGTAACTAGTATGGAGGTCATAACACCCTCGTGTCTGGCTTTACCCGACACCACCACAAGTTAAAACCCATTCCTGGTCTATCCACGTATGATGGATAAACAAAGTATGGTCTAGCCATAAATGGAATATTACTCAGCCTTAAAAAGGAAGGAAATGCCGACAAATGCTACAACATGGATGAGTCTGAAAGATATCAGGCTAAGTGAAACAAGCCAGTCGCAGAAGGACAAGTACTGTATGATCTCACTTAAATGTATTATCTGAAACAAACTCACAGAAACAGAAAGTATAATGGTGGCTGCCAAGGGCAGGCAGGGAGGGGACATGAGGAGTTGCTGTCCAGTGAATACCGAGTTTCAGTTATGCAAGATGAATAGGCTCTAGAGATCTGCTACACAACATTGTCTCTAGTTAATACAACTGAATAATACACTTAAAAATTATGGCTGGGTACAGTGGCTCACGCCTGTAATCCCAGCACTCTGGGAGGCTGAGGAGAGAGGATCCCTTGAGCTCAGGAGTTCAAGACCAGCCTGAGCCAGAGCGAGACCCTGCCTCTACCAAAAGAATAGAAAGAAATTAGCTGGACAACTAAAAAAAAAAAAAAAATATATATATATATATATATATTAGCTGGGCATGGTGGCACATGCTTATAGTCCCAGCTACTCGGGAGGCTGAGGCAGGAGGATTGCTTGAGCCCAGGAGTTAATGGTTGCTGTGAGCTAGGCTGATGCCACAGCACTCTAGCCCAGGCAACAGAGTGAGATCACTATGTCTCAAAAAAAGAAAAGAAAAATTAGGCAGGCGTGGTGGTGAGCGCCTGTAGTCCCAGTTACTCAGAAAGCTAAAATGGGAGGATCGCTTAAGCCCAGGAGTTACAAGTGGCAGTGAGCTATGATGATGCCACTGCACTCTATTTGGGGTGACAGAGTGAGACCCTGTCTTAAAAAAAAAAAATTCGTTCAGAGGGTAGATCTCATGTTAAGTGTTCTTACCACAATTTGAAAATGAACTAAGTATAGAAGAAAATAAAAGAAAAATGAAAATACAGATTCTTCCCAACTGAGAATGGTTTGACATACATGATTTTTCAACTTTAGGATGGTGCAAAAGCGATACTCATTCAGTAGAAACTGTCCTTTGCATTCTCATACAACCATTCTGCTTTTCACCTTCAATACAGTATTTAATAAATTACATGAGCACTTTATTATAAAATAGGCTTTTTGTTGCATGATTTTGCCCAACTGTAGGCTAATGTAAGTGTTCTGAGCACATTTAAGGTAGTCCAGGCTAAGCTGTGATGTTCAGTAGGTTAGGTGTATTAAATGCATTTGCCACTCCGTGATATTTTCAGCTTAAGATGGCTTTATTGGGAAGTAGCCCCATGGTAACTCAAGGAGCATCTGTACTGAATCTAAAATGTGATTTTCTTACCACAAAATACAGCCATCAATAAATGGCCCCTCCAAAATTATGAAGACAACAACAAACACATTCCTGGCCTTCTGTGATTTTGCAGGTTCTATCTCCAAACGGACATGACCCTACATCTGCCCCTCCCCCTTCCTCAATGCTCAGCACCTCTTTAGGGCCCTTGGAAACTCACAGTGACATCGGCACTTCCCACAGACTGAGCTCATTTCTGAATGTCCCTCACTTCTGTGCCTGGACGGCTCCCACCACTGCCTTTCCAAGCCAGTGTGTCCCTCTCCTCACACTTTCGAACCTGAAGGCACAGAGTGGCCCAGGTGGTGCTCCTAGCCCCTGCTGTCTCTTTCCCTCCCCACTGCTAAACAGGGAGTTCACGCAGTAGGACCTGGCATCTTCTTCCCCTCCCGGTTGTCATCTACTGAGCCCCACCCCCATCTTGCAATTCCCTGACACCCCTGGCTCACGGTGCTCCTTTCTGTGGCATCTAAGGGATGGACCCACCCTCCAGCCTCTCAATTCTAAGACCTCCAACATCCTTTTCCTCCCCTCTCACCCCAGTAAGCCATAGACCACTAACCATGGTTTTCTCTCAGCCTCTGTTTCCTCATCTGCAAGTCTTGGTCCCAATATTTACTAAGCAAGGACTTGGGCAATCTGCTTAATCTCTTTATGCCTCAGTCATCTGAACTATAAAATGGGAGTAATAATAATACTATCTCATAGGGTTGTAGTAAAGACTAAAAGAGACAATACTTCTAGAGTTCTTAGAACAGTGGTTAGCAAACAGTAAGCAAAGAATGTTAGCCACTGGTCGTGGTGGTTTTACAACAGGTGACGATGATGGCAAAGAAATTGAGTCTAGGAAGACTCAAACCACAAACAGTGTAGCAGAACAAAGAATCCTGGAGGCAGGCCTTGGGTTTGAATTGGGGAACACTACCTAAGCCCCCCGGCCTCTGTTTCTTCACATGTCAGATGGTGATAAGAACACCTGCCCACTGTGCTAGAAGAGTTAGCCCTGATAGGAGCCCAGGGTCACCCCCTTCCCAGGTCAGAGGGGACAGGCGTCTCAGGTTGGAGCCTGAGGTACCACCTGGGTATAACGCAAGCGAGTGGAGCATGCAATGCACGAGTATGTGCGTCAGCAAGGGCATGGACACTTTCTTGGAAGTGAGTCGGTTTTGACATTGGAATCATGACTGCTTTGTGCTCATTGATGAGCCTTTGAGATGTGTAAGATTTGGTGAGCATTACAGCAGAGCTTGGCCACAGTAACACTGACATTTAACATTTATTTTGATTTATTTAACTTTTAGAAAACATTGCTATCAGTTTAAAATAGTGACATTATTTTCAACCCCACATGTGCTGTATATAGAATCATCTAAATGAACAGTTTTGTGTATTGCCAGTTTTTAAAATGTTCACCTGTGTGGCCAACTGCTGTCTCCAGAAAAGATCTGTGTCCACTCTTTAGACCTCATCTCACTCGTTCCAATGCTAACACGAGCAGAAATTTCACCCTACACCTACTTTAAAATTCCTCAGGAGAAGCCAGCAACACCACTCTGGACATATACTTTCTCTTTCAAAAGAAGTGAAAGCATGGCCGGGTAGCTCACGCCTGTAATCCTAGCACTCTGGGAGGCCGAGGCAAGAGGATCGCTCGAGGTCAGTAGTTCGAGGTCAAAAGAAGTGAAAGCAGCCACAGAGAGATAAGTCACACACCCATGTTCACAATGGCATTATTCACAATGGCCAAAGGTGGAAATAGCCCAAGTGTCCATCAACAGATGAATGGTAAAGAAAATGTAGTAAATATGTACAACAGAATATTATTTTGCCTTAAAAGCGAAGGCAATCCTGACACATGATACCACATGGATGACCCGTGAAGATGGTTATGCTAAATGAAATAAGCCAGTGACAAAAGGACACTGTATGATTCCACTCACATGAGGTTCCCAGTGTGTCACACTGATAAAGACAGAGAGTGGACTGGTGGCTGCCGGCCAGAGAGTGAAGCAGAGTTGCTGTTAAATGGACACAGAGTTTCAGTTTGGCAAGGTAAGAAGAGTCCTGGAGATGGATGGTAGTGTTGGTCGTACAATACGGATGTACCTAACACCATTGAACTGTACACTTAAAATGGTTAAGATATAAATTTTAGGTTTATTAGACCACAATTTGAAAAATAATCCATCAGGAGAATTTAGAGCCAGTTGGCTCTACCCTTCAAACTATATCTAGATCTGACTACCGCTCCCCAGCACTGGGGCCACCAACTCAGAACAGAGGGCTTCTTTCCCAGACCACAGCTCCACCTGCCCACTCTTGACAAGTGGCCCAAGCACTCCTTCCAAGGTGAGGTCGGGTCACATCACTGCCCTGTGCAGAACCTTGCACACGTTCCCCAATGAAGTCAGAGCAAAAATCCAAAGTCCCGACAAGGACCCACAAGCTCCCTCCCCTCCCTCCCACCACCTGCCACTCCTCTGCAGCCTGCTGGCCTCCACACTGCTCCTTGGACGTGCGGGCACCTCTGCCCGGACTGGCCCTCCCAGGCGTCCACCCGGCTAACTGTCTCTCCTCCCTCACGAGGCAGGCATCTTTGTCCCACTCACTGATGGATCCCTTTTGCTTAGAACAGTGCCAGGCACATGGTGGCCACTGAAAAATATTTGATGAATTAATGAATGAATAAAAGGATTGAGTCTAAAGGCAGGCTCATCGGTGTTTTGACAAGGCTGCCACCTACTGGCTGCTTCCTCAATGGGCTCCTGGGGCTGCCCGACCTTCCACTTGACCCAGCGCACTGGGAGGATGACGATCTCTTTTTTAAAATCTACACCTACTGGGTTAGATGAGATATACACAGAGAGCACTTTGGAAAAGGAAGAATAAAAGCTGGAATTCAGATATGTGAATAATATGCACGAAAGAAAATCAATTAGAAAAAGTGGACGTTCAGTGTGAAAACCTGGGGTGGTACACAGGAGATGCAAAGCCAAACCCAAATCATCTGACCTTCCTGAAGCCAAGTTTCCTATCCTCATAAAATACCACATTCTTCTTCAGGCTGCTGTGAGCATGAAATGAAGTGATGGACCTGAGAGGCCAGTGCCATGGGGGGCAGGTGGCAGGGCCAAAACGTGACTTTTGCTGTGTTCTTGTTCTGTTGAAGCAGACTTCGGCAGAGCCCGGGGGATGGCCTAAGGCCTGGATACCAGAAACTGGAAATAGTCTTAAAAAGAATGAAAAGGCTTTCAGAAAGTGCATGCTTCCCAACTCAAATACCACCTGCGCTAGATGGTTCCAATACCACCTGCGCTAGATGGTGAGTTAGCGCTGTATGCAAAGGTGAGGCAGCAATGTAATTATTATTACTGAAATATTGAACATTTTCTCCTGGTATTTCATTTGAGAGAGTCCCCCTGAGGACAGAACAGTTCCCAGAAAAGGGTACAATACAGGACGACTATAGGTTTAACTCTTGTGAGTTCAAAATCACAACACTGTGTTAAAATTTCATGACAAAATCCTTCTCAAAATTAATACAGTTGGAAGACAGACAGATAATACCATGCTATGCATTATGGAAAACATGTCCCCAAAACAGAATCCCAAAAACTGACCTGCATGCCATAAAACAAATTCTGCTCTGTAAAACTCTACACATAATCTATAATTACACCTTTCCTTTAAGAGGAAATGAACTATACATTGACAGCATTTCCCTTTTTTCCCTTAATTTTATTCTTTTCTTCACAGCTGGGCCTACAGAAAACTGCTTTAAGTCCAGTGAGCACCTAATGGAAGATGCCATTTCTAACACAGTAAATAATTTCCATCTTTGTCTCAACTGTACTGAGATTCTAAAACTTGTACTTATTAAAACAGGTCAAGTATCCCTTATCTGAAATGCCTGGGGACCAGAAGTGTTTTGGATTTTGGGTTTATTCAGATCTTGGAATATTTGCACTATACTTACTGGTTGAACATCCCTAATACAAACATCTGAAATCCAAAATGCTCCAATGAGCGTTTCCTTTGAGCATCATGACAGTGCTCAAAAAATTTTGGATTTTGGAGCATTTCAGATTTTGAATTTTTGGGTTCGGGATGCTCAATCTGTAGTACCAGCCCTTTCATCTTCCTGCTTTCCGCGCAAGTGAAATACAGACAAAATACAATCAAATATTCAAATGACTACCTAGACACTACTGTACCATCGCAGAGGTGGTCATACCTACAACAGAGAGAAGCGCTGCAGGCCACTGGTCTTAATGGGCAGTCCTTACTGACTGGAATTCACCCTGAATGAGGCACTTTGGGGATATCATGACAATGTACAAAAGTGTCAGCTGTCCCAAAGCTGGTATAAAAATGTTGAAGACTACTGGCATTTAAAAATAAAAGCTCTAGAGATAAAATGTAATTTTCAAATTCAACCCCATTAAGTCAAATAATTCAATTTCATTAAAATAAAATAACTGACAAACTGAATTTACATAACCAGGAGAATAATAATTGCATCTCACATTCCATTACAGTTTATGACGTACTCACAGATCTTTGTCCCAACAACGTCACTGTGTAGTGGATATGTAGTTACTTCCTTCCTTTGACAAATAAGGAAGCTAATGCCCCATGGGGTGTGGGAACTTGTCCACTTTGGGAGCCAATATGAAACCAAGATCTGTCCCTAGAATCCTGAATAAAGGAGCCCTGCTGTGAGCAAACAATCAATCCACCAACCAATGGCTAAGAAACACAACCAAAAGCAAGTAGGAGAGGAAAGATTTGGTGAAGGCAGAAAAAGGAAAAATGTTTAGGTTATAACTGGTATTTACCCTGTTTTTAACTTTTTATAGCAATATACGTATGTATTCAAATTTTTCAGACAGTACAGGAAAATCTAAAATGAAAAAATCTTCCTGCACTACTTTCAATTCTGGTAACTCCTCAAACATAACCATTCTTACACCTCCTTCCAGGGGAAAAATTATGATTTCAATAATTAAATTAACATATACTCTTTAAAATGAAATCAAATGAAATCATACTATATGGGCCATGTTATTTTTCTCACTTGGTAATGTATCTTGGACATCTCTTCCTGTCAGTACGTACACACCTACTGTGTCCATTTCCATGGCTGCATACTATTCTACTGTACAGAATCTCATCATTCAACCAGCCCTATACTGACACACACTTAGCTCATTTCCTGTATTTTACTATTATAAATAATTGTGCAAGTGAACATCTCGCTCATACATATTGGCATCCTATTTCAAGTATATTTGTAATGTGAAATGCTAAACAATAAAAATACTTGGTCAAAAATTATACATATTTAAAATTTAGATAGATGTTACTAAATTGTCCTTGTGCATCAATCACATGTTGTGTGCCAGCTCCATACACTCTTAATAATACGAGAAATGATCAACCATTTTCATTTTTGCTAGTCTGGTAGGGGAAATTGTATATCTAATTTTTGTTTTTATTTATATTTCTTGAACTATAAGTGAAACTTAGCATTTTCCTACTGGCTATCTGTATTTCTTTTTTATGTGAGCTACATATTTTTCTACTGTATTATTAATATTTTTCTTTTTCTTATTCATATAAACTCTTTGTAAATAAACCCTTTGTTACATGTATTACAAATAATCTCTTTTTGCAAAGCAGTTTTTTATGTTTATGTAATTATATTTTTAATCTTTTCCTTTATGGCTTCTGTGTTTGTTCCTACTTAGAAAGGCCCTTCCAAGGCCAAGACTGCAAGTTAATTCTCTGATGTTTTCTCTTTGCACTTTCACAGTTTCATTTTTTAAATATTTAAATCTTTAATCCACTTGGAATTTATTTTGATGGGAGGAATGACATAGCGATCCAGCTTTATTTTTTCCTAAAGACTTAATCAGTCATTATTTTGAGTGAATTGCCCGCCTTGATTATAAAATGCCACCTTTATTTACCCTGTACTAGGTCCTCTAGTATATTCTGGGCTTTCTCCACTGTTCCACTGAGCTGCCTGTTTCTTCTACAGTTCCAAAATGGTTAAGGTTAATCCCTTGATTACTGTTTTCAGAATTTTCCTAGTTACTCTAGGATATTTATTCTGCTGGATCAGGGTTTCTCAACAGCGGCACTGCTTACGCTTTGGGCCAGATCGTTCTCTGTTGCGGGACTGTACTGCGGAGGTCCAGCAGCATCTCTGGCTTCTGCCCACTAGATGTCAGTAGCACCTGCCAGTCATGACGCCCAAGTACGGTATGTCTCAGACACTGCCAACTCTTCCCCGGGTTGACGCAGAAGGGGCAAAACCATCGCCCAATGAGAACAACAGCTTTAGACAAACCGCGACATAATTTTATTTGTGTTTCCACTCCCAAATTCCCACTGGTATTTTAATTAAGATGAAAATGAATTCATAGTATAATTTTGATATCTTTATTACATTTAATATATTATTAAATTTAATCTTTATTATATTTCATCTTTCTATCCAAGAACCATGTATATATTTCCATTCATTTATGTCTTCTTTGAAGGTCAAGTCTTATTCAAAGAAGGACATTAGACTTGTCCTTCAAAAAGGTTTTAAGGTTTTTAATACAGGTTCTTATACTATTAGTTTATTCTTAGATATTTTACCTTTTTCATTCTTTTATAAATGGGATCATTTCTTATGTTATTATCTTTTCTAATTTGTCACTAGAAGAAAGCTATTGATATTTTATATTCTACAACTAGCCACATATAGAACTCTTATTGTCTCTAATAGATTTTTCAGGAAATTCTATATTTTTTCTAATGATACAATTTTGGGGAAATTCTAAGCATACAATGTTATCTGCGTACAATCATCATTTTGTTTTCTCATTTCCAATATGCACACACATCTATATCTCTTTTGTTTCACTGCTTTGGTTAATGTTTGCAGAAAATTTTGGATGACAATGGTGACAGTAGACAACCTTGCATTATTCTTGATTTTAATCAGAATGCTTTGAGGATTTCACCATTAAGCATAATGCTGGCTTTGGTTTGAGTTATCCATATTTTATATCATCAAAGGCGTCTCCATACATTTATAGTCTACCAAGAGCATGTTATTAAGTCAGAAACACTGTTAATTATGCCAATTGCATCCTCTATGGGGATGACCATACAGTTTTTTTCCTTTGGCCTATTAATATTGTAAGATAGATTATATTCCAAATTTTCCTAATATTCATCCATTCTTAGTGGCATAAATCTAGTTGGTTGTGACATACACTATTGTTCTTTTCATTTCTGGTTGAATCTTATGTGCTAATATCTTGATCTCACGTTTTTACATCAATATTTGAGAGTGAGATCAGTCTGTCACTTTTTTAGTGGGGCTTTAATAACTTTTGGAGTCAGGGTTAGGCTGGCTTGATAAAAATACTTTAATTTTTGTATTTTTAAAACCAACTCAGGAGACTGAGGTTGGAGGATTACTTGAGCCCAGGAGTCCAAGTCCAGCCTGGACAACATAGTGAGACTCTGTCTCTTAAAAAAAAAAAACCCACACAAAACCGTCACCCAAATATGTATGTGTGTGTCTGTGTGCGTGTGTGTAGTATGAAATCAGTCTTTTAAATAGTAAAACGATTATATAGAAACACCAGGCCATTCCCCTTACATCCAGAATATAAAAAGCCACATATAATCTACACATATTCAACTTCTTAAAAACTGAATAAATTAAAGTATACCTTTGAAAAGCTAGTCTGGAATGTGATGCTTTATGAACAGTGCAAAAATCATAACTATACTACCCTTTAACACTTACTATAAATTAATAACAATGTATTTCAGTTATTTTCCCATCTTAGACAATTTAGCAACACACTGAGGGCTGCATTATAAGAGTTAGACCATGAAGGCTGGGCACAGTGGCTCACACCTGTAATCCTAGCACTCTGAGAGGCTGAGGAGGGAGGATCACTTTAAGTCAGGAGTTTGAGACCAGTCTGAGCAAGAGCAAGACGTCATCTCTACTCAAAATAGAAAAAATTATCCAGGTGTGTGGCGCATGCCTGTAGTCCCAGCTACTCAGGAGGCTGAGGCAGGAGGATCACTTGAGCCCAGGAGATTGAGGTTGCTGTGAGCTAGGCTGACGCCACGGCACTCTAGCCCGGGCAACAGAGAAAGACTTTGTCTCAAAAAAAAAAAAAAAAAAAAAAGAGAGACCATGGAAAGCTTAAAAGTCTTATCTATATGCTCAAGGAGAAAATTAAATAAATTCTTTGTTATTTTGTTTCCTGTGCTCTGAACTCAAATATGATTCAAAAACACTTTTCTGATTCTCAAAACACTAGTAACACCGAGGGAGTTCACAGGTTCCAGCTGCCACTGCCATCTAAGCAAGTCTGAGCAGCCCTTACGCCACTGCTGAGGTAAGTGAGGATCTTCCTGGTTTTCTACAGGATTCATGACAAGTATTGGACACCCACCTCTGCAATGGATCTACAAGGTTCGTCCATTCATCTAATGCATTTTGCACCAAGATGACCCCAGAACCTATGCCACCTCGCCTGGCTCTCAAAAGGGTTTTACACGTGTGGTGACAAATGGACCACTGGAGGGACAGAGGAAACCCTGCTTCCTTTTTGTTTCTCATTTTTCTTCCCACTAGATGTAAACTCCCTGTGGGCAGGGACATTGTCTGCCTAAAACAGTGCCTGGCACAAGTTCAGTACTCCATAAATATCTGATGAAGGAAGGAATGAACGAATCACGGAAGTGCTTTCGTACGGCCAAGAAGAAAGGCCCGCCCAGCTCCCTCCTACCTGGGCCATTCCTCAGGCGGCTCTCTGCGAGCTCAGAGACGGCTCCTGCTGTCACAGTCTTTTTCAGTCGAGCCGCCCCGGACGCAGCGGCACTCCCGGATTTGTTGAGCACGTCTTCACTGCTGGCCCTCTGGAGCTACAAGAGAGGTCAGAGGGAAGGATGAGCTATGGTTTCAGTAAGGAGCGCTACAAACCAAAAAAGCATCTACACAGGACTATGTGCCCTGCCGTCAAGATACAATAATGGCGCTTTGAGTAGCACAACAGGGTGAAGTGAAAAAAATGCAAAGCTAGATAAATTTGTTTCTGTCATTTGCAGGTTAGAGTATGATCTCCCATTACTGTTTCCAAGAACAGTATAAAGTTATGGGTGAAGAGCACCCATCATGTCACACTTCAAGTACTGGTAAAAAAAAAAAAAAAGTCTGCTTTCCTTGTAGGGGAAGAAAAAAAGAATGGAAGCTGGTGAAAAATGAACTGAGAGATGCGCAGAAGGCAGGGTAGGGCAATATAAAAGAAATTCAAGGACAACAGAAAAAGGCTTAATGACATATGTCTGGAGGAAACAGAGGAAGAGAAACAATCTAAATATCTGCCACATGCTCATCATGGAGCAATCTGTAGATTATGTCATCTGGAAAACGTGTTCAAAGGCAAGAAAAGAACTTTCTTGGAGGCCGGGAGAACACTGCTAATGGACGACAGGAAGAAATTAGGACCCTCCTGTCTTGTTTTGTTCTCTTCCCTATTATGACAGGGGTAGAACCAACATGTGTTGAAAGGTACTGAAATGTAAGAAGGGAGACTCCTAAATTAGCTACTTCAGGCCCAGATAAATCACAGTCAAGGTTAATGAGGAAAACCACAAATAAATTTGCTCAACCACTGCTGTCTTCTTTAAAGAATAGTACTAAAGAGGAATGGTAGCAGAAGACTAGCGGCAGGCTGATGCCCAGAGCCGTGTCTAATATAGCTGAGATCTGGAGCAAACAATATGGAAAAGACAAGTCAATGGAGGTGTGGAGTGGGCAGCCTCTGCCCACCACATTGGCAGAGGGCAAAAGGCCCTGATCTAACCTGTTCCACTGGCTTTGGGGTCCATTATTGAGGGTTAAGAGTTTAAATATTTGCACAATTTTTTAAAAAGTTTCCACTTTGACATCATTTAAATTTCAGGATATAACCCTCTGCACCAAAGGCCTGAACGTAAAAAGATACCAAGTGTTGGTTTCAAGGCTGTGGAGCAACTGGAACGCTCATGCCCTGCTGGCGGGAGTACAAACTAGTACAGCTGCTTTGGAAACTGGCAGTATCTGCTAAAGCTGAATATTTGCACCCTATGATTCGACAGTCCCACTCCCAGGTCCACACCCAAGAGTAGTAAGTATATAGTTTCATCAAAAGGATGTTCATAGCACCTTTATTTATAACAGCCCAAAACTTTAACAACCCAGATGTCCTTCTACCGAAAGGGTAAACTAAACAGTGGTATAGTATACAATGGAAACTAGACAGCAATTAGGAAAAAAAAGAATTACTGATACCCTAATAAGTGGATGGCTCTCACAGGCATTATGCTAAGTGAAAGAAACCAAACACAAAAGAGTATATACTGCCTGACTCCATTTATGTGAAGTTTAAGAATCAGAGGACCAAAAGTCAGAATATTGGTTACCTCTGGGGGAGTTCTGCCTGGGAAAGAGCCCTCTGGGTGCCACCGTGTTCTGCATCTTGACTACATGGTGGTTACTCAGGTATAGACACATGCACAGATCCACTGAGCTGTATAGCTAAGGTTAAGTTTAGTGTATTTAATACACTTTATTGTATGTACATTGTGCTTCACTAAAATAGGAAAAGAAAGTAGGGGTAGGAAGAGGTTGCAATTGGAGAAAAGCCATAGTTCCACTTCTGCAAATACTAGCTTGCTTTTTTTTCATTTCTTGGTTATTTTCAAATCTTTTTATTGTGGTAAAATAGGCATAACATAAAATTTACCATTTAAACCATTTTAAGTGTACAAAATCAGTGGCATTAAATATATTCTGCATGTTGTGCAGCCATCACTACCATTCATAAATTTTTCATCATCCCAAACTGAAACTTTGCTCATTAAATGGTAACTCCTTCTGGCCTTTTAAAAAGAAGGATGATGGTAGAAGTCTTAATATTAGCCATGCAATTCTGGTCAAGATTTTAAAATAAATTATTTTATTTTAAAAACAAATAATTAATATTAAACGGATGATTTGTATGTACTTCCAGGTACTAGATGTCAAAGTGACACATTTTCTGGACAGCTGTACGGTCCCCTAGTTTAGCAACTGGACCAAACATGACACTTGGGTTGATACAGAAGTTATACTATTGACCTTCTTGTAGGGACCATGTAATGGTCTTTCCACCTCCCATCTCAGAGTAAAAAGGATTCCTTTACTCAGGCTCTCCGACCTCCCAAACCACCCATCAGATCACCAGTATAAAATGTGTTTAACATTAATATTAAATGACCACAGTCCATAATGTCATCAGCTTTTTCTCAACAAAGAGAAATTGTTACTCATTCTGCCAAGAAGCATACCCAGGTGCCTCTCTGATTCCCAAAGGAAATCAGCCTTTGAAAACTCCCTAGATGACATCTCACATGAAAAAGGGAAATCACTTGAGTTAAGGGAATTTTTAATGCAATAATTCAAGTGATATGCACTTGGTTCTGCTTTTCCTCTGTTTCTCTGATTTTACTAAAATTAGCAAGTCTGACTCTCAAGCTCAAAATTATCAAACTCTGCAGCAAAAGGCCCAGAGAACAAGGGCTGGGTTTCCAGACCAGAGCAGGGAATCCAGCCAATGAAAGCGCTGTCCCTGGGGCCAGGAGCGGAAGTGCCTTGGAGATCCCACCACAGCCTCCACTCCCAGCCACCACTCTGGGAGCCGCCCGGCTGGGGGAGAACTCGTCCTGCCCACCCCCCATGAGAGGCTGGTTCCTGGAGACTTGAGGTCTTGGGGAGAGGACAGGTGGAGACAACTGCGACGGCAGCAGGCAAGCAGTGGGAGGTCTACCTTCGGGGCCCTGCAAGAGGGCCTGGCACTGCCACAGAGACCGCCAGGATAGGAGCGGGGTGACAGGAGCAGTGACGGAGAGGAACACCCGAGCACTGGAGAGTCTAGGGTGGGGAGTGAGCAGTTATTAAGTGCTGTACCTCAGAGTTTGTCTTTATTTGTGGCGGTGGGAAGGGAGCGGGAATGCCAAAGGGGACTTGGGCATGGGATCTCCACGGACCAGGCCCCCAGCAGTCCCACAGGAGGGATGGGCAGCCCCAAAGAGAGCCGACGGGTGTCAGCTCCACCTCTTCCTACCTATGTTGACCCAGGGGACGGTGCTGCGGTTCCTCAATTCTAAAATGGGAAAATGCACTTATCTCTAGGGTGGTGCCCTTAATTAAGAATTTAAAGCGCTTAATTAAGAACATAATAAATGTCAGCAGCTCTTACTGGCACCATTATCATCAGCACTGTGGCTGCTGGGAACTCAGCTGGAGATGACAGGCCCTGCTGTCGGCTCTCTGGGTTGGGAGAGAGCATCTTAGATTTACAAACAGAAGTTTGGAAGGACAGCATGAAGCACTCACTCTGCTACATTAGAAATCAGGCTACTGATGAGCTGTGGGCCCCTGGGCAAGTTATGATCTAGGGACTTGGTTTCCTCACCTACAAGAGAGAAGGACTGGGATCCCCTGGGATCCTTCTCACCTCGCATGTCCTAATTGTTGTTGGATTGTATAAGCTTACTGGGCTTAAAGAATTTATTGATCAGTATTATTGCAATTGTACAAATAAAAACCTCTTGCTCAGAGCACAAACAGTAGTGAATATAAAAATGCCCTATGCTCTCTGGGCTCACTAACTGAAGGAGGAACGTGCCCATGCCTCCGTGACCTGGACTCGAACTGCGCTCTTCACCCCTACCTGCTCAGCACTATGGAGTGGCTGCTTCTCCACCCTCCCTAAATCAGAAAAACGGCACTGTTAAGGGCCCCCATTGCAAATACCAAATATCGTACTAATCAACTGAATGTAACCTTCATTTCAAACACATTGGATTTTGACCATTAATCTTAAAGCAGACTTTAAACTTGTTCCACAGACACACATGGAAATGCCATTACTAATTGTCTGGGGCCTGGCCTGGATAAAGCAACATTTCATATCTAAAAGGATGTGAATAGGGAGGTCCTGAGAAGGCTCCCTCCTCCCCAGTCAGCTCCCCCAGGGGTAGAGTCCTCTGGATCCGGAGGCCGCCTAACATACCAGCTGCCACTGGTAAAGGTTCAAGGAATTCCAGCCACTGAGCAGCCATTCCTAGCTCATCTGATCCGACTGCCTTCCAGCTAGCCCCGAAGCGAGGGAAAGCCAGGAAGAAGTGGGCAGGGAAGCAGGGGTCCCAGGTAGAGCGAGGAGGGCACTGCTCCTAGGGTGCTGGGCTCCTGGGGCGCCCAGAGTGGCCCTACACATGTGTGCGAGGGTGGGAGGGGGAGGCTGGCAGGAGAAAGGGCTCCAAAGACACCTCTCCCTCTCGTCACTGTGCCTGGGCTGCTTCTGTTGAGCCTGGGATTTCTCCATCCCCGTCCCTCCCATCCTGGACAGTTACTGAAAACCAACTACAGGCTGGGCGTGCATCTGGAGTCTCTGCAGTGCACTTGGTACACACGTCTGCTTTGTACCTAGCGTGTATGTCAAGACAAATCAGGCAGGCCCTGCTGCTCCAAGCTAACCACCTACAGAGGAGCCAATTCCTACACAACTGTGCAAAATGCACCAAGGGCAGCACTAAACTGCAGAGAAACAAAATGCCCGGGAAGTGCAAGAGAGGGTGGGAGGTGGCCAGCCTGGCAGAGGTGATGACTAGGTTTTCATCAGGCAGGCGGGTCTGGGCTGGAGATGGGAGAACAGGGTAGGGCCATGGCTCCCTGCAGTGGCCTGTTATCCTCTAAAACAGTGGTCCCCAACCTTTTTGGCACCAGGGACCAGTTTCATGGAAGACAATTTTTCCATAGACCAGTGGGGACTGGGGGTGGGGGTGTGTTGGGATGATTCAAGTGCATTATATTTATTGTGCACTTTATTTCTATTATTACATTGTAACATATAATGAAATAATTACACAAATCTCTCTGCTAATGATAATCTATATTTGCAGCAGCAGCTCCACCTCAGATCAGGCATTAGAGTCTCATAAGGTGCATGCAACCTGGATCCCTCGCACACACAGTTCACAGTAGGGTTCACGCTCCTGTGAGAATCTCAGGCCCCCGCTGATCTGACAGGAGGCAGAGCGTGGGCAGCGATGTGAGCAATGGGGAGCAGCTGTAAATACAGGCAAAGCTTCGCTCACCGGCCTGCTGCTCACCTCCTGCTTTGCAACCTGGTTTATAACGGGCCATGGACTGGTACCGGTCCGCAGCGCAAGGATGAAGAGGGAATGTTTTTAGGCAGATTAAAGCACTGCAACGGAGATTCCAGAGGTCACAGAAGAATACCAAGCAAGTCATTAACCTCCCTGAACCTCAGGTTCTTCTGATAAACCCATCCAAAAACAATATTCAGTGAAAACGTATAGTGTGCTTGCCTATGGTGTACCAGGCACAGGTGTACTCTACACAACTATTGTGTTCCATTTTGTCAGCCACACCCAATTTACTCCGCCTCTTCTTGGACTTTGAGATTTTACTCTGCATTGTAGATAGATATGGTCCTGTTCTTCACAGGCTACAGGATAAATAAGATGTGCTACAGGCCAATGCCATGCCACCTCCTCACCACACAGCATGCAGAATTTGGGTAGCAGCAAAGCTCTTAAAGGGAACATTCTATTTCCCTTGCACCTTGCTCCTTCCACGAGGAATTCTATTTGAGAATGACTGACTGCTTAGATGCTTTCCCGGGAGGTAGGACATGAAGACTAAAACCTGATCCCACCTGTCCTCTGAAACAAACAGCTGAAGCTACTCTCACTATATCACTGGTTTTTGGATGGAACATCAAACAGGGACAGCCACTCATCTCAGTTACTAATTCTTGTTCCTTCTCTATTCAGGGCTGCATTTTTGGCTTTGTTTCCCGGCCACCCAAGGCAGCCTCGGCACCACTAGAGATTTCTGGTTGTTATAGAAGATCCCTATGAGGGTATGTGCCTCCATGTTGCTTTGATATGTTTAATAAGTATTTTCAATAACAGTTCACTGATATTTAAGCTGTCGAGCACCTGCATAAGAGTGCTTACAGAAGGGAAAAGTTTAAATAGCTCACAGATTAAAGTAACTAAGAAATTTCTCTCAATTCCACAAAGATGGGGGCAAATCGCTCTAAAATCATCAGATGTCGTTAGAGGTAGACGCCATGTTAGGGTTGGACGGTGGCTCTCAAACTTGAGCAGGCATCAGAACCGCAGGGAGGGTTTGTTAAGATGCAGACCGTGCCTGCGGCTGCCCCCAAGCCCACCACCAGCCACCAGGTTCTGATTCCGTGGGTCTGAGGCAGGGCTCGAGAATCTGCATTTCTACCAGTTCCCAGGTGACGTAGGGACTGCCAGTCTGGGAAGCACACTTTGAGAAACAAGGGTTGAGAGCAGCATTATCCATGGAAATATAACACAAGCCACATATGTCATGTATACTGTCTAGTCGCCACATTTAAAAAAAGTAAAACAAAACAGGTAAAAGTAATTTTAATAATATATTTTCTTTAACTGCAAATATCCAAAATATTATAAATATGCAATCAACATAAAATATATTAATGAGGCATTCTGCATTTTTTTGGTACTAACCCTTCAAATCTGGTGTGTATTTTATACTTACAGCACATCTCAGTTTCGACTACCACATTACAAAGGCTCTGTTGTCACATGTGGCTAGTGGCTACTGCTTGGGACCACGTGGGTTCAGAGCACTCCCTAGGAATGATTACATGAGACTGGCCAAACCCCCAAGACTCGTCTGAATATGGTGGAACTATAAGACTCTGCCTTCCTCGCCATAGTTGACCCCTCCAGGGGTGGGAAGCCCTGACTGAGGCTACCCCACTGCAGAGTACTGACACCTGGTAACAGCAGACTGGACAGGGTCAATAGGTGACTCACGCCGAGCAGAGACCTTCCCTGGTTTTTTTCTTGACACTTTTTTTAACAAGTAGGAAGTGAGCAAAGAAGCAGCCAGGCCTTCCCAGGGTTGTAGGAGCTTTGGCAAGCTTCGTACCACACAGTAAAGAAGCCTGGGCATCAGCCATGAGAGAAATAGAGGGGCCAAGACAGGGCGAGAGGCCTAGGGATCCATTCCCTGCGCACAGCCTCTCCATGCTCCAGTGAAATGGAAGCTGTAGCTCTGTGCAGCATACTCCTCTTCTGCCGAAGTAAGCTTGAGCCAATGTTCCATCATCTGCAACCAAGAGAGCCATGGCTAACAAACGTGGGCTTTAACATGGCTGGGATGAGGTGCCCATCCCCGCCTGGGCTACATGTCCCCACAACCTTCTTTCACTGCTCCTTCAGCTCAGGCCAGTATCTGAAGTTGGGTATTTAGTTCGATTTTCGGTGTCTTATTTCAGGTTTCCTATTTTTGACCAGTGAAAACCTGTCTACTAGCAAAAACAAAGATGATATGATCCTCTCAATAGATGTAGAAAAAGCATTCATCTAAATTCAACACCCTTTTACGATAAGAACACTTAACAAAATAGGCATAGACAGGACTTACCTAAAAATAACACAAGCCATATATGACAAACTCACAGCCAACATCATACTGAATGAGGAAAATTTGAAAGCATTCCCACTTAGAACTGGAACCAGACTAGGTTGCCCTCTATCACTGCTTCTATTCAACATAGTGCTGGAAGTTCTGGCTATAGCAATCAGACAAGAGAAGGAAATCAAGGACATCCAAATGGGGCAGAAGAGGTCAAACTATCTCTCTTTGCTGACAATATAATCTTATATCTGGAAAACCCCAAAGATTCTGCCATGAGACTACTGGAGTTGATAAACAAATTCTGCAAAGTCTCAGGTTACAAAATCAATGTACAGAAATCAGTAGCATTCCTATATGCCAACAACAATCAAACTGAGAACCAAATTAAAGACTCTATACCCTTCACAATAGCAATAAAGAAAATAAAGTACTTAGGAATATATTTAACTAAGGAGATAAAAGACATCCATAGGGAGAACTAAGAAACACTGAGGAAGGAAATAGCAGAGGACGTAAACAGGTGGAAAACCATACCATGGGTCAGCAAAATCTACATTGTTAAAATGTCTATCCTACCCAAAGTGATCTACATATTCAATACAATCCCTATTAAAATATCAACATCATTTTTCACAGATCTAGAAAAAATAATTCTACGCTTCATATGGAAACAGAGAAGACCCTGCATAGCAAAAGTGATTTAAGCAAAAAGAACAAATTGGGAGGCATCAATTTACCAGACTTCAAGCTATACTACAAGTCTATAGTAACTAAAACAGCATGGTATTGGCAGAAGAATAAGACGTAGTCCAATGGAACATAACTGAGAACCCAGATATAAAACCATCCTCATATAACCATCTAATCTTCGACAAAGCAGACAAAAACATACACTGGGGAAAATAATCCTTGTTCAGTAAATGGGGCTGGGAAAACTGGATAGCCACATGTAGAAGACTGAAACAGGATCCACACCTTTCACCTCTCACAAAAATCAACTCACAGTGGATAACAGACTTAAACCTAAGTCGTGAAACTATAAGAATTCTAGAATAAATTGTTGGAAAAACTCTTATAGACATTGGCCTAGGCAAAGAATTTATGAAGAAGACCCCAAAGGCAATCACAGCAACAACAAAAATAAATAAATGGGACCTGGTCAAATTAAAAAGCTTCTGCATAGCCAAGGAAACTATCATGAGAGTAAACAGAGTAGGAGAAAACCCACTGAGTAGGAGAAAATATTTGCATGTTACACATCTGATAAAGGGATGATAACTAGAATCTATACAGAACTCAGGAAAATCAGCAAGAAAAATGCAAACCACCCTATCAAAAAGTAGGCAAAGGACATGAACAGAAATTTTTCAAAAGAAGATAAACTAATGGCTAACAAACATGAAAAAATGCTCAA
>VBSM01000725.1:1255706-1273693 GCA_008086735.1 Cheirogaleus medius
CTATCCGCCCGCCTCGGCCTCCCAGAGAGCTAGGATTACAGGCGTGAGCCACCGAGAAATATAGGAATTTTAACAGTTGTACTAAGGCGTGGGATTGAGTCACCATTTTCTCTAATTCCCAAATTTACTGAAACATTGTATCAGAGCATGAGCTCTGGATTGAGAGAGACCCAAGTTCCCATTCTGACTGCACCACTCACCTGTCCACCCACCTGTCTACCCTCCTGTCTGACTTTGACCAAGTTACATCACCTTTCTAAGCCTCTGTTTCCTCACCTGTAAAGTGAAGATGATAAAGGTATCTACCCCATGGAGCTACTGTGAGAATCAAATGAGATAATGCTTGTAAAGAGCTTGACTACTGTACTTGTCACACAGTGAGTGCTCAAAAATGTTATTTTTATCATTTAAAAATTTTAATGTATTTGAAAAATAAAAGTGAAATGAGAGAAGATACCTCACATGCAGTGGTTTATTTCAAATTCCAGATTTTCAGATGAAAGTTTAGTACTGTTTTCTTTGTACTTCTGTTTAGACAGCACTTACATGTTAACTCTCTTGACGAAGGAAAGATTAAAGGAAGTGAAACATGGCTACTCTAAAAAGGAACCACATAAGAACGCAGAGTCTATGGAGCTGAGTTGTGAAGGAACAAAAAGCAGCTGTCTTAGTGGGAACTACAGCAGAAGCCATAAACAGATGTCTTTACCTCTGCATTCTGTTGAGAGGGGGCAGAAATCACATTTCCCAAGTAAACTTAAAATATGGACTTCCTGCACTGCTGAGCTAAATATTTTACTCCAATAAGAAACTAGAGTCAGTGGGACAAGGACATAAAAAGCAAAAACTTGATGGAAAATGGAGTGGTTAAGAGAGATTTCAAAGTATCTTGAGCCCTGGGAAGAACGAGGTGGTGGGTGGAGGGGCACTGTCTAAACAAACCATATAATAAATAACTTCCTAGAAAAGCCTCTACCTTTGTCATATTTTTGCTTGAAACTCTGCCATCTGGGTTTCATAAGCATCTAATTTCAGAGCCTCGCACAATGTACCACCCAGAGCACTGGGACCTCGTCAGCCAGATGAGAGAGTGTACAGTGCTGATCTCCTCCCAGGGGAGGCGGCTCTAGATCCTTCCCGGGGCTAAGCACCAGTCAAGTGGGCGGTTCTCTCCACAGGGCCTTAGACTTCCCACACTTTGCAAAAAGAATGCACTGAAGCAGCCCTGTTCACCTTGGATGTGAAAATAGATCTCCATCTCCACACTACTACTAATTAGTACCAGTAGAGAGGACTTCTATTCCAAAGAACTTTGTATATTAACTTGAAGTCAGCATTAATCATCTTTACTCTGCAAGATGAAACAAGTGAAAAGCCATGAGAAAAGACAATTTTTTTCAAGATAGCAGAAGATGAGTTTCAAATCCCTTTTCAGCCCCTCAAAAGCATCCATGTAGCATTAACTTATCCAGTCCTTGCACCACAAAAGAACATACAGACAATGCCTTAGGCATATCAGATTCACTGGGGCTGTTAGACATTATACCCAAAGCAGAGGAACCTCTTCCCCCAGATAGAGCTGTTTTCTAAGATTTTCCAACCTCATCTTAAATAATAACCAACTATGTACTCACTCACTTTGTTTCTCTGCTTCTCGTGAGCTGCCGACTCAGTCAGCAAGTCAGCAGCACTGTCCCGGGTCTGATGCCGGGGGAGGAAAACCACACGCAGGGCTGGGCAGAGCGCGCTTGAGCAACAGCTTCACTCAGGAAGCAGGCGGGTCTTACCCGCCAGGCTTCTGACCGCCTCTCCCTCTCTCGCCTGTCTCTCACAATCAATCTCTCTCTCTCTTTCTCTATCGAACACAAAGTGCAAAATCATATTTCCATCCTGTTGCTTCCTGAAACTTAATTTGTACTTCCCCCAAACGTAAGGATTTCAAGATGTAGGCTGGCTAGCTTCTTGCTGATTGCTCCCTGAAATATCAAACAGGAAAAAAAACAACACCCACAGCCTGCTCTTCAGAGGTGGGTTTACCCTGGAGCCTCAGCCACTCCACCACCCCACTTGCCATGGCCCAGTGAGCGCTTTGAGCTCCGGGTGGGACTGGGAAGTCAGGTACAGCTAAGAAGCATGTCACAGCAGGTGGTTCTCGTGAGCCAACTAAAGGCAGCTCAGAGGTAGGGCTCCAATAACTTGTTGTGATTTGTTTTTTCGTTCTAAATAAATATTTTCATACCTAATTTTGAATTTAGAGAGCTCCAAAATGATATGGGCATCCTCACAAAACCTGGGGTCCACATTGCCTGCCACTGCAGACGGCCTACGGAAGCCCCAGTGACAATGGGGTCTACTGCAAAAGGAGCAAATACTCATGGAAGAAAACACATGGAAGAAATTTTGTGAAGGTACATAAGTGACATGTGTTATAGCCACACACCCCAAGAACTCTTGTCAGTGGGCCTAGGCTAAGCTTAGTCATTGCCATAAGCTGGATTTAATTGCTATGTTACTGAATAACACGTGTGGAAAGCAGCCAAGTAGCTCCTATATGGCAAAGAGCTCTCATACAGCAGGTGGTTTGGGTTTGCAGAGCCTCAGTGACACCGAATCCCACATGTTCACTATAATTCCACCCCCCCACACTCAGATTCTGCCATTCTAACCGAAAGACCACAGTAAGGAGCTGTGGTCAGGCAACTTGGAACCGGCCTTCCCCTGATGGGGTGTGACTACAACCGTGGCCCCACGCCCCATCTGACCAACGCTGCTGCCTCTTGTGGCCATCCCTCTTTGCCTTAAAGGAGGCAACAGGCACAGTGTATTAGACCTGCTCTCACTGAAGAACATCTACCCTTCTCGGGGGTCAGGGGCATATAGGGGACCCTACTCATCTGGGACTCCCCCAGCACATGGAACCATGGCATAGACGCGGGAGGTGTTAGTGGTCAGGACTCCGCAAGTGACAAACATTCAACCTTGTTTAAGCAAAATGTCAAATTTATTGGATCGACTAATTGGAAAGTCTCAGAGTAAATTTTTGGCTTTAAGCCAGCTAGACCTTGAGGCTTGAATAATAAATCAGGAATTGTTTTGTTAATCACCTCTCAGCTATGCTTTCCTACATCAGCATCATTCAAACACAGGTGGTCTTGGGATGGGGAAGCCTTTCACAGCAGCATTGCAGGATGGGAGGTCTTTAGCACTCAACATGCCAGAAAAGAGACTCACTCTCCACAGAAAAGCGCTCTAAGGTGATATACTGTCCAACCCATTGACAGGGGAGAAAGACTTGGATGATTGGCAGCCCCAATAGTCATGGGAAGAACAGTTTCCAAATAGAAGAAAAGTGTTGGTCAGACAAAAAGATACAAGCTAGTCACCCAAATAGTGTCTTGGATTATTAAGCCTTTCATGTGATCATATCTTACTTCCCCAGTATGACTGTAAATCTATTAATAGAAGGATATACATGAAATTCCTACAGTGGTTATCTCTCGGAGTGTGGGTCATTTATTTATTAAATTCACATTGTAACTTCCAAATTTTCTAAAAATGAGTATTAAATTCTGTAGTAAAATAATGCAATTACGTTATCACATGCTAAAAAAGATCATACTTACAATAGCAAATATATATAAAAATATGTATGAATAAACCGGGTAAGAAAATTACAGGTACCCCTTCCTCACCACCAAAATCTACACTTTACTGAATGGATGAAAAAACATACCATGTTCTCTCAATTAGATATTCATTCTCCACAAATAATTTTATAAATGTGTTGTCATTTCGATAGAATTCTAATAGGATTAGAAATGTGAAGAAAATTCTTTATAAAATTATCCTAAAATTTATCTGGTAGAATAATTGATTCTTCTCTGTAGAATTGATAGAATAATTGATTCTTGGCCGGGCGCGGTGGCTCACGCCTGTAATCCTAGCACTCTGGGAGGCTGAGGTGGGAGGATCGCTCAAGGTCAGAATTTCAAAACCAGCTTGAGCAAGAGCGAGACCCCATCTCTACTAAAAATAGAAAGAAATTAATCGGCCAACTAAAAATATATAGAAAAAAATTAGCCGGGCATGGTGGCGCATGCCTGTAGTCCCAGCTACTCAGGAGGCTGAGGCAGGAGGATTGCTTGAGCCCCGGAGTTTGAGTTTACTGTGAGCTAGGCTGATGCCACGGCACTCTAGCCTGGGTAACGGAGCGAGACTGTGACTCAAAAAATAAATAAATAAATAACTGATTCTTTACTGTAGAAGCTACAAAATAATTGACTCTTCTCTAAAGAAGAAAATTCCTGAAAAAACTGAAAAGGACTTGTACTACCAGTAAAATAGATGAGAAAAGTCAAATAATTACAATAGTATGGGTTCAGGAATATAAAGAAGAGCAACAGATCATACTAAAACCTAAAAACAAGGATTCAGATTATGACAAAGATGGCACCACTAATCTAAGATACAGAACGGATTGCTTTAGCTGGGCACAGTGGTGTGCACCTCTAGTCCCAGCCACTGCAGAGGATCGCTTGAGCCCAAGAGTTCAAGGCTGTAGTGTGCGATGATCACGCCTGTAAACAGCCACTGCACTCCAGCCTAGACAACATAGCAATACCCCATCTCTAAAAAAATAAAAATGTTTTAAAATTTTTAAAAAGAAAAAAATATAGGAGATTATACATCTGAACAAGGTAGGAGAAGCCTCACTGCGCCTACATGCAAAGGCTGAATACATAAAGAAAAAAAACAGATATAAATTTAAAACCTCTGGAAAAAAACACTATAAACAAAATACAAATGCCAATGACAAGATGAGATGACATCTATACATAACCTTTGGTGCAGTTATTCCATTTGTAGGAATGTATACTATGAAAATAATCATGAATGAATACAAAACTATATGAGCAAGAGTGATGAGCTTATCCTTGATTATAACAACAACAAAGGAAATGATTAAAACTCTAATTGGTTAAATTATTGTATATCCACATAATTAAACTTTATGTAGCCATTAGAAGTAATACTATATCACTATCACCTATAATACAGATGTAAAAATCCTCAACAAAATACTGGCAAACCAAATCTAGAAACATATAAAGGATTATACACCATGACCAAATAGGATTTATCCCAGGAATCCAAGGTTGGTCCTACATAGGAAAATCAGTCAATGTAATTTACCATATTAACAGAATAAAGGACAAAATCACATGATCATCTCAACAGATGCAGAAAAAGCAAATTGATAAAATCCAACAGAACACTCAACAACTAGGAATAAAACGGAACTTCCTCAATCTGATAAACAGCAACTACAAAACACCCACAACTGACATCATACTTAATGGTGAAAAGCTGAAAGCTGTTCCCTAAATCAGAAACAAGATAAGGATGTCTTTGCTCTCACTACTTCTAGTCAACATTATACTGGAGGCTTTAGGTAGGGCAATTAGCCAAAAAAAGGAAAGAGAAGGCATCCAGATTGCTAAGAAAGTAAAACTATATCTTTTAACAGATGATACATTCTTGTATATAGAAAATCCTAGGGAATTTACAACAATAAAAAACTCTTAGAGCTAATAAAGGGGTTTAGCAAAGTTGCAAGATCCAAGATTAATATACAAAAATCAATTATAAACTATGGTGCTCAAATGGTGGTAGTGTTCACTAGGGTTTGGGGGGGGTGCAAGACCCACATCATAGGGATATGGCGAGCATTGTCGGGGGGAAGGGCATACCTCTAACCCTTCTTGGGGAGAGGCAAAGTTATACAATGTATCCAAAATGCAAAAAAAAAAAAAAATCTTTTGTCGGATGGAGGGCAGGCGGGAGGGGGAAGGAAGTGTAGAGTTATATAATGTGTGCCTTGCGCGCCACCTGGGGATTGGACTCGCTTGAAGCTCTGGCATTTGGGGGGGGAAGGGGTGGTAGGGGCAATGTATGTAACCCTAACAATATTTGTACCCCCATTATATGATGATATAAAAGTAAAAAGAAAAACAAACAAAGAAAAAATCAATTATATTTCTATATATTTGCAATGAACAATCCAAAATATTAAGAAAACAATCCCATTTACAATAGCATTAAAAAGAATAAAATACTTAGAAATATGTTTAACAAAAAGTGGGAGATTTGTATACTGAAAACTACAAAACATCATTGAAAAGACTGAAGTCAAATTAATGAACAGACATCCTGTGTTCATGAAGACTTTTAATATTAAGATGGCAATAGTCCCCAAATTGATCTACAGACTCAACACAAAACCTAAGAAAATTCTAGCTGCTCTTTATTCCAGAAATTGACAGGCTAGTTCTACTGTATAACTCATATGGAAACGCAAGGGCCCAGAATACTGAAAACAATCTTGAAAATGAAGAATGAAGTTGGAAGACTTACACTTTCCAATATCATAACTTAATACAAAGCTATAATATTCAAGACTTTGTGGTACTGTCCTAAGGACAGACATATAGATCAACAGAATATAATTGAGAGTCCATAAATGAACCCATACAGTTAGGGGTAGCTGATTATCAACAGGATGTCAAGACAATTCAATGGGAAACAGAACAGTCTTTTCAGCATATGGTGCTGGGATATCTACATGCAAAAGAACAAAGTTAGATTCCTACCCCACACTGTATACAAAAGTCACCTCAAATTAAAAGAGCTAAAACTTAAGACTCTTAGGAGAAAGCATAGGTATAAAACTTCATGGCCTTCTATTAGGCAATGTTTTCTTAGATATGACATCAAAAGTAGAAGTAACCAAAGACAAACTAGATAAATTATAATTCATAAAAATTAAAAATTTTTTTCTTGAAAGGACACTATCAAGAAAATGGAAAGATGGCCCATTGAATGGGAGAAATTATTTGCAAATCATTTATCTGATAAGGTTCTATTATCCAGAACATATAAAGATCTCTTACAATTCAACAATAAAAAGACAAATAACTCAACTGAAAATGGGCAAAGGATCTGTACAGGCATTTCTCCAAAGAGACTATACAATGCAAATGGCCAATAAGCACCTTAAAATTTGCTCAACATCATTAAGCATTAGAAAAATCAATCATTTGGCACTATACAAATCAAGGCCACGATGAGATATCATTTCACATCTAACTTCCTAGGATGGAAGGACAGATTGTAACAAGTGTTGAGCGGGGTCAGGTGGATCAAGACTGTAATCCCAGCACTCTGAGAGACAAAGGTAAGAGGATCGCTTGAGCTCAGGAGTTTGAGACCAGCCTGAGCAAGAATAAGACCCCATCTCTACTAAAAATAGAAAAATTAGCCAGGTGTCATGGGGTATGCCTACAGTCCCCCAGCTACTTGGGAGGCTGAGGCAAGAGGATCACTTGAGCCCAGGAATTAGAGGTTGCAGTGAGCTATGATGAAGCCACTGTACTCTACCCATGGCGACAGAGTGAGACTCTGTCTCAAAAAAATAAAAAAAATAACAAGCGTCGGTAAGGATGTGGAGAAATCGGAACCCTCATACAGCGTGTCAATGTAATATGGTGTAGCCATTGTGAAAAGCAGTTTGGTAGTCCCTCGAAAAGTTAAACACAGAGTTACCATTATAACCCAGTAATTCCACTCTTTGCTATATATTCACAAAAACTGAAAACAGGAGTTCAACTAAAAAAACTTGCACACAAATGTTCACAGTAGCACTATTCACAATAGCCATAAAATGGACAAAAGCCAAATGTCCATCAATTGGTGAACAAATAAATATAATGTGTAAATCCATACAGTAGAATATTATTCATCAGCAAAAAGGAATAAAGTAAAAACAAAAAAAAGGAATGGACAAATCTCAAAAACATTATGTTGAATCAAAGAAGCCAGACACAAAAGGCCACCTATTGTATGATTCCATTTCTATGAAATGTCCAGAATAGGGAAATCCACAGAGACAGGAAGGATTAGTGGCTGCACAGGATGAGGGAGGGGTGTGGAAGGGGAGTGACTGCTCCGGGGTTTATTTTTGGGGAAATGGGAATGACAGTAGTGCTATTGCACAACTTTTTGAATATACAAACAAATCACTGTATTGTATACTCTAAAAGTGTAAATTTTATGGCATGTGAATTTGTGGTATCTCAATATAAATATGATATATAAATATATTTTTATAAATATTATAAAAATCAAATATTTATATAACAAATGTAAATGTGAATATATGTGAATTTATGGTATCAATATAAAGAACTATTCTGTAAAATATTTGATGATATATAACAAAGATGACAATGTATTTAATGGAAAATATAGATTGTAAATGACATATATAATAGGACCTCGTATTTATATTTGGGCATAGAAAAAAATCTATATGTTAAGAATGGTTATCTCTGATGGGATGATAGGAACTTTTAATATCCTTTATGCTTTTTACATGTTTCTACACTACATGTAACTATTTTATAATTTTAAAAATTTTATTTAAGCATAACAGCAATTATGTATCCTGACAGCAGGAGACTCTATCTGTAGCTTCACGACTTACACTGCAGAAAGCAAGTTCAATCTGACTCGAGGAAGGCTTTCTTAATTGTGCAAATAATTAAATCCTGGACAAGATTTTCTTTGCAGGGACTACGCAATCTCTCCTGCTGGGTTCTCCAAGAACAGAGTAAGATGACTAGCCACAGTGCTATGCTGAGGTATGGATTTGCACGCTGGCTGAGTGGTTCCAGGGTGGCCGAGCCCCAGAGCAACGCTCCTCAGCTGACGGAGACCTCCGAGCAGGCTAAGCTCCTAAGGGCCTCAGCGGGAAGCCTGCCAGCTCTCCACAGAACAAGAATTTCCCAAACCCTGGCCAAAAATCAAAGCTTAAAAATGCTCTGTTTTACTCTTGGAAAATAAATTTATCAACCCTAAAAATAACTAGGACAAAGCCAAAGGATGAAATTAACTCTGAATGAGTTTCAAACAGATGTCTGACTAATTTTTGCAAAGACTGTCAGAGTAAGGGCCCTCAGGACCCCTGCGTTATAGCAGAGGGGTATCCGGGATGGAAGGGCACACTCCCAGGGGCAAAAAACAAAAAAACAAACAAACAAAAAAGTAAAAATCTTCATGAATTTCTAAGTTTCATCTAGCCAGCAATAGATCCAGTATTTATTACTGGAAAATGGGTATAAATAGAAATTGTTTATCTGATGGATTAGCATATCATAATGAATATATGAATATACCAAACAAAATCTGAAATTTGACATAGCATGTAGTATAGAAATATATTACTCTTCTCTGTTACATCTACAAAGCCTGGCTACAAACATTCATTCCTACTCAGAGGAACTTGATTTCTATGTTAACCAAACCATGTCTTTAGATGACTTTTTAATTTTGTTCTAAGCCATAAAATTTCACCTTAAGAAATTACACAGAAAGAAGTAATTACAGAGGGAAACATACCACACTGAGCAAGGAGTGGTTGTGAGGTTGGGCTTCTTACGAGCTATGAGACAAGGTTCGCCATGTCCTCCCTATGAAAATAAAAAGGCAAAGGTTTTTCTGTAAATGCGTGGCTAGGAACAAGCAGCTTTTCGGCTTGCAGTTTATAATACACTGATATATTTTCATTTTTAAAGACACTACTATAATGCCAGGTGAATTCATATACTGAAGGTCATGTAGTGTGACCTTGAGAGGTCATGTAGGAATGAGGTGTGTCTGGCTCCGGGACAGATATTCCTGCTGTCCTCCCACCGAAGCACTGCCCACCCTCTGCTTCTAGTGCCAAACACCTGCCACCCACACTGTGCTTCCCTCCTGGGCTGTGTGAGGATACAGTAAGGCTATGCATATATTTGCATTTATTTAATTAGCCAGGAATAGGAAAGCAGCTACCCTTTTAATTCCAAAGCAGATGTGAAACTAATTTGGGAAAAGAACAAGAGTCCTAGGCAGTCTGAAGAATGACTCAGCCTCAATTCCCTGCAAGTTCCATCACGCTTGGGGATGTGCCCGTCCACTCAACTCTCCTGCCATCAGGATTCTGAATGTGCAGTAGTACCCTTTTCTGACCTCCAGCTGCTCCTCTTTTGGCTGTCCCACTGTGACCTGTGACACTCTCTCTGAGCCTGGTTTTGGATGCTCACAGGAAGGGGGTTCTTTCCTTCCCTTGCTAGTTTCACATGCCTCCCTGACCAGTCTGAACCCCAAGATCACCCCCTTCCACCAACCCTGGCCCTACTCAGTCAGCAGCCAACCAGGCACTGCCAGCTCACTCATTTTAATTTGTTCCTTCCAAACAGACTGCCCTGAAGCTACTTGGCCCTCATTGCCTCTAAGCAATTGATTTAGTCATTTCTAACTGGCTTCTTACCAAACTTCTCAGAACATTTATTCTAAGAATTTCTTGGTTAAGTTTAACTCAGAGGGGGAGAGTGGTTAGCCTGAATGTGATCATAGGTTGAGTACTATTTTCCAATTCAGACTTCTTATTAACAAAGTTGACAGTCTGATCTCAATCTGATTCCTGACTCCTATCTTTTATTTCTTAACTGATTCTGAGCTGTCCTATTTGTGATGCTGGTTGGGGAGTGGTGTGGGTGAAGGAGAATGATATCAGCAACTGTTTCCCAAGCCCCAGCAGATATCCTTGAGCTTTAGTTCCCGCCTCCCTCCATGCACAGAAAATAGGAGGAAGAAATGAATAAAGATAAAACAGCAATTAATAAAACAGAAATCATTTTTAAATGGTCTTAAAGATTAATAAAACTAAAAGTTGGTGTTTTGAAAAGACTAACAAGATAGAACTTCTGGGAAATCTAATCAAGGAGGAAAAAGAGAAGGTAACCAAACTAGAAACAAGAAAGAGGACATAATTACATATGTGGATTTGTAAACAAGGCAAAACAGATCATTTTCTAGGAAAACACAGATTACCAAAATTAACTCAAGAAGAAAAAAACAGTCCAACAGAAAAAAAGGCAATTCACAAAAAGAAAAATACAAATGACTGCTAACGATATGAAAAGATGCTTAACCTGTCTAGTAGCAACAAACAAGAGCTAAAGCAATAAGATATTTTTAAACCCATCATATGTACTAACATTTTTAAGAGATAATAGTGTTAGCAAAAACATAGGAGATAGGCACTTTCATACGCTTGTGTGTATAACTCTTGGGAGGCAGTTGGAATGGGGATTGTAATGGGAGACTTTTCATATTTCACTCTATTTCTGTATTTGAATTTTTGTAAGAATGTGTTTTCTGTGTTATACCTGAAATTCTGAAAATGGAATTTTAAAGTCTGTAGGCACAAGGATCACACTACAATTGTTACTATTGATTTAGGCTGGAGAACAAAATAATTTGAAATAAGGACATAGACTTAAAATAGTTTATGGATCTGAAACATAATAAGTAACAAAAAGGAGAAACATAAAAATAAGCAGCAAAGTACAGACTGGAAATGATAAAGGAGAAAGTCACACATGCAAAGCGTTAGTTCGGAGGGCAAAATCACTGTCCTATCTTGCACAGTGCCTCATGTCCAGCAAGCCCTTAATAAATGCTTGTTGAAGAAATGAAAGAAAACTGGACCAAAGTCAATAAATTATAGAAAACATTAGCAAGTGTCATCTGATCAGTAAGAGGAATAACTTAAAGACCTTACAAAAGTAGCTGTCAAAATATCAATCTCCTTGTAGGCATTGTTCAGCCCAGAATCCTGCATAATGATAAACTAGCATGTATCCTTGTCTACCAAAGGTTTGAGGTTCCCAAAGGTTGTGTCTTTATGGGTCTACCAAGCGCACTCTCTAGCAGTCACTGAATCAGGCCAGCGTCCGGCATGGTCCTTGTCACCAAGGGACTACAGCCCAACGCACAGACGGCCAGTGGCTGGAGTATGCATGGAGGTCTGCAGAAATATATCAAAAGCTGGGATTCCTATTTCAAAAGAAACAAATGAAACAATTTTGTTCACATATATTTTACAAATTTGAAACGTAAAGTTATTATAGTCACTGAAATCCTGTTACACTCTTAATATAGCCATTAAGTTTGAAATGTATATTTGCACTAGGAATACTAGTCATTTTTCTGCAACTAACCTTCAGGTGAAAGGATGTGGTTCATCTCAATTAATCTGTTCCTGTTTTTTCACAATATATTTTTATAATATTTGTGTGCTGGTGTTTATATGTGTTTATATTTGTTAAAATTCTCAGTTTTCATCTTTTTCTATTTTGTAGCTTCACATCAGTTCAGAAAAATTGATAAAGAAAAATAATTTGATGAAGTATAAAAGTCATGTTGAGAATAATATAAATATTACTCAACAATTATAAGGATCATTACTGAACAGGACTAAAATACAAGCTGGAGAAATACAGGCCCTATATACCAAGTGATATGCCACCCAGGCGGTTTAAAAAGGGAAGTGCAGATAGAAAGTACAACAGATAATACTGCAAAATTGGAATTTATGGGACCATTGATCCATTTGTTCCTAAGGCCAGAATGTTTTATTGCTTTATGAAGCTTCTGAAATAGTGGCAGAAAACCACGTGAGCTTTCTACATCACTTTCAACAAAGTGTGATGGCCTCTTTGGTAAACCAACCAAGTTCTTCCTCAAGGGCCAAATAATGTTTCTCAGTGCAAAACCAATGCATTTCATTACTAAAAGAAGAAGATCACAACTATAGAGACATTATTCAAAGTTGCATTCCTCAGAGACAAAAAATAGGTACACAACACACGCTAATGGAATATTCTTTGGAATAGCCCCTAAGGTAATGATAAGTGTTTTGGTCAGAGAGAAAAGAGTGCAAGATATTAGCAAATTCTTCTATCAAATGTGGAGGAAGCATTGTTAGCACATGTATAGACCAGTCAATAATTTCAATTTACCATTGAATGAAACCTCTTTTGCAAGACATTAATCAGCACTTTTCATGTTCTCATACAAGGGCCAATGTACAAAATGGAAAAGGGGCCCAGAGCTCTAAACTGATGGGAGGACCAGAAAGAAAAGGAGTTGTTACATAGAATAAAAGACGTTGCACTTAATGCCAATCTACACCAACACTGTTTTCCTCAGAAACAGGTTGATGATCTAAATAATCTAACCTTCACTCAGTACTAAAAAACGGGTAAACATTTTAAACCAAACTACAGTCGTGGACAATCTGTCTTTTCAACATGCGTGTGGACAGCGGGTGCCAGTAGCTGCTTGTCCCCCCTTGAGCAGGCAGGCTGCTAAGGAGAAAAGTGCTCTCAAGAATATTTAAAACAAGGAACGACCTCAAACTCTTTCTTCAAGACCATTTCGGTGATCTCGGACAACTCGCTTAAGTAATATATTTCAGTAATCTGTATTTGGAGCAGCCTGAATCTTAGCCAAAATATCACGATTTTAACACTGACATGTTAGGATATCTTGATATGACCAAACTGCAACGTAGGCAGCTAAATCCTCTGAGTTTTACTTCCCCAGTACTTGACAGTTTTCTTCACAAATAAAAGAAATAGATTTTTGACATATTATTGGAGTATTTTAAAACTACACTGAAATGCTCCAAAATAACATAAAGAATCAAATGCAAAGAGTGGAATCCACTATTATCTATTAAATAGAAACACTTAACCTTCCAGCTTTTAAGTGTTATATGCTTGTTAACTCAGCAGCTGAAAGAATGCAGAGTGCCCCTTCAGTGCGAGATCAGTCTGCAATCTCTGCGTCCACACTTAACCTGAACATACAGATCTATCAGAGCCAAAACACTTGCTATCTTCCTAATGACCTCTAATTCTGAGTTAGGCTTTCTATTTCAATGGAAATAGAGTAAGAAAAGAAATGGAAAGGCTCTGGAATCTATTGCAGGCCATAGAAAAATAGTGGAAGATCACAGACAATGCGATTCCTCTTATAAACAAATGAAACATGGTATAATTTTTAAATCATTTAATATTTATTATTTTTTAAATTATGGTGAATATTTTTGACTTTCTGCTCTAAAATAGGCCCATAAACTTTTGGCAGATATCTCTTGGAAGCCAGTGCTTTCCATTGGAAGAGCTAAATTTGTTTCTCTTAAAGATGCTGTTAAGAGCTGGGCATGCACCTGTATTCCTAGCTACTCTGGAGGCTAAGGCAGGAGGCCTGAGAGTTGGAGTCCAGCCTGGGCAACATAGTAAGACCCTATCCTTAAAAAATTAAAATTAAAGATGCTGTTAAGTCTCTGAAAGGAATCCAAATCCTCTACCTTTTTCCATCCAGGCTAATATTTGGAATTCAGGAGGGACCAAAATAACAGAAATCCCAGACATGTCCTTGGTTCCTCCTGTAGTGCAATCTGCCTAAATAGCCTCGGCCCTCCGGAGTCCCCAGAAGCCAGGAGGGTGAGCCTGAGGGCACAGTACGGAGTCCCACACAGCATGCCCCGAGTGTGTGCCTGAGCTGGGCACTGCAGCATCTGGGCGCCACCCTGCAAGCCTGGGGAACCCTCAGTCAGGAAAGAGGTGGCCCAATGGGACCAACACAGAGAGGAAAGGGACACAGAGGTTTTAGTGTAGACACAATGGACGGTGCCAACAACTAACAAAGTCTTCATGGATGGGTACAAATGGCATGGACCAGACACCCTCTTCCCCAAAGACAGTTCGCTCTCTTTACTGGAGAAACATGGCTAGAGAGTGAAGTTAAGTTCAGATACAGAGAAACAAAGTTACTTTCTTTTTGAGACAGAGTATACGTTAAATGTTTTTACTACAACAAAATAAAATAAACAATATCAAAATTTTTTAAAAGTTCACAGAAGCAACAACAACAAAAAGAGACGGACAGGGCACAGCGTCTAATCTACTGGCATTCTTGGTCTGAGAGACAGACATTAACTGAGAGACAATTAATTACAGTGATGTGATCACAGCAATGACAAAGGTATACACTGGGGATTACCGAAGGGAGGAATGCCTAACTTTCAGAAAGTGGAGAACACTTCAGAGAGTTGGTGAAAGCCTTCCAAAAGCAGGTCAAACTGCACACACCCAATCACTGAAAGAGGACAAGCCACTGCAGATTCTGGTACCCATTTCTGATGGCTGAACTCCCTGCTGCTGCAGGAGAGATGAGCTGGAGCTGGGAAGCAAGGCCAGAACCCAACCTCGAATGGCTCTGCCTGCATTGTTAAGGTGGCTGGACTTAACTTTAGTCAATGAGGACAACTGAAACACAGAAGAAGGATGATCAAATTCACATTTTGAAATGACTGCTCTGATGGCAGTGTGGAGGGGAGATTATAAGGGAGTACAGCTGGGGACAAAAAACTTGTTAAGAGACAACTGAAGCAATCTAGATGAGAAATAATAAACTAAGAGCGTGACTATGAAAATCAGAACAGGCTGAATCAATAGATACCTAAATGGAAATAATATAATGTGGCCACCAGTTGGATCTTGGTGAGGAAGAAGGAGTTTCCTGGTTTGAGTAAAATTCATTGAGACTGGAAAAATAGGTTTGCCATGTGCATTGGTTATCTATGGCTATATAACACGTAATCAACAACATTTATTATCTCACAGTTTTTGTGAGTCAGTAATCTAGGAGAAGCTTAGCGGCTGGTTCTAGCTCAGGGTTGCTCATGAGGTTGTAATCAAGACAACAGCTGGGGCTGCATCATCTGAGGCTCGGCTGGGGCTGGAGGCTCCACTTCTAAAGAGTTTCCTCACATGCCTGACAAGGCAGTGCTGGTTGTTGATGGGAGATCTCAGGTGCTTGCCAAGTGAACCTCTGTATAGGATTGCTAGAACATCCTCCTAATATGGCAGCTGACTTCCCCCAGCGCACGTGATCTGAGAGAGAGAGGCAGAGCAACAAGGAAGCTACAATGTCTTCAGTGACCTGGAACTGAAGTCTCACACTACCACTTCTGCCTTATTCCATTAATTAGAAGGTCTAAGTCTAGCCCACAGTCAAGGAGGGGGTTATTAAGCTCCACTTCTTGAAAGAAGTGTCAAAGAATTTCTGGATATATTTAAAAATCACCACAGTACGGAAACGGAGAATTAGTTCAATTCATGCTGAATTTGAAAGGTCTGAGACGTTCAAATGTCCAGCAGGCAGATGACCATACTCATAGATAGTAGTTTCTGACTTTAACAAGAATAGAGTAAGGTCACAGAATTAAGTTGTTCACAGAATTAAGGAGGAAATGAAAGGCAAAAGAAGTGGGGTCAGGCAACTCCTGAAAACTGAGCCATGAAAAGGAACTCTATTGAGTTAAAGGTCAGAGTAGGGGATTTTGGTGGACTTCTTTTTGAAAGACAGCAAGCATAAGAGCATATGTACACATAGAGGTAGAATAAATTAGTAGAGGGGAAAAAGTAAAAAATATAAATGATAGGGGACAGTTGACAAAGGTCTTGGCAGAATCCTTTGCCAAGGAAACCTGAGGCCAAGGGAGAGAATGGGTGCTATTTAGCGTGGCCTTGTTGCTGGGCAAACGGATAGGTAACAAACTGGTAGGAAGATGGATGCGAGCTCATACTGAGAAATAAATCTCAAATCAGCTTAGTTGTTACCTGCACCTCCCTACCTTCTCTTACTGCTGTGTGCAGACCCATGTTTCATCTCCCTGGCCTGTTCCAGGTTTCAGCATTCCAGCTTATCTGCTACCATCTTCCCTACCCTCTCTATAGCCTCTGCTCCTCCCTGGTGGCATTCGACTGGGCTGCCTATCTAAGAAGTGATGACTTCAGCTGGGCCTCAGAATATCCTCCATGGAAATCTCCATCAGTGGCTCTGACAGACTTAGAATGATGGGACTGTCTCTGCTCCCAATCTGTGGCTTAGTAAGATCCCTGCCTGGACCCCTAGTAGTACGGATCAGGTTTTTAAAATTTCTTTGGGACAGAGTCTGTCATATTCCTCAATATGGAACAGATGAAACAGCTGCAGCGCTACTGTTTCTGAGCTAGAACTCTGTTTTTATGTCTAGATTCTTTGATGTATTGTTCTAGCAAGTGTTAACAGCTCTTGACGAGCTCTACCTCGGCAAGTGTTAACAGCTCTCACAACAGCTCTTGACCAGGGAAATAACCGAGCAGCACGTGGAGAGTGGAGAACAGCCTTTATTCCATCAGCATGCTCCGCTGACTTCTGATCTTCTGACCCCCCCTTCCCCGTTCTCCTCCAGCTTTTATACCTTTGGTAGGACTCAAAAAGCGTCCAATCAGCAACAAGCATTAACATCCAATTAGCAACAAGCGTTAACATCCAATCAGGAACAGTGGGATTCAAAAAGTACCCAATCAGGATCACGCGAGCAGGACGGGAGCAGGCGGCCGAGCACCAAGCGCAGGCCCGGACCAGACGAGGCCAGTCCCAGCAGCGCACACCCGCACACCCGCCCACTACTGCCTCCAGCCGGCTCCACACAGCACCGGCACGCGGGGATGCGGAGCGGCCGCGTCCCAGCGCCCGACAGTTTTCCCTATCAGTATTACCTTTTAGAGCTACTGAAATTTGTTCTAATACAATGTCCAATATAAATATAGTTCCCATTCTGTTATTTATGACCTCAACAAAACCTGACCAACTGTAGATGAACATTAAACAATGACAATCATGGAAATGAATACACTGATATCAGCAATTCCCCATTTTAGCAGTTAGCATGGTGACATTTGGCACAAATGGCCATTTAAAGGAGCTTTCTTTGAAACATACCATCTTAATTAGATATATGATATTAAAACTAATGAAATCATGGGGGAATTTCTTATCTAAAAATTTTTAATGAATAAAGTAATTAATCTAGTAATATTTTGGCTACTATTTATAAAACAACTATTATAGGTCAACCACCTTTCTAGAGACTTTTGCTTAAATTGTTACATCTAATCTTTAACAAATCACTATAAGTATTTTTTTTTAGGTTTTATTTTATTTTATTTTCCTTTTATTTCATCATATAATGGGGGTACAAATAT